>CM014080.1:16920343-17408925 GCA_004119915.2 Collichthys lucidus | reverse complement strand
CAGAGTGTGTGTTAGCGTGTGAGTGAAGCGTGCTTCAACACACACAGCCGCATAACGAGCTAGTTAGCTTAGCCAGCAGCACAAACACCGCAGCTCCGCATCGGTCTCTGCGCTTTTCAAACACAAACCTCAGCTCACCGCTGTGTCGTGCATAACTACGGTGTGTTTACAGTGAGCTGAGAGCCCAGCGAGCAAAACCCGGCTGGCTACTTACTCCGGCGTGTCACCTCCATCCCTGCACAATGACTGAACCCGGCTGACGGCTAACGCTAGCTAGCCTACGTCAACTGGCTTTTAACCGTTTCACAAACACTTCCGGGGCCGCCGCTGCCCTGAGGAAGACCCGTCGCCGCTGCCCGAAAGCTCCGGGCTCTGTGCATCGGCTCCACGTTCAGTGCTGCGATTCAAAATGTGTTTTTAAATATGAATGACGTCCACTCATGTTGGCTGCACAGTTAAAGAGGCATGAGAGGGGAAATCGCTGAGTTTGAAGGTTTTTTTTCCCCAACAGCAGGTGTTTTATTTTTATTTTTATTTTATTATTTGTTTTATTTTTATATTTTTATTTTTATATTTTTATTTCATATTTTATTTTATATATTTTATTTAATTTTATTTCATATATGTTTACATCTTTACGTTTGGACAGAGAGAAACGTAATTTCAATTATGTGTATGTCTTGTACATTTGCAGTTTTGACAAAAAAGCAACTTGAAACTTGCCTTTTTTTTGCCTAACTTTGTATATTTTGATATACAGTGTATATATATACATATATATATAATATATATATATATATATATATATATATATATATATATTATATATGATACGAGAGATATATTATAATATATATATATATATAGATTGTGTGTGTGTGTGTGTGGTGTGTGTGTGTGTGGTCTATAACAGTATGTTGCAATATATAAATCAATCAAAACAACCTTTCCCAATCTAAATTGACACTTGATCTGTAATCGCTTGTCCTCATCAGGGTCACGGTGGAGCTTATTCCATCTGACCTTGGGGCGAGAGGCGTGGTACACCCTGGACAAATCACCAGTTCATCACAGGCCACATAGAGACAAAAAACTATTCACATTCATATTCACATCTATAGGCAATTAAGAGTCCCCAGTTAACTCCACACGAAGGCCCTCAAGGAACCAAAATGCAGTTATACCAGTCTTTTCCAGCCTTAGATTTAAGTCCTTTAAACGCACAGCAGAATTGAATAAATATCAAATGTAGTTGTCTATGCATGCAACCAGCTGCATTCTGTCCTATGTGTATGTGTATTACCTTGTGGGCTTTGATGTAGACATACTATACACTCATATCAAGTCTAGTTTATGCCAATTAGCTACAGGTCATGAACTAGTTGTAGTTCTATCCTCAACCACCCATATCTTTCACACAGCTTCTATCCGGTCACGTCCCTGGCCTTTAAACACTATCGCTGGAGTTTCTTTGCTTCTGCCATAGTATCCTGTAACAAAACCCCCCAGTAATTGCAATATGGTGTTAGGAGTATTTATGTGAAGCTTTGTACAGACTGTGTTAATTGTGACCTCATGCAGAGAGATTAACTTTAACTTTTGTTCACACGGGTAATCTATAGAAAACAAGGCTTAATTTCATTTTTTTTTAAACACACACATTCATCTTTGTGCTTTGTGCACAAAAAATGGGTGGTATATTCTCCAGGATCAGAGCTATCAGACACAAGACAAAGACAGCGATACAATGAATGGATTTCAGACAAAATCTATCACAAGCTGTCAAAATATAATGTAGCTTTAAAGCATCCACAAAAATCTACCTTGCATTTGAGCAGGATTTATGGCTCTTACTGTGGATCACGGTAGGATCTGCTAGATTTATAGGTTTAAGTGCCTGATGTGATTTCAGGTGATGTCTTTGAAGCGGTGATGCACCTGCCACACGGTGACAGAACAGTACCTGCTGCAATTATTATCTACAGTTTGTATTTTTAAATGAATAGATTAAAAAAAAAAGCTTTTTGGCAAGAACTGTCCTCACGGTAAAAGCAAGGACGAGGTATTGAAATGCAAAGATGACATTTCCGAAAGTACAGACAGGTGTTTGTTATTAATGAAGGGAAGCGGGAAAAGGCTTCAGCTTTTATGTCTAATGTTCTCTCCAGGGGTGTAAAACAGTAGACTTATATATATATATATATTGTCAAAAACACACAACAGAAATCAATATTAGCTTACTCTAACTCAAATATAGTTGTCTATGCATGCAACAACCTGCATTTTGGTTTATTGTCTTGTAGGCTTTGATGTAGACATGCTATACACACATTCAGATTTAGGGTGACAACAAGCAGAGGAGAAAATAATTACAAAAATATGCAACTGAGATTATAATCATCTCATCAAAGCAACTCACTTCAGAGCAAACAAAAGAGGAAAAAAGGGAGCAGGAGACAAACAAGTATCAGGATGACAAGTGGAGATACAAGTGACATGAATAAAATAGATTACAGCAGAGCACAACACGGTGACAAATGCTTACATAAGTAATAAATGACAAGGCAAATTAAAGAGATTTAATTAAATGTGGTTGATGAGTGGGAGGGAGCATGTGTGTGTGTGTGTGTGTGTGTGTGTGGTGTGTGTGTGTGTGGTGTGTGTGTGTGTGTGTGTGTGTGTGTGTGTGTGTGCGCACTGAACTTTAACAGAGGGAACTTGAATCACAATTGAGCTATAAGATGCTTTTATTTTTGAATGACCTTTAAGGTGTCACTTCAGATTTACTGCTGTTAAGAACCCCCCCTCACTCACCCACACACACACCCACACACACACACACACACACCACACACACACACACCACACACACACACACACACACACACACACACACACACACACATATTGTGCAGCAGAATGTGGAAATCTGAGATTTGTTGCTAAATAACTGCAAACATATTCAGTCAGCTTTGTCCAGCTTGAAGAAATGATTAGTCATAATGTAGCTTAATGTAGGTGTCGGATACACCTGGGAATGGACAGCTGTGGGCTGAACTTGAATCATTTTGGTGAAAAATGATCCTCTTAAAAGCATTTCCCACTTTAAACCATCAGACATCAGTATGTTGTATTGTTATGGTGAATGACTCAGAGATGAGATACTCCTGCTCGACTCCACATATTCACCATTGATGTCAGGAAATCAATTTAACCAAATGACTTTTGCTCTTTCTTTGAGTTGAAAAAATGTCTTGTATTGAGAAAACTTTTTAAAAAATGTTCTTTTAAGGATAGATTTACATTTTGTGAATGTCTACACATACATTGAAATCATTTGTTGGTTTTGGTTTGGTCTCTTCGTATTGTATGCAAAGACTCAAGTGATTTCAATGCAAAGTAGATTATGTATGTTGACAAGTTATCTATAATTTTGTCATCCTTATTGTTCATGCAAGACTGTCTAAATGAAAGACGAAACCAGGCTCAGAGTCTACAGGCATAGACTGCTCTGTTAGGCTACACTAAGGATAAATGCTCAAATCAGCATGCTCACAATGACAATGCTGACATGCTAGTGTTCAGTAGGTATGATGTCAACAATGTTCACCACCTAAGATTAGTCTATTAGCATGCAAGAAACACAAAGTACAGATGAGGCTTATGTGCAAAGTTCTGCAAGTATTTGGTCATAAACCAAAGAAAGTTGAGCTGATGATGAGTTCATCCTGAGGGGAAAATAAATTCATCATAACAGAATAGAGTAAGTGAAGTGTATGTGACTCTAAATTGCCCGGAGATGTGAATGTGAGTGTAAAATTTTAGTTTATCTCTGTGTGCCCTCCGATGAACTGGTGACTGCCTCTCGCCCAATGCCAACTGGGACAGACTCCAGCCCCCTGCAACCCTGATGTGGAGAAGCCTTTACAGAAAGTGGATGGACCAGTTTACACTCTTGGCCTAAGTAGACTTCATCACAGAGATTAAGGTAGCTGATCAATATGGAAACCACAAAATCTGAGATTGTACTCCAATAAACTGACAATGAATTAGGTTTATAATTGAGTTTTACTTTACAGTCTATGTTTGGCTAATATTAAAATATTAATAAATAAATGTAGTGCTGATGTGCCCAGCTTGTCCAGTTGAATTGCATCACGATAAACCAGCTTGTGACGGTGAAGAGAGAGAGAGAGAGCTCTTCGGTTTTGACAAACTGATAATGAAACAGCAATGTCAGCGAGCGAGCATCAGCAAAGTCTTGTGCACTCGGTAAAGGTGAAACAATTTAGTATAAAGCCTGTGCCCTGCTGTCTGGTCTGAAAGAGATGATTTTAAGGTTGTATGTCATAATACAACATAAGCAAAGTCTATCATATTTACTATGTTGCATAATTCAACTGCACACTTTCAGTATAGAGCACTCAAGTATATCAACTAATCGAAATGAGTTCAATCAGCAGTAAAATGCAACGTACACATTGATGCAGCAGTAATCCATCCATCCATTTTCTGCTCATCCATATCACGATTGGTTGCAGCCAGTCCCAACTGGCATTGGGTGAGAGGCGCACAAACAACCATTCACACTCACATTCACACCTACGAGCAAATTTAGAGTCACCAACTAACTAAGCATGTCTTTGGACTGTGGGAGGAAGCTGAAGTACCTGGAAAGAAACCACACGGACACGGGGAGAACATGCAAACTCCACACAGAAAGGCACCAGCTGGGGATTTATTGTCAATCCGGTAAATCATTGAGATTTTTAAGTCTGGACCAAAGTGGCGCACTGATTGATCCAAATCTGCCTCTCCTGGAACCACGCCTCTACCAACACAGTAGCTGGTTTTCATCCTCCACATGCTACAGTGCTTTTTTGAAGCCTAATGTCCAGATAAAAGAGTAAAAACACCTCTGATGTGATCAATACCTCAGTGAAGTACCTTGAAATCTTGATGTTTTGGGTATATTCCCCTTGTAATAATACGTTTTTCAGGCTATAGGTTTTGACAAGGAAGAAGAAAGAAAAAGACAACACCTCTGTTTCTGCTGTATTGATTTGAACTGTCTATTGTACATTCAACAGTGTTATAGAAGTACTCTTTCAGATACAGGTCTCAAGGATCTGTAACTAAATGATCCCACAGCTGGGGTTTAAACCATGAACCTTCTTGCCGTGGCACTCCATTGCTGAACACTGCACCACTGTGCAGCAGCAAAACACTAACAGGAAACACTTTTATGCATATTGAGTACTTTGACTTTTGGTACTTTGAGTACACATTGCTGATAATACATATTTTTACTTAAGTATGGTATTTTTACAGTGTGGTATTGATACGTTTCCTTGAGTAAAGGATCTGAATACTTCCTCTACCACTGCTGACTACAATTGGACTAGACAGCCACCACAGAGAGGCGCTATACTCCACAATTTGAGATGTCATCTTGCTTTTAGGCAGTCCCTCCCCTCTTTTACACACACACGCACACACACGCACACACACGCACACGCGCACACACACACACGCACACACACCACGCATACACACGCACACACACCTGCATGTGGATGCTTGAGCTGACTATAAAAGCTCCCTCATTTTTCTCCCTTTTTCATCACAGCACATCAGAGCTTTTACAGTCAAGGGGAACACAATGGAGACTGGCACACGGACCAGCAAGAGTCAGGAAGTGAATGAAAGAATGAAGTACGGGCATAGTGAGAGAGAGGCAGCGGGGGTGGAGGAAAGAAAGGGTGCTGCAATTTAAGGAAGAAGCAGGCTGAGGGGAGATTATTAGCATCTGTGAAATGAGCGTATTTTTGTGTGTTTGTTTGTTTGTACTGATCCAACCGGTGGGCATCTCTGCAATCAACCTTCTTCAGAGTGCACAAAGAAATTGAAAAGAAGCCACAGGGGAAAGAGGTGGCAAGGGAGGAATATATGTTAGAGAATGAAGCTATAGGGAAGGTTGGATGAAGGTCAAGAGGGACAAGAGGTTTGAGATTTGTAATGCAGCAGGTACGTATATAATAAAAGGTCACTTAAGACTGAAGGAGCACCCGGGGTAAAAGGAAAGTAGAGTCTCGTTATAATGTGACTGTTAGTGGTTCAATAAACATTTTCAAGACTGTCACACACAAAAATGTGAACGCACACACACACACACACACACACACATACGCAAAGACGCACAGAGCTCACATTTTTGTAACCTGCTCAGACAGTCGTGTTATTGCTCTCCTAATCATGCGTGAGATTAGGTGGCACCACACAAGAAAAAACCTCCTGTTGACACATCCTATTCCATTTCATCGCACGCACACACACACACACACACACACACACACACACACACACACACACACGCACACACACACTGTTTTAACTGGTCCTCAAGTGAATAGAAACTGATTTTCTTTCAGGCCAAATAGAGGAATGAATAAGTGTGGTTTATCACTCTCTAATTGTAGGGTGGGGAAGGGAAAGGAACAGAGGCATGGCTGTAATGGGGATAAAAGTTTTTTCAGAGTTGTGGAAGTGTAACAGATAAGTAAGAACAAAGAATAAATTGATGGCAATTTAGGGAGAGGAGCTTTGCTGGCTGCGTCTCTCTGGTCTGCTTCTTTGTTTGAAAAGAACTTGTGGGAAGATGAGGGGTTTGACTCAGATGAAAGGAAGAGCTGCAGTAAATCTCAGCTGTGAAGACAAGGAGGAGGAAGTCTCACTCTCAGAGGTGAGACTCATTGAATTTATACAGTATCACTAGTGCACAGAAATGGATTCATTTATTACATTCGGGACTAAATTTACCACACATGATCAGAGAAGTGCTGCAAATTCTAAAAATAGCTCTTCGTTTTCAGCTTTTCTGAGTTCCCCCAGTGTTTGCTGTCGATGTGATTGAGATCTCAAACCAAACAAATACAGTATCAGCATCCAAATTTGCCTTGAGTCACTTCAAAGCTCACAGGCACACAAGAATAACAGGGAATGCATATTACATTACACTGTATACACAGCAAATCTTAGGCCTACGTCAGTTCTGGCTGACTAAAGAAAAGTTATTAATGCATACATGAAAAATGAACTAAATTTATAAGAATATACATTTTAAAGTTGCACTACTCAATGTTTTTTTTAAATATTAACTTACAACGATAAACCTGAGAATTATTACCTGCCTTTGTAATTCCCTTCAGCTCTACAAAACATTTTAATGTCTTTAAGTTCATTGTTTTGGTTTTATGGTAACAACAACTCAATGCTGTTTCCAGAGGCAGTGGACAGCTGGTCACACTGAAAATCTCCTTAAACCCTTAACAGACAAAGTAAACGACTAGCCAAGTATTTAGCAGTTAAAGAGCCAGAAACACATCTGGTGCAGCGTGTAGGATTTAGTGACATCTAGTGGTGAAGTTGTAGATTGCAACCAACTGAATACTGCTCACCTAACCCTCCCTTCAAAGCATACAGGATAAACTGTAGTGGCCATCTATAGATGAGCAAATGTTTTGTTTGTCTGTTCTGGGTTTGTAGAAACATGGTGGTTCAACATGGCTCCATGGAAGAGGACCCACCCCCTCCATAGATATAAAAGTCTCATTCTAAGGTAATAGAAACATAAAAACATTCACCACCATATTGGTTTTATCAGTTATTTTAGATTTTTACCAAAGTGACTTCTGGGTGGGGTGTCCGCTGTATTTTCCCTGAATGTTACTTTGACTGTTAATCCGTGTAACTTTAGGAGAAAGTGTTCAGAGTCAGATGTTGCCCCTCATACAGTGTTATGCATTATAAAAATGTTGAACTAAATCAGACATTTTAGTTGCATATCTGGTTTGTGACAATGCATCTTTAGTCTCCGCAGTCATATGAGACTGCATGTGAGGTACAATGAGCTGTAAAAACCTGATAATTATTTAAAATCTGGCATCACTGCAACACTCAAAGTGACATAATTGGGCTGCATGAGAGTGTGGCTGCAATGTCATGGCCGAAATTAAGAGCCTCAAAACTATCTTTAGAAACTAGAGATGTGGCTGGATAATATTTCATACTGAAGGTGTGTTATGATGCCATATAAATATTGTTGTTACCTTTTTAGTTATGTGACTAATGGAGCAAATATGTTGGCCCTTGGATTTGCATGTAGGTGTTAGCAGTTGTTCTCTTTGGGTTACATATGAAACACAGTCATCAACGTGGGGATTTTTTATTGACTTTAACTTCTAATAGAGCCCACACACAGATGCACATTTATACACACATACGCACTTACACAGAGCTGAGCAGTGGATGATGATAATCTCAGCCTGTGATGGCACTCACTGCCACAGTAATTTTTATGAATCACTTCCAATTTCGCAGGCCTCTGACTTTGCAAGATGGGAGGCAGTTAACATACAGGCTGCCTGTTACCCCCAATGTGTAATGTCCAATATCATAGATAGATAGATAGATAGATAGATAGATAGATAGATAGATAGATAGATAGATAGATAGATAGATAGATAGATAGATAGATAGATAGATAGATAGATAGATAGATAGATAGATAGATAGATAGATAGATAGATAGATAGATAGATGTGATGAACTGGTGATTTGTCGAGGGTGCACCACGCCTCTCGCCCCAAGGTCAGATAGAATAGGCTCCACCGTGACGTCTCAATTTAGATTAGGCAGGTTGTTTGATTGATTTATTGATTTATATATTGCAACATACTGTTGATACTGTGATAGATAGATAGATAGATAGATAGATAGATAGATAGATAGATAGATAGATAGATAGATAGATAGATAGATAGATAGATAGATAGATAGATAGATAGATAGATAGATAGATAGATAGATAGATAGATAGATAGATAGATAGATAGATAGATAGAGTCTATACCTTTTAAACAGCTCTGTATTGTTGTTACACTCTCTTTCATCATTCTGCTGAGAAAAAAGTCATGAGCTTCTGGCTGGTTTCTCTCTTTCAGTCTCTTTCACACACACAGAAGTACACATACAGGTATGCAGACTAAGGCCTGATCCATAACAAGGCTAAAAGAACAGATAATGTGTCAGTGGTATAGATATATTGACAATGTCTGTATGTTTGTATATGTTCTCATAGAGGCTGACATGTTGTAACCTTTGGACAGCAACAATAACAGCAAACATGGTTGTTGAGTGGAGCCACAGACAGGTATAAAACATGGACGTAGTACCTGTCACTCATCGGTTTCTGACGAGCTGTTGTTATTCTCAGAGTGCGGCGGCTCTGTTTATGATCATCTTGGCAGTTTTGCCTCTGCTGGCTCCGAAATAATCCAAAAATGGGCAAAGATGTGGATCGTGGGTGGAGCTGAGGCGGACAGAATTAGGCCTGGTTGCCGCAACCAGCATGTAAAGGAACGCACCGGTCAATCAAAGCAGCTACTTTCTTAGTTATGCATAACTTTAAGACTTAATATAATTTGAACGGGTCAGTTATATAAAAATTTACCCTCAGTACAGTTGTCATGAACGAAGAAACACCAAAACTGTTTAACATGGAGCCTTATGGAGATAAATTCACTTTTCAGCCTCAAGTGGCCGTTTTAGGAACCGCCATATTTGACACTTTAATATTGGCCCCATTTTTCATAGGTTGCTGTTTGGGTGGAGCATCTTGTGTCATATTGTGTCATTGTCCAGCTATTGAGTTGAAAAATAGTCATTGTCCAACGTAAACCTGCAGTGCAGTAATGGGTTATTGGGCCATTTGAGGGCAGCAGATCAAGCGGTAAACATAACATGGACATATGATGATTAATGATTTTATAAAGTATGTTTAGTCACTGACCCCATCCACAGGGTTCTAAAGAGCAGATCGTCTGTGGACCTAAGGTGGACCGAATTAAGCCTGTGTGCTCAAACAAGCCATCTGTCAATCTAATCTGCCACTCTATTAATTATGCATAACTTTAACTTTTAATATAAACTGAGCAGGTGAATTAAATAGATATTCAGACTCAGTACAGTTGTCATGAACGGGGAAATTAGCTGTAGAGACCAAAAATGTTTTTTGTACCAGGCTGTAAACATGTTTATCTCTGCTGTGAAGTTGGACATTTTACCATAGGGGCTTATGGAGACTGATTTGTTCTGTAGCCACAGAGTTTGCTGCTAGGTTTTGGTGGAACTGTTAGCAACTAGGTACCTTTTTATATATTGAGCAGCCACATTAGCATTCATCTGGAGCAGTGTTTCTGCCACCAACAGTGTTGTTTGTGTCCTGGTTTTCTCGAGCTAGTGAGAGAAATGTCTGGCTCTTTAGCTGCTAAACGCTGTCTGTGTGCCACTCGGGGCTGAGCAGGTAGGCTGAGCAGTAACTGTACAATTGGTTTATGAAAGCTTTTTTTGCCAAAAACAACTGCCTGCTGTGTCTAGAAACTTGGCTGATGACAGCAGTGAAAGTGTATCAAAACAGAGGAGTTGCAGCCAGACCAGAAAATCCAAAAATTGAACTGAGTGAATTGTTTAGTAAGTTTGTTCATCACAAGCTTCTTTACCAATATTACATAAAATCATCACATCCATTGCTAATATAGAAATACTGACTAGTGCAGCTTTAGACTGTAGTCAGTATTCAAAGAGTATCTCCAACAGAACAGAAATATTTCAGCACTCGGGGGACACAATGATATTTTCTAATAAGTCACTTCAGTGGTTTTCAAATGAGTGTGTGGTTTAAAATGATGTGTTTGTTTATAAAAACTATGACTGTTCCACAACCTGGTTCTGACTCTGTAGCCAAGATTCAAAGTTTAAATAGAGTGCTTCTTTCCACAGAGATGGAAGAAAAAGTTGCCATTTCATTTAACTGAAAAATGGCTTTCACAGGCACTGCTGAGTCTCGATTTCTTGCTTAATCTGAATTGATAGACCTGATGAATTAATAGATTCCAGCACACAACATTTAAGGACAAACTAAATTTAAAAGAATGCCTTCTGACTAACATATAATTTTTATTTAGATCATTTTAGTAAAACAGTTTTTCTTTAGAACACCACCAGTAATTTGTGATTCGTGCACGTTCAATTTGATATAATATCTTAAAGACATGCATTTACCACTATGACAATGTTTATCAAGAAAGAAACACAGTCTCCATTTGTTATTAGAAATGAGAAATACCTTTCAATGCACCGTAATCCAGTAAAGCGATACCAGCAGCAGCCTAAAAAAATACCACAGAGTTGAGTCAACATCTTTCTGGTATAGTGTCAGTAAAAGCTAAATTAAAACCTGGACACACCAGAAATTGTCACAGTCAGGTTCAGCCATAGATGTCATAGAAACACAGATACCGCATTGGTTATTCGTGATGACTGGAGAGGTCAAGATCTGCTATGAGATGCAAACTTCACTACAACACTGACTGTAACTTTCTTAATTCTAAACCGATTTTCATTAAATTTGTTTTGTTATAAACATGAGAGCATGATAGTGGTTTCTTCTTAGAATTAAATTCAGTTTGATTGGATCTAATTAACTATATGCCAACACATTCTGGAACATGACGTTTCTGATCTATGAAGTCATTCAACAAGTGTGGTTGCTATTGTGGGGAGGTTGATCTATATCGTAATATCTACGTGTTGTTACTATGGTGGTGTAAGGGCTACCTGCGAGTTGGAAAATGACTCAAGATAGTGATCTTCCACTAACATGCTATCAAATTACAGTAGGACCTAAAGCTAGCAGGTTCATTTAGCTATTTTGGACATTAATGGGACAGTAGGTTGACAGTGTAGGTTCAAGAGATGTGGTTATACCATTGACTCATGTGTCATAACTGTCTGCAAAAAGTGTTTTTGTGCAGCAGCTTACACCAAGGCAGAGCTGGGTTCTACAAAAGTGGTTAGAGGATCACAGCAGCAGGTTTGAACTCTCTGGCTCTGTCTTCCCTCAAAGGTCAGCACTGTCAGGACATTGCTATTGGTCAACTGTACAAAGTTCACCAAAGCTGAACTCAGCACAAAAGATTTACTTTGCTCACGTGAGCAGATTTGCTGCAAGTGTGATGAAACTAATTGATTTTTCTTAGAAATTCCTGTGTTTGAACTGCCGGTGAAGCCAACTCAGCCTTTATGCTGCATATAGGAGATATTATAATTACCAGATCAACTTGTAAAACATGTTCATGTTAAAAGCTAGAAGCATAAGTGTTTTCTGACAGCTCTGATTGTCATATGGAGGATGTTTTCCTTGTCCTGTCGTTCTCCTCCCCCTGTGTTTCTGTCTATTATTATTATCACCAGTATATAATTACTATTCTATTTTGTCTATCTGTCTGTGTGTGTGTGTGTGTGTGTGTGTGTCACCGGGCATGGCCTTAATTTCCCTCTCACCTGCCTGATTGCCTCACCAACTGTTCTTCATTCACTAAAAAAAAACACTGCAGTATAAAAGACTGTTCCTCCCAGACTCCGCCAGATTGTCTCCAGTCTCTCGTGGTAACAAATGTTCGAGCCAACTTCCTTTGTAACATTGACTTTTTGACTAACTGTGATTTTCCCCGTGCCTCAGGAAAAAAACCTCATCTGCCGTCCTCCTGCCACGTTCTGCTCTGTTTGTTCACTACTGCACTCTTGGACTCCTGCCACCCTACACCAGCCCGGACACCCCTTCCTCTGGATCACCTGCACATTCTCCCCTGGTGTTTAGAATAAACTGCGTCAGACTGATTCACTCTCTTGGTTTTGTGTTTGCATGTTGAGTCCATAATCGTTCAGCTTAACAACGATATCGATTTGGTTTGATTCTGGATGCCTCACTTTGCCAAAGTCGATTGTTCACTAAACTGAACTAAAACCGGATGGATGTAGTGCAGTATTGTCACTGCACATTATTAAACTCTTACACGACTAGCTCTGTAATTATACAACCATCTTCAGTTGTCCAGTGACATTAACCCCGAAACCTCACCAGGCGCATCTCTGTCACGTTGTGGACGCTGCGCTGTTTTGGTCCGTCCTGCGCGTCACTGCACGTGGCGCAATGTGGCACATCCGTTCCCGGTGGAATTTGGGGGTAACTGTTGTAAACTTGCTTCTTCCCGTCTCTAACATCCATCTCATTGTCATGGTTTTAGGTTTATGGTTCAGTGTTTCTCCTCATGTCTTCTAGTTTTCTTCCTGTCTTTGTTTGGTGTTTTTCCCACTATTCCTGATTATCTGTTTCACCCTGATTAGTTTAATCTACAATCCGTGATTAGTTTTGACCTGTCTCTCATCATCTTGCCTTCACTTCTGTTCAGCCCCGGTGTTTCTTTGTGTCACTTCTCAGGTTGTCTGCGTCTGTTACCCAATCCTGTATTGTTCCATCTCTGTCCTTCGTTCTCAGTTCTCAGTTCTGGATTTTTTAATTGTGTGAACTGTTGATTTTACTTGGATTGTTAGACTAGTCTGCCTGGTCTCAGTCGCCCTCATGTTATATTGTGTTTACCTACCTGTCCATGAGTAAACTTTCCTTTTGTCTCCCCTCGAGCTGGGTCCTCTATTTTGAACTAAACATGACACCCAAATGATGTGAATATAAAAGCTCCCATAGAAACTGATCAGAAACTGAAAAGACACGTGTTTTTTATCCCTTACAGTTGTGTGCTTCATTCTAGCCCAAAAAAACCCATTCATCAATTTACAATCTGAAGTCTGGCTCCAAATACACAACATGTAAGCTTGGACATATCCTACCATCTGTGATCTCATACAGGCCTGTGGAAGCTCGCAAGCACTCACTGTATTTACATGGACTGCAACAGTCTTGTGCAAATGTGACTTTGATCTGGCTCTATATGAGATTTGATTCCTGCACAGTAATAGCCCGTGCATCAGCATGCAGCTGGATTGCCATTGTGACGCAAAACGGCAAGAAAACTGAGTGAGTCATCGTTTGATAGAGGCATATACATGTAAGTGCCCTTCAGTAATGAGACTGACGTCTTTGGTTCAAAGCTATGACCTTATTTTACTTACGCTTCTTCTGTTAACACGGCACTTCCTTACAGAGACCATTGTTTTTATTTGATTAATGCCACAATACTGTTTCCATTTGAACATTGCTGCTTTGTCCATTATACCTACACACTGTGAGGAAGGATGACAACCAGCTAATGAAGGTGGGTTTGTGTGTGACAAAGAGAAAGAGACTACTGTTTTCCTTAATGGAGACAGAAGTTGTCTTTCTGAGCGGTGGTTTAATGAAGTCTGTGTACTGATGCATGTGTATTCTGTGTATAGGCTTGTATTCGTGATGCAGCTCAATTATTATGGGCAAAGCATAGCATGTCAACATTGTGCATTATTTATAAAGAACCAGTTGTTGCAGAAGGTGGTTTATGAATGCACTCACAAGTATGGACAAGTGCCTTCCCACACAGTGCATCAGTTGGCCATTCAGTCTGATGTCAGTCCATCAGTCAGTCACTTTGATGTCAGTCCCTTCATCAGTTAGCCAGTCACACAGTCAGTCAGCTGCTTGCTCACTTTTTAGTGACGCTAGTGCCTCTAGGGATGGCAATGTCAGGCGGTCAGTGTGGAATGAAATCTCTCAGAGAATTTGATACAAATATCCACAGTCCCCAGAGGATGAATGTGATTTCTCCCTCGACCAACAGGTCAAAGTTTTCACTGAAATATCTCAACATCTACTTGATAGATTTGGACACACATCCGTGTCAGTGAATTATGATTGCTTTGGTGGCACTTAATATTCAGCATGTCCAATATGTTCACGACCAAATATTTGCTAAAGCTGACATTCCCATCATCCTCACACATAGTTCATTTAGTGATAACTAGCGTATGACACCATATTTCAACTAAGCGGCAACCTGTGAAGTGCCAAAAACTGCAGTTCCTCAAACGTCCACATGAGGCCAGGTACAGAATAAGTCAATCTCCATAAGTCCCCATGTTAAAATGTCCAACTGCATGTCATGGTTGCACAGGTTGACCCAGAATGCAGGCTTCGGACAACGGTTAGAGAGAGAGAATGGGATTTATTGAGGTGTGGGACGAGAGGGGAAGGAGAGGGCCCGATACGAGGTGGAGGGAATGGCTGAGGTGATGCAGTGGTGGGAATGGTTGGAGGAGGCACGGAGTCTGGACTGTCTGAAGATTGGATGAAGAGCAGGCAACGGACCTGAGCACAAGAGATCAGAGTTCAAGAAAACAACAAGGAGCACAAGGAACAAGTAGTTAAGACGGTTCGAATGTGATCTACCACGGAGGCTGAACAAACGATCTGACGAGGTGTGGGAGGAAGGCCAGGGTTTATATGCAGGTGGAGTGATGAGGTGATGGAAGGCAGGTGAGGTGAGGAACGGCAGGTGTGCTTCATTTGATGATTAACCAGCAGGCCCAGGGAAATGTGCCACGCCCACAACACAGACAGACAAGTAAACACAACACAAGGATGGGGAAACAAGGGGAAACACAGAGAAACAACAACAACAGTCACGACTGCCATCGTGACACTGCAGAAATATAATATTATAATAAAGATTAAAAATATGCATAATTAACAGCGTGGACGCTTTAATTTAGAGGGTGCCATTACAGTTGGCTTGTTTGAGCACCCGGTGTCATTTGGCCTACCCCTTAGGTCCACCAATGATCTGTGTCTGTTTAGATTAGCTGGGAGGTGGAAGAGGCAGGACTACCAACATGCGGTGGCCAGAGCCTGAAGTGACATCACAGATACACTGTCCATTCTTCATACTGTCAGTGGTTAGCATCTATGGCCTAACAGTGATTCCTGGTGAAAACAGCTGCTGAAAGCTTTGCAGTTAATAAGAGGAATTGAAGACTAGAACAAAAAAACTCAAACTTTATCATCAAAAAGCTTGCAGCAGTTACGATGCTGTAAAAATCTGTGTAAAAGTGCCAGAAAGAAACCCCTGAGCCACGATTGCTTATGATCACAGAGATAAAAGGCGCTGAGATAGAAATTAAATAATTAAGATTACTAGATCACAGTGTCCTCATGAATTCATCAAGCACTGCTGGAAACGTATTTATTTAAAAATCTCAATACATCCTTTTTAGTCTGTCTGGTGTCCTCTCTTCACCTTCTCTGCCTCTCCCACTATTGCTATCTATTGCTTTCCCCTCGCTCTGTGTTATCAACCTCACGTTTATAGCATTTATATGAGCCCTCTTTTCAATTCTGTCATTTGTCTATCTGTCTCAGTCCGTGTCCTCAATTGTCACTATCTCTGACTGAAATGATTCTCCACACTAATTTTCCACTTTTAATCTAAATATATAAAAATATTCTGAATTTGATATGGGTAACATATTACATCGGATAGTTCGGCTTTATTCTGACTGTAGCACTTTACAAACCATATAATATGTTTTTTAGGAATATTATTTGGTCATGTACATTACTGCACTTTGAGCCACATGGCCTCTTGCTTCATCACGGCCAGCTTTATGCATGGTGAACAAACCAAGCAGCAACCTCCATGGCTATGAAACGGAGCTAATACTGAAGTGCTAAAAAGTGCACTTCCTCAAACTTCCACTAGAGGCTGGCTACAGAGCGAGTCAGTCTCCATAAGCTTCCCATGTAAAATGTCTATCTACACAGCAGAAACAAACATGTTTACAGCCTGGTACAAAAAACAGTTTTGGCTTCTATAGCTATTTTTTTTAACAGCTAGTTCATATTTATACTGTCTATAGAACAAAACAACAAACCAATAGTTTGCGTGGCTGGGGTAGAGATGCATGTGCAAAAGAAGAGCCTAGCCCGTTGGTTGGCAGGAGAAACTGTTTTTTAGGATATGCATTCTTTGCAGATGATATATATTATTGAATGTATATTGTATATTGTAAAATGCACGACTGCATGTAAACGGCTCAGTATGAGTATTGTCTTTTTCAGAAAAAATATAATATTTTGTGCATGTAAATGTAGTCAGAGTACAAACAGTCCATTACACTTCAATGATAAACCTAAACACAATCAGTAATTATAGGCCGCTTGTGCCCATATTTAATGGCAGTGTTTCTTATTTCTGTTCTGTAAAATGACTACGCAGTATACTATAGAGAGAAGAGAAGGCAATTTTTCATTATCTGCAGTGAAGTCTGATCAAGGCTTAATTACATCCTGTAGGACAATTAAAAAAAGCAATTAAAATGTCTGTAGAAATAACGGCGTAGAGCTTTAACCAATAGACGAATAAATAAACAAATGATAAAAAGTATGTTCGTTTCTTTGTGTCACGCCTCTGCTGTTCTGTACGCACATAATTCATCTTCCTCTGTGACACTATGTTCAGCATTCAGTTGAAACAATACGCAAGTGTTTAACAGTGGCAGCCAAAAACACGGAAATCCTGCCAAGGAAAAACAAAAACAAAAACAAACAAACAAAAAAAAACACATACCTGAGACAAAAATGAATAGTTCAGGTTATATTTCTCCACCACACCTGTTTTTTTTTTATCATTTTCACCACAGTTCAGATAACAGCCATTTTTGTCAGTACAGAGTACATACAAATAAGATCATCTATCTAGCTCTGTGTGTATGTGTGAGGGAAACTGGGAAGAGAGAGGAGAGAATTTATGGGAACTATGACACACACACACACACACACACACACACACACACACACACACACACACACACACACACACACACACACACACACACACACACAGAGTTAATCTCATACGGCCTTGTATTGAAGGAGGATTCTGAGGTGGCTTGAGTTTAGCCTTGGAGGGAAAGAAAAGGGACGACAGAGGAATGAAGAGAGAAAAAAGGGAGAGGAAAGAAATGAGAAATAATGAGAGAGGAATCATGTGAGGGTTTGGGGCTGTTCTCATTTTTTTAATTTGACAATAGCACACACACACACACGCACACTGAAACCCACATATACACACATGTAAAAGAATACAGAATGTGGTTCATTCATGTGATACGCACATTAATGTTTGATTTTTTTTCCCCCTTTGCATTTGGTTTTATTTCACTGCAGCGGAGTGTTTATGCACGTGTGTGCATTGAAATCATCGCTGGGTAAACGCATGATCATGATCAAGAGTTTATTGCATGTGCTCGAAAGACAGATTGATTGTTTGCTGCAAACTGACAACCAACACATCGCTGGCCATGACATGCAGCCCTGAGACGAGCAGGCGATTAAATTGTGTTTTACTAGCATGTCACACTGGTGCAAACACGCATGCACACACACACACACACACACACACACACACACACACACACACACACACACACACACACACACACACACACACACACACACACACACAGGAGAGTAAAAAAGTCAGGCTCTCGTTTATATCTGAGAACTCCCATTCTAACCTTTTGCTCATTAAAACTACTGTCAGAAATGTAATGCGATATAGAGTGCAATAGTTGTCATCTCATACGCTGTGTAAAAACGGGAGAATTATCTCAGGCTGACAAATGTACGTGGGTGTATGTGTGCATTTGGGTGTGTGGGCTTGTATTGCAGCTTCTCCATGAAGCAGCTCGTCTTATTTGTCTGCTCCTCGTCACACTTTTTTTTTCAGTTTCAGTAATTTGAGCTTTTTTTCTTTTTTTTTTCTGCATTTAATTTGAGCTCGCTATTTTGCTTCAAAGGTATTTTTTTCCTCTAAGAGCACATTTAATACATTTTGTCCACCGCTGCTGGGAACAATGTTTTAACACGTTTTGCTCAAGTGAAGGTCTATAAAAATTAATCTTTTCACAGCTAACCACTTTAGAAGGAATTGAAATTAGATTCAAATGAAATGCCTGCTTTAGTGTCTATTTTCTCTCATCTGCAGATGAGATTTTCCCACTAATTCAGCTTCAATCAAGATAATGTTCAGTGGGTGAGTAAAGTAAAAGCAAATGTTAGTATTTGTATTTTCAAAACTAACTACAGGCATCTGTTCCAAACCAAAGATGATTCAACATGTGATTATTTCGCATTTCATTTAAGACTAGCCTCGCTGTTCAGTGTGAGGAATGACAGGTAGGTGCTGTTTAAATATAAATGTCCACTGGGAACAGCATAACGTGGCTCACACTAGCTGATAGCTGCAAATTACTTTTGCACATGCTCGTTCTTTTTATTTTTATTTTTATTTTTATGAATTAGTGTCTTGATAAGAATGCAACACTGAAGCAGACAATGTAGTAAGAAAGCTCAGTTTTGCTTAGATCAGGCAGATAATGATCAAAACCGAGACATCAGGAAACAGGCGGCAGGCGGGGAAATGCAAAGTTCATGCCGAGGGGTCAAACATGCAGGTCAGGTTAAACAGCAATCAATAACACTGAAGGGCTACGCAAAACATATTAAACCAGGGTCTGCGACTGTGCATGTCACCTCAGACCAAAAGGATCCACTCTGAAGTGAATGAAGTTGATCTTTAGTTGGTGGTGTAAAATCAGTGCTAAGGAGACCACAGACAATCACAGTCAGAAAAGGAAGATACAGCCTTGATTGTCAAACTCCACTTCTGGAAACCCTTTACATTTCTCTGAACCTCCTCCATTGTATTTATTATCTGCATTGAGATCCTTCAACACAGGATTAGGCATTTAATAAGTTCTGAAAAAGTACCTGAAACTACTGTATATCTGAACTCAATCGTTATCCAAATCACACACATCTAGTCTACCCTACATGATCTCCTTTTGGTTTCACTTGCATTCACTGAGCCTTCCCTGAAACAGTTGGAGACCCTCATGGGAGGCCCTCTTCTGACACTGAAACCTTTGTCCTAGACAGTCTGATGGGGGAGTGAACGAAACTGGACCAGTGTATGTACTGAGGGACTAACGAGGGAATGAGCTGTGAGGAGATGGATGAGAAAAAAAATAAATAGGCGAGAGGATTGAGGTGATTGCAGGATCTAAAAACAACAGGAGAGTGGTCAGCAGGCTTGTTTGAGATGAGAGGCCTCGAAAATAGAAGAGAGTAGATAATTGCGGTAAAGGGAGGTATCAAAAAGAATGCCAGAAGTGGGACAGCAGCAGTAGCTTTAGTATTCTTCATTGCTGATGTCTGTAAGGATCAGTATAAATGTAAAAGTATAATACCGTTTTCTGCTTACTTCCCTTTACAGATCACTAAAATTGTCAAAAAAAGTCACGTAAAGGTCCCGTGTGTGAGATTTAGTGAGCTCTACTTACATAAACTTAATATAATATCAATTATACTCATTTTATTAGTGTATAATCAGCTAAAAACATCATACAAGTGCAGAGATACAATATATAAAAGCACTTTGCTTTGTCTTAGATGGATGCCGTTGTTGCTCTGGGTGAATTATTTAGCAGGCTTTATTATAGGATATATGATGTTTACAACAATGATGTATACGTAATTATATCCTGCAATTGTTATACAAACAACAATTACAATTCCCAGACCGTTTGTGATGACTGGTTGTAATGATTTGGTTTAATCTTAAAGATATATGATAATTGCCAGAAATTACGCCTCGCTGCAGTGTCTGTTTGTTTTAAAAATGAATAAGTACAGGTTGAATACATGAAACCACATAACCACTTATTACTTCTCCAAACAATATCGGTCGGACCGGTTTAGACCAGCTGGTGGATTTATAGAGAATGCACATACAAATGCTTTAAATTGTTAATGTCGTAAATGTACTAATTAAATTCATTTGTTACTGTTAAGTTCACGTAGATAAACACTGTGGAATAATGATAATAACACACACAAAAAAATAATGGAAGTATTGTCATTGAATTGTAAACGGGGATGCAAAGCTTTTGTTGAACCACTTGGAGAGTTTCATCAAAAGCACGGGGCAAAAACTCTGAGTGAGCACGAAGTTGATCTATCGACAAGTTGTTTCCCATCAAGCCTTTCGGATAAACAAAATGAATATAGATAATAAAAAGAGTAATTAATATGAAAGCCTCGGTAAAAGAAAGAAAGAATGTCAGGAAGGATGTTAATCCAGCACTAATGATTTTACTTCTTTTGGCTGAGTAGTGTTACATATGAATTTTGTGTTTGGACCCAAAAAACAGAGACATTGGAAGTTGAACATTTTATTATGGGGGTTTATGGAGATTGACTCATTTTGCAGCCAGCCTCAAGTGGACGTTCAGGGAACTGCATGTTTTGGCACACAGCCATGGAGGTTACCGCTTGGTTTTAAGGCGTTTATTATTTATTAGAAATAACACAAAGAGCAGGTAGTGGTGGCTGAAGGCTGGCTGGTGTTGCAGATGAAGTGAGGTAAACAGATCAGAGGACTCAGTGAAGAATGTGCACCGGCTGAACAAAGCGAGGTACACTGGAGAACTGCACGCAGGGACAGACTTCAAAGTTACCACAAACACAATGGAAAGGTAACGCAAAGCATGCAGTCAAAAACACGCTGGAGTAACAGTGGTAAATCAGTAGAGGCAGAAAAAGTACAAAAGATTACGGCATGGCATGTTACCAACTGCATTGATGATAATCTGGCACAGGTGTGTGTTGACCAGGCTTTTATGGTTGATTGCTGAACAAGAGACTTGGGCGCCTTGTTGCTGAGACCAGCACGGCCAGCCATGTCCTCTGCCACAAACACTCTGCCAGAAAAAGGAGGAAAAGCATAAAACCGAACAACAAAACGAGCATAATCATGCCAGAGTAGATATCTTCTAATGACACAGCCAGACCAGATTGGCTCTCCAATGTCTGGCCAGTTTGAGTGTTGAGGAGGTGCGACTGATTCCCATTCAGAAAATCTTGATTGTTCCAATCCTACAACAGCACAGTAAAATAATACAGAAAGCAGAGAGGAAGTGATGCTTGGATGGACAACGACACATTCATGAGAAAAATCTCCACAATTAAGCGATGACAGTAAAAGATAGCATGGCATGTACACGGCACTCTGCTAACAATTACATAATGCAACGTGTCACATTTAATAAATAGAAAAATCACAGTGGTGTACACCTGTCAATGGTTACACATAATGGTCATCAGTTAAACCAAGTGCACTATAATATCACATGCAGTGAAAAAGTAAATGAAGTAAGTGATTTCCAACCAACACGGGTGAAAACATCTATGTGGGTTTATGGACACATTTAAAAATAAACAAACAAACAAACAAGAGTTTGAGTTCAATCTCCTTCAGACTTAAACGAGCAGTGTGTGTGAAACAGAATATGATAACTATAACTATGTTTTTATTTGTGTATATTGGCCTGAAAATCAGAATCATTAGCTTAGAAGAAGACTTTTATATCTACAGATATAAAACAGATGTGGAGTCCGCCATGTGGAACCGCCATGTTTCTACAAACAAACAAACGGACTCTAAATGGGACCTTCTTTGATTTTCGCGAGCTTCACAGCCACTATAGTTTGACGTACATATTTGGAACAAAGGGAGTAGGGGTATTCAGTTGGCTGCCATCTGCAACTTCACCACTAGATGGCACTAAATCCTACACGCTTTACCTTTAAACGACCAGTGTGTAGGATTCAGTGCCATCAAGCAGGACAATACGTGATTGCAACCCTCTTTCTTCCTAGCTTGTAAGAGAAACTAAGGTGGCTACGTAGTGCAGGTTTAGTTTTCTCATTCAGAGCTACTGTAGAAACATGACAACTCAACATGGCAACATGGCGATAGATATAAAAGTCTTTCTCTGAGGTCAGAACACATTTTTCTTATTTTTAGGAGATTATGAACTAATGAAAACACAGTTATGCTATATTCTGTAAACACCAATATGTTCAGAAATATATCCCAGCCCTGTAGTTCTTTTGAGTTTGATCAAATTTGTCACACCGTGGTGATGACAAGCTGGGGTTTTGTTATGTCTTGTCATTTCCTGTTTTATTTTGAAAGTTAACTCTCCTCTCGTTTCAGGTCACTTGCCCTTCCTCATGTGTCACCAGTCTGATTGTCTTCCCCGCCCTGATTGTTTCCACCTGTTCCCCATTTCCCTCATGTGTATATATAGTCTGTGCTTCCCCTTGTCCCGTGCCGAAGTGTCTTCGTTCGTCCTGTTCGTCGCACCCAAGCCGTTCCTTGTTTCCAAGTTTCAGATAGTATTTTGTAGCCTGTTTTCAGCCTACGGGATCGTTTTTGTTTTTTAGCCAGTTTAGGAGATTAGGTCGTAGCTATAGATAGTTCTGGCTCCCTTTCTCATTTTAAATGAGTGTTTTGTTTTGATAATCTTAGTTTTTCTTCCCATTTTGGTGAAGCGTTTTTCTTTCTAGTTTAGTGTTTTCTTTTTCAGTGAGTGTAGCAGAGTTTTTAGTTATAGTTAGAGTGCTGGTCAGAGTAGCCATTTTTTGTTGTAATTTTTGTAGACTGTGTTCAGCAGCTTGGGAACAAATAAAGTTTCTTCCAAACCTGCCAATTCCGCATCTGAGTCTGCCGCTTTGTTCTGGGCCTGACAAAATTGAGGTTAACAATTTTTCTTTTTTACTTACTAGCTTTTTTCAGAACTTTCAGCTGCATGTCACATCTTCATCATGGGGTGTATGGTTGCTCAGTTGTCAAAGAGAAAGCTCAGCTAATAAGTTAATTCCAACCACTGCAGATATGAGATGCAGTTGAAAGCTCAGGAAAAGGACTTGGAGAAGGAGAATGGGTTGTACTGTGCTTTTGTAAAGCAGCAAAAGAAGGTGGGGGGGCAACAGGAAGTGCTTTGGGTTTACAGATGGCAGCGATAATAACAAGTCTTTGTTGGGTGGAGGTATGAGCTGTGCCGTGAGTGCTGGAAGAGTTGATGATCGGTTCTTTTGTTTTCTTAACGTGCAGTTCCAGATGATTGAATGTGCACCGCTCCGTGGAGATGGAGATGGAGTCACGATAACCTGGAACAGAGGTATTGTCATTCAGGAGTGCGAGTATGGCAGGGCTGTCAGAGTACTTGGTGTATGCAGTGACAGGTGAGGGGCTGATCCTGTCATTGGTGTAGAGGGTAAACGGGAAGGGGGAAAGACGCGACCTTGTGGGGGTCCCGTGTCACTGATGACGGTGGAGGATGTTACAGTACCCAAGTCCGATTGTGGTTCAACAGTTGTCGCTAACTATCAGTTTGTATTGAGGCTAAACTGGTTTGTTGAAAGTCTGGCAGCAGGAGAATGACCAAAATGAAAACTATGATTGTTGAATTGCACGATAATGTAATGAATGAACATCATAGCATCACTTCAGAGGTGCCATATCAGTTAAAGAACCCAGAAAAGATCTCAGTGATGCAGAAATTGAGATATATCACAACAATGTAGCCAAGCATTTTTTCAGCATTACAGCTTCAAAGAAGATTATAAATGGAAAGAGATCACAGGGTAGAGTATTACAATAAAAACCTTGCATACAAAGATGTAGGAATTTAAAATAAAATGGTTTAAGTGACAGCGGTTCACTAAAAGCACGTTCAATGGCCGAACGAAGAAGCTGGTGGCGTGTGTTTCCAACCAGACTCACGAAGACTTGAATTCTAATTTTGAAAACATCAGTATGAATTAGTGAATTAAAACAAAAAGTGAAATGATTAATTGTCTCCCAGCTGGGTAAATTAGTGCTTATTCTAGCCCACTGGGCACAGACATAACTCACAGCTTGAACCAATAATGGACACACTGACCGGGGCTGGAGGCCCGGGCCTCTCTTAATTGTTACACTACTCATGCCTGTGTAGAGCAGGCTGAACTGTAGCCTGTGAGGATACACACAAACACACACACACACTCGAAGAACATTTTTCAATTCCCCGCACAGACAGTGCAATCCCTGTTCATAAGACTGGAAGGAGAGCCCGAGTCCCACAGCGGGCTGTTTTTCATGCTATATCCTGGGCATCGCTTCCTCAAACCGCCCCTCCTCCCATTACCCTCAGAAAACTAGTCCATATATCCTCCCCTCGACATTTATAACACAGAGCTGTTGCACTGCTGTCTGCACATATATGCTCCTCCTGTTTTTGCTCCCATTTATTCACACATTGCACAGAATCACCTTTCGATAACAAAAAGGCTGTAAATCATCTGTCTGTGGTGTTTTTTTTCTGTTAAAGATTATTCTCAGCAAAGTTAATATATTAATGACTTCCACATGGTGTTATCTGCATTCCTTTATTTAATGACCTCCTAGATATTTGCTTCTGTAGCCTCAGTACATATTCATCTTGTGATCAGATCAGATGGGTTGATATAGCAGGAAATTCATCAAAGTATGGCAGTTTATAAATTGAAAAATGGATTTTAATCACTCGTTTTTAATTGCAATCACCGGGAAAATCAAGGAAACGCTGAATATTAGGCGTTCTACGAGTTTTGCTCAGTTTTAGTCAAATACAATACTCTTTTCTGGCGTGCTATTTTGGTTTTCTTTGCCCACAGACGAGCCACAGTAGCTGCTGCCCACCCTCAGAGCAGCTGTCGTAGCAGTTTGTGAACTGGAGTGTGTGCAGTACCACATGTGAGGCCGAATAGCGGGGTATGAATCTAATAAAACCTTGAAATTTGTGTAAATTCTCATGCGCGGTGAGAAATGTGAGCGCTACCTCATGAGCAGATACGCAAATGTAGTATCTTTGAGTGTCAAACGTGTCAGAGTAAGTCCCAATCAGTATAGATAAAATGAAAAAGGAAAGAAATCGTCGGGCTCTTTTAAGTCAGGCTGCGGTAACTAACTGTGCAGCAACATCCTCGTCCAAAGAAAAAACTTCAGTGTGCAACACTGGAAAATGAAATGATCACATGACTTATGATGGCTAAAGGTAATGACATGTATTTCTGCATTTTCTGAAGCCTTTTACTTGCTGCTAATGGCAAACCATTATGGCACAACACAAATGGGATGTACATGATTGCATAACGCACATGCGAAACAGATTTAAAGCATGTGTTACTTAGTCCAGCTGAGTATCATAAACATTAGAGAGGAAACAGTTCCTACATAAGAAGAACCATCGGTTTGATACGCATGATGCTCTCTTAGGTCGTGCCCTCAAATTCTCTTAACATAAGAATCACGTCCACGCAGAAGTGATGGAGGTGACGGATTATATCAGAACTGACTGAGATGAGGCGATTAAAGGTTACGAGCAAAGGAGGGAAGCAAATATAAGACTGTGAATTGACTGTCCATCTGCTACATGCAAAGGGTAGAGCGGTTAGCGAGTGTGCAGTTATCGAGGGTCTTGCCGGAAAATGTTAGAAAGTGACTGCTGTTGTTGGTATTTTATCTTTAATTGAATATAGACTAAATATTTCTAAATGCCCACTATGTTGACCAGCTAACTTATTCTGTCTCCTGTTTGGTGCTGGGCAGACAGTGTACAGTGGGTTTTTATTTTTTTTGCTAAAAGCAGCTGCCTGCTGCTGCATCTGGAATCACCAGTCCGGCGGAGATAAGAAAGAAAAAGAAGGAAACATCAAAGTTGCAGCAGAAAAAACTCAATGGACACCACACATGGCATTAATGTAATGTCTCCACATCTGACTCACACATTCATGGGTCATTATATTCGCACATTCCATCCTCTTTGTTTTAAATACAAATAGACAGTCTACTATAGGATTGAATATTTATAGTATCGTTCAAATATTATAGATCCAAGACAAAACTGAGAGAGGGAACATGCTCAATTATAAATCTTCCACATGGATTTATCTATATTCAGCACAGTTAGGCTGTGGATATTACAGATATATTCTAATTTGTGCAGATAAAGAATCAATGAGACACATTAGACTAACATATTCAAGTAAACAACCTGCACTCTGCTACTATAGGGGTTAGAGAGCAGGGATCAGGTTAACAGGGGCTGCTGTGCCTCAAATCGCCTACTGTCCGTATGTGAACAGGTGCTAGCTGATGCAAAAATGCTCCATAGTGACGAGGGAATAACTCTTTGGGGGTTCAGTCAACCAACATAAACAACAGTCTATGTAACTGAACCCTATCTGAGAATATCAGAATATAGATGTTCAGTGTGGCAGTGGGGTGAACGTTCCTGTTTTCTTTGCTCAGGTTTGGGGAAATCTTCCTCCGCCACCAACCTAATGGAGGTGAGATGTATTTTTGTTTGTGTGCTTCAAAACACTGAAAAAAAAAATACATTTAAAAAATTCAGTTTCTGTGGTAGAAAGTAATGAAATGAAATGAAAACTGAAAACACACAGAGGCATGTCTCTGGAACGACTGTTGCCGTTGAGTTGCTTCGATGCTTTGAGAGTAAATAAAATTCCATTTATCTCCATTGTGTTGAGGCGAGCATCCTAGAGACTGACACTGTAACACTGGTTACTCTAAGCGTTAACTATAAACTTGACTGTGACTGAATTTAATTACTTTCAGGCTGTGGGTAAAGCAAAAACACAGGGAGAGCTTCCTCTGTGTAACTTCAATGTCCGCTCTAACAATAGGACAACTGAGCACTGACAACAAACTTAACCACCACTTACAATACAGGCCAAGTGTACCATTACATATAGTTTCTGTTTTAAATGAAGCAAACAAATACAAATAGTTATCTTATCTATATTAAATAAATCATGCCAATTCAGTTGTAGTAACTCCCTCACTGTTTGCTGTTCGCAGTTTTAATTATTAAACTGATTTGCTATGTTGGGAGATATAGATAGAGCTAGTGAGAGCTATTCATTGAAAACACACAACATGACATTAAAATGAGGAATAGTACAAGACAGGCGATGTGGTTCGCACCTGTTTCCAGTCCTTTGTGCTTCTGGGCATGGGATTAAAGAGGGAGCACGCCTTTATAGGTACCCTAGAAGGAGTTGGGTATTGTTTTGATTGGATGATGGAATGGGTGGAAATATTTCAGGTAATTAAGTTGGATTGTTCATGTTGTGCATTTCATTGGTTAATTCTGAATGTATTGTGGTGGTTTGGTTTATATTGCTAATCGTGTCCGCCCTCCAGTATATATACTGAATATATATGTTTGTTTGTATGCTATGGGAAGAGCAGCACCCCATTTTTCTTTTTTTAAAGACTACCTTTGTTTGATGAGAGAATAAAAGTCAACATACTTTTCTGCACACCTCCTGGCCAGCGTGATGTTTTTGCGATCCTGCATCTCTCTTTACTACACACACTAAACCTGAAAAAACATTCCTGCCTCTCTTCAGATGAGTTTCCGCGGTTATAACAATATTTGAAAGGTTAAGCAAATCAAACCAAAATGAACAGATACATAATGGTGGCAAGTGAGAAAATCTTGTTATTTTGAGTGATCCAAATGGTGAAGAATGCTTACAAAGAGCTGTCAGAGGAATCGTTTTGTAGATTGTAGGCACTTGGGATTCCTTCACCATGGCAGCGAGGCAAAGATCACTGCTATCTCTGAAAGATTCTTGGATATTACAATCACAGGACATCTGCTGCTACTAATGCTCTCCCGGAGGATTTACGAGGACTGAATATTAAGGAATGAGTGGTGATGGTGTCGATTACGAAAACAATGAGTTTATAGTGGATATTATTCACAGAAGTGTCAAGTAATCTAGAATTTTTGGGTATCTATACTTCACCGGAGTAATCGTTTTTCAGTCGACTTTTTACTTCTTTACTTTTTAGAACAGCCTTGTTACTCGATTACCGTCATTCAGACTTCACAGAGGCGATTTATGATGGCTGATTTTTATTTTTTGGCAGATTGTCACACTCTACAGCCAATGGTATCGTTTACCATGTACATGACATTGTAATGACCTACACAGGGCGTGATCTAAACGCGGAGCATCAGCGCTAACAAAGCCTCAGAGCTTCTCTTTGATTATTAACAGTGTGTAGTGTTGGCAGAAAGCTGAGAGCTCACCATCACACTGAAACTGTCCCAAGGCTGCAAACGTTACTCTTATTGTTATTTAATGCCGGTGCTGTTTGTTTGATGTATTTTTCTGTTAAATAATTAGAGGCTCCCTGGAAACAATATTAATAATAATGATGATAATTAATAATAATGATGTTGAAGAAGAAGAAGAAGTAGAACAATAATGAACTGAAGTTCTGTAGATGGTTGATTATTTAAAAGAGTAAAACTTGAGACAAATGATTAAAGAAAAGCTCCTGCAGTAAAACTGTGCCGGCCACGTATTAAACTCGATGCCTGCATTAGAGAACATGGTTATGAGTGCAGTGGGGCTGTAAATCGTATTTTATTTTCTTAGCACGTGTCAAGTAACGTGACCTGTAACATCTTTCACAAATTGCAAATGGGGAGTATAACTTGGCTGCAGCTTAAAAATTTTCAGTCAAAAGATTATTTTTTTTTGCTTTAATCCATGATAGAGTGAAATTGATTGTGATTGGAAGAGAAGTATAAACATATACCAGTATTGGTTTGTACGCGATGCATCACCCCTGCACTTTACAAATGTTACACAAGCAAGGAGCTGACTGACTTTCGACAGACTTTATGTGGCCTAGTGCAAAAATGTCTGTGGCAGAGACTCAAGAGAACTCAGTTTTTAAAAAAATCAGAATTATTATTTCTTTGATTCATCATTAATTTTGACAGCACTGGACTGTATAATGCTGTTATACATAGCAAAGCATGTGTACCATTGCAATACTTATAGGCATATAACTAGTCATCATATCGTCTGCTCCATTAAAAATCACATGTTAATGCTCAGTAGCACACATATACAGTATGGTTCTTTAATGTATTTGCATTATAGTAAAATGCATTCATTTCCATTGGGCATATATGAGGCTGAAACACGTAGCCTAGTGCATCCCAAATTTTTCAACATTAACATTTTAATATAACATTATGGCCTTTAGAAAAAAGATATTTTTGGGGGGAGGTCGTGTAGAGCACTATAGGCCACTGTGGCACGGTGCCTATAACATTTTATGGCTGTTTTTCTTTTTACATTACTTTTACTTTTATACTTTAAGTAGTTTTGAAGTTTAGTTTTACACAGCTACTTGAGTAAAAAGCTTGAGTTGATACTTCAACTCCTACAGACGTCTTTTTAAACCCAGGTATCTATAATTCTACTTGCGTAACGAATGTGAATACTTTTGACACCTCTGATTATACATATCCAATCTAACTTTCGGCTTGAAGAGATGTGTGTTGATAAAGAGTTTGGGTTCCAAACGCACTCACACATTCATAAACAAAGTCATATCACAGTGACCCTCACCCAAACACATTGCTGGGATCATGCAGTTAATCATATGGTTGACCTTTACCACACTGACCCTCCATATAAAATGCAGCAATCTCAGAAAGAGCCTCTGTGCGTCAATACACAATATAAATTCTTGTATATTTCTTTTATGTTTCTTCACGAATGTTAATACAACAGCCTGTAGCTGAATCTTTAACAACTGCTGCTCGCTCACATGCACAGCTTAATCCCACTTCTTAGTCACCGTTAGACTGTGTGTGTGTTTGTGCACTAAGGTGTATCGCAATTAAACAAAAAATCGTGGTTATTATGAGGGCTCCGAGCTAAATTTCATGCTGCTAACAGTTTTATTTCCTCACTCCTCCTGTGACACAAAGATTCCCTGCAGTTTGTCTGTGTGTGTGTTTGCAAATGAAAGTACAGAACGAGTGCGTATGTACTGTAAAGTACAAATCAATAGACGGACATTAATCGATGAGTCTATTGAAGTCTAATTTGTTAAAAATGCATCATCCAAGACACACGGACAATGCACAAAAGAAACACAAAGAACAGAACATAATTATTGATTATTGTTTATGGATCTGTACTTCAAAGACACACATAGGGACACACAGGGTGACACGCATCCCTGTGATTGCATGTAATTTCAGTAAAATACACGAGGCGCCATTAAAAATAAGCCTCTTACAATATAATTAACAAACAAGCAGCACTCGAGAATAGAATATGATGACACGGCATATTTCTGCAACGCTCCTCCCTCCACACACACAAAGCAGCTGTGTACCACTTTGATAATGAAGCTTAATAAAATAAATAAACACATAGTGCTAAGAAAACGGAAACGCTGTGATTTTATTGAATGTTACTGAAAGTGAACCAATTTCTGGGATCATCCCTGAACTCTGCTGTAAAGAAAATAGTCTAATCTCGTGTAGCTGCGGGCTATAAAGTGTATACTCTGTGTTTATAGGACAAACAGGCTAATACGACGTGACTCTCAGACTGAGATAGAAGGTGGTTTATACGGCTTTCTGCCTGATCAACCTTAAGTCATAAGGACTTTTTTCTGATTATGTTTCTCTTCTTTCTGATTGCCCTCAGTGTAAGGCTGTTGGGCTTATCACTCTGCGGCTCTGAAATGTGTTTTCTTTAGGTTTCTTTTTACTTCAGTGTGGATTACTACACAGTCTCAGATTTCTTGAGGGAACATTTTGAACCTTGAGCTCGAGGTTCCTGCTGAGATCCCTTCTCAGGCCATGGAAAAGCTTTGCCCCGTTAAATGTGGCTCCAATCAGTGTGGGTCATGTCTGATCACTGCTATTGTATAACCCCAAACGTAGGCATTCCTGCAGTCTCACCTACCAAAGTCATTTCATGGGGAAATTGAGATTTTTCCATTAATGCATCGCAGCGCAGTCCTATCGCAGCTGATGGGAAAGTTAAATTCATTTTTGAGGCACATTGCATACATTTAGGCAGTTTTCAAAGTGCTTTACATACATTTAAATTATAATTACAAAATACTGATAGATTCTATGGCAAAGTTTGGGTAACAAATGCATTCATAGGATATAATTAATAATAAGAAAGTATACACAGATTACTACAATCAATAGTTAGAGACTGTTGGAGACAACTCTTTTAGTTTAATTATTTAAAGTTATTTAAAGTCATTTATGAATTAATTTTTCAGCTTTTCTGATTAACTCAGACTACCATCAGCTGCGGGAGGAGGAGGAGGTGGGAGTGAAGTTTGTCTGAACAGACAGTTTGATGCATGTGAGACAGGATTCACGCAGTCTTTGATGTCATGTTGTAAGTTTAAAATTGTTTTGTTGTCAACGAAGGAAAACAAAAATGCTCCACTCATATTTTGGAACATTTTTAACATGTGAGTAAGAAGAAGAAGAAAAGCGCTGTAACCTGGCACAGCGGTTTAAGTGAAAAAATAGGACAAGACAAGGACTAAGACAGGGTGTAAAACATGTGAAAATATGATAAATAAGAAACATACCGATAAAATAAAAAAGCGCTACACTGATAAACTTTTGCAATAAATGTCTTAAAGCTGCACCCGATCGCCTTTTATGTCACAAACTGAAGCAAACCACAAACTGATGGTTACCTCGAGAGCTCAACCCACTGCAGTTTAAGAAAACACATGCAAATAGACCAAATACAAGCAAATTAAACCAGTTTGACATGTCGTGCAAAGTGAGAAAACACAATCGAATACAGTAACAGGCTGCAAATGCACAACACAACAACGCACAGAAATGTGCTGCAGGTAGCAAAGACGACGGATACCATTTCCAGTGGACACTAAAAAGTAATGAGCATCATTAAGTTTACTGATAGCTGGTGGACAGCCAACTGTATTCGCTTGTGTTTTCACTGTTTCTGTACATTTATTCTAAACTAGTGAAGACATTTTCTTGATTTGTTTGTATTTTGTCAATCCGAATGTGTGTTTTCTTAAGCTGCAATATTCACATTGCAAAGCTTTTCACTGTTGCAATGTGAACATAAATCTGATTAATATGTGTATGTAATATATGTATGTAGCATTGTTGCAATAAACATCGTAAGATCCAAACTGTAATAATCAGGAGATTGTGAGGCTGAAGGTGATTTGAAGGACGGAGACACAAACTGTTGCAGGCAGGTGGCGTGGCTGCTGTTTGACAGGTGCTCCTGGTGCAGGTGTGGGAACAGGTTTTGAGCTGGACATGGCAGGTGAGTGGTGAACTGGATTCCTGGAGCACAAGGAAAACAGGATTAACAAAGATTTGACGAGCAGTGTGTACAAAGTTGGCCGTGCTACTATGTAGTCAAAAACAATCTGGCAGAGTCTTTCTGCATGTTGAGTGCATACTCCAGTTTCCTCTGCAGTGATTGCAGGGCCCAGTTGGATGCCTCTCTGTAGTAAAACGTTTGCTGTTCCAGTTACTATGATCTGTTCTTAATCGGTGGAGCCGTAGGTGGTGAGGTGCAGATCAGGTAAGGGGAAAACTGGAGGCCACGCCCAGCAACACATCAACAGAGAGAGACAGACAGACATAAAATGGAGGGATAAAGCAAAAAGCCTCTATCATAACAGTTCATTAGGACACTGCTTTTCCAAAAAAACGTTTTGCCTTTATTGTATTGACAGACAGCTGACAGCAAATATATAGTGAGATATATAGTGAGAGGTCTTCCAACTGGATTATGTGGGCATCATCTTGATCCCCACGGCCCCCTAACTCAAAGACAAGCTTTTCTGAAACTGAGCCTGCTTTGAGTGCAATGAAGAGACACCTGTGCAGGCTGCCCAAACTACTAGATTCAAAGGCACAGCACAAGATATCAAGACCTGACTTGCTGGGGAAAATAAATATTGACTCTATTTCTGGAGAAAGGTTGAAGTTGATTACATTAGCAGTCACTGAAACTCTTCAAACATTCATACTCAGCTCTGGCTGTTCCTGCTTTGAATAAACATTTTGTAATCTTTAGGTATAACTGCCAGAGAGATCTATGTTTTAAAGTGTTAAATCCACGGGGACGGAGCTGGGTGTCAATATTTTCCTAATATCCCTTTATGAGATTTTGTGTATTTCTGAGTGTGAGGGGGGTGTATGAGGGTAGCTGCAGGTAAACCTCAAGGGGGGCTGAAAAGCTGCTGTAAGCTGAAAGAAAAGTTGCCCTAAATTCTTCTAAAATGCTTAGCAAAGAGTTTGACTGGAGGAAATAATTCACAAAGCTACTCAGGCCAGTGAGGAAAACCAAAAAAAAAAGCTACATGTAAGCGAAGTCATTTCAAACCTTTTAGGAAGCACAGATCTAATGTTCTTCATTAGGTCAGTTATAATGACAGATCACACGCAGGTCAAGAATGAAGAGCTGCAGAACAGCCGCTGGACCTTGTGCTGAGATAAAAATGATGAACATGGTGTCTTTGTTCGTGTCCTAACTCAGTCTTGAATGATCTCACCTGCTCACTCTCATCACTCACCTGTTTGTTTCTTATTTCTCTCGTTAACTCTCTAATATGGCGTTGGCTCAGGAGATAGAGCGGCCACTAATCAGGAGATCAGCGGTTCGATACCCAGCTTCTCCAGTCTGCGTTTCTAAGAAGTCTGAATGTGTGTGAATTAATTAGCTCCTTTTCAATGAGCACTTTGCATGAGAGTGTGGTGTAAGAGCATCTGGAGTAGTCCATTTACCATTCATACCGGTCCTTAACCACTAGTTCTTGTCTTTGTACCGCCTGTATTAGCTTTCCAGCACCCTGTACTGTTTGGATGCAGCCTCAGCCTAACCTTTTTGTATTTTGTTTGCCTGCCTGGATTTTGTATCCTTGTAAACTTTACTAGTAAAGACTCTCTTACTTGAGTTGTTGCCTCCTGAGTCATACATGTGGGGTCTACCGTGGATTAGCTCTAAACTTTTAAGCCAACATGGACACAAAGTCCTTAACAAACTCAGAAAAGGTGAGAATCTGAACATCCCTTCCTGACAACAGGATAAAGTCCATCTTTCAAAAATGTTCACAGCGACAAAAATGCCCATTTTATTTATGTTCTAATTTATCTTTTAAATCCCAAAAGTTGTACTAGTGTTCACTCCAGACAAAAGAACAAACAAGAGACAATCATGTTCTCTCTTTTGTCTCTATTTGCTATTTCCAAATTTATCAGTGAGATTTTCTTTTATATAGACCAGATAGTTTATTCTAACAGACAAAATATTTCGCACATGTCTATGATCTGAATCCTTAATATAATCGATTCCGCTGTGAGGAAGTCTCTCAGACATCCAGGTCATATTTCTTCGAGAAGGGTTAAATCTGGGGCAACTGGATTTGGTAGTAGACCCGTGAAGATGTATCACCTCTCGTCCAAAAAGGCTTCTACAGTTCTGACCGGTGAGGAGACAGAGGTAGGTGGGATCGTTAACTAAATGTGCAGAAAATGTCACCAGGATGCTCTTATTGGAGAGGTCCCCCACACCACTTTATTTGTGTTCATGTTCTTCAAGTTGTCCCTTATTTTTTCACAGTAAATGTGGCAACCCTAGACCTGCCTTGTTACAGCTGTTATACTATCACTGCTCAGTCAACTGCAGTTTGAGTACTTCGAAATTTGCCACTGCTCACTTCTCCGACACCTCGGCACAAACCCTCACCCCCAGTTTAGTTGCGTCTGTTCATTTTGTTTCATGGTCACATTAAAACTATTTAGTGCGATGATGATACATACATACTTTTGCCTTAAAGACTCTTATAGACACAAGTACTGTACAATAAACGCAGTGGTGTTTGAGAAATGCAGGGACATAGTTTAAAATATTCAACACTTCCAGCACACAAGTCCCAAGCCACCAGCACCGAAATTAAACAAACTTTCAGCAGTGGAGATTTCAGATTGTGTTGATTGCCGGTGGGAAGGATTTATTAAGGGCGGCGAATGGTGACAATCTATCGCCGTCCCCTGAAGAAAGGAACGTTTGGACAGGCAGGATGGGGATTTGCCTGAGGCCCTACTAAGAAACAGAAGGAACAGCTGTCCTTGACACATACACTGCACACAAATATCTGTGCAGGCACACAGACAAAGGCATGTACATAGACCCGTACATTCAGAGTGCATGCACACACACTCAAGCTAAGCCTGTCTATTGTTGCCTGAGGGGACGTTTTTTGCAGGGAGAGGAGCTAGGACAGGCACAGAGAAAAGCAGACGAGGCCGCGGCACGCATATCGTAACCTCATATCTGCTGTACAGCATGACAGGTGGAAAAAAAAAAAGCTCACATGTGAATTTCAAATTAGGTATGCTTTACGTGGATGCCTTTGTTTGAACACAACCACTCTAATCCCGCAACATTTTGAAAAGAAAAAGCTTCTTTCACTCTCTCTCTCTCCGTCTGTATTTGTCTGTCTCCTGACCTCCGTCTATGATCTATTTAAATAACTCCACAGCTGATGAATCCTGCAGGACTTGTTAACATAGCAGGCCATTAAATGGACCCATTTAAAACAGACACTGCTTAAATCGTCCGAGAGCAGATAAATCAATGTCTCGCACACGTACGCAGATGCGCGCACATACATAAACAGACACAAGGTCTTAAGGGAAGTGTTAAGAGGCCGGTGAGTTATGGCAGCCATTAGGTTTTTACATGGAGCGTTTCTTGCATATTGGTTTCTGTTGTTTTCACTGAAACTGTTCATTCTTCTTCTCCGTCTGCGTCCACACTCGCAGGAGATGTTTGGAAAATGCCAAAGCAGGTTTGTTTGATTAATAGAAACAATTTTCTGTCCTAGCACGTCACATCTGAGGGTTACACGGGGTCAAACATGGGATAGGGATGGTGTTAAATGTTAGCTTGTTATGGGGACACTGACCTCTCTTTGAGATAAAGAGCACTTGTTTGTTGCCATTTAGATCATTACTGTGGTAACAGAGGTCAGAGGATAGGGCTGTCTCACTTCCTGGACACAACGGATAGGTAAATAATGTAGAAGCCTCTGCACAGAATGCAATGTCAAACCACCAAAGGGTTATTATTTCCTTGTTTTATTACTTTTTTTACACTTTATACTTTAGATGCATTGAGTGTGACCATTTAGGGACACGGAGTAGTTGTCCTGACAGCATATATAGGACAACTTCTTCAGAGGCACCATCATGTCATGACAAGTGTATTGATAAATCCTTAGTTCACCTTGATCAAGCTTCAATAAACCATTCAGCATAAGACATTTTTGACTCCTGTGCCCTTTCTCTGCACTGACTGGTGGTTTTTCAACCTCGCGTCAGTGTTGCGGTAAAAAGAAAACAATAAAAGACAATAAAAAGATGGTAATTTAGAGTAAATCTTCAAATACGTTGCAGAATGGGACATGATTTTGACACCCCAGAAGACAGAGTATGCGACAAAAAAGATAACCATCTTCTTTAAAGCTGCTACATCCCATTCAGTCTGGGTCACAGCTACCATCAAACCGTTTAAGTGGGCGAGCTGCAATAGTTAAAATCTTTCAAATCTTTATAAAAAAAAAGCTTTATGAGGTTGTGTTCTCGCTTGTAATGTTGTATTGTAATGGCAGATGCAAAATTTACTTTATAGGTTTGTGAATATTTAAGACTGAAACAAAAAAAACGGTTGACTGCACCCTCCATGTCAGGAAACAGAAGAGCTTTTAGATATATAATAAGAAAAAACCTATTCAGAACCTATTCAAGTAAAACAGTCTGTGATAGTAAAAGACACTCTTCAAATAAACAGCTAACCTCATAGATGTACAAGCAGAAGAAGACTTTGTTTCAGGAGATCAAGCAAAACATGATGGGAACCACTCCTCTAGAAAGCTCTAACTGTATATTTAAGGATACTTTGAAATAAAGTGAGTGTTAAATGGCTCAAATATCATCCTGAACACTGGTGGATTTACAAACTGACAAGAAAACGAACAATCCAGTGGACAAAGTTCTTTATTTATTTCCAGATGCACTTCTGTATGATATTGTTCGTTATCAAAACTGCTCCGAGCTGATGTGGAGGAATTGTAACAGTCTAATGCTAAATATAAATACACATCTAATTTCATCTATCTATCAAGTTCTATCTTCAGGGATACATGTCCGGATATGAGAGCCATTCCCGTCTACAACAACAAACAGATTCTGATGCTGATGAGTGCACATCCTGAAGATGAAAAGTTTTTATGTTTGTCAGATTTGAGAAACAGAAACAAAACCAAAAAAGGAAAGCGTGCAGCAGAAAATAAGGATCATAGGTAAAATGCAGATTAGCCCTTTAAAGTCTGGATGTGAATGAGTGACACCTGTGATGGTGGGAGGAGCAAAAAAACACACCAAACAAACCAAAATGGAGGAGAACAGACAGGAGAGAGGAGGAGAAATCATTTGAAGAGTGGAATATTTAAGATCTAATCCAGTTTCTGAACGCTTTACATACAGTCTGACAGAGGAGCAGAGGAAAGCACACAAGTATGACTAAGACAAAGTGCATTTTTGAGGAATGTGAGAGCCAGTGTGTATGCACAACCGGATGGATATCCGACTTGGGCAACCATGTGCTCCCAGGCAATGTACTGATCCCCAGAGTGGCTCATTCCTTTTTAATCTAAACCCTTTTCTGCTTGGATTTAACCCTCAAGTTCTTCCTTTTGCTGTACTGGATATTCTTATTTGCCCTAAAGGAACCATCTAGAGTAAGTCTCCTGGCTTCTCATATTGTTGACATAGTTTCACCCTTAATTCACTAACCTGTTTCTTATGGACGACTGTTATTAGATTATTAGTCCAATCTGATATAAATTAATTTCTAATACACACATTTAGCATCTATTCATTAATCATTTGCATATTTTGTTGTGTAAATAGCAGACTGTAAAAGGTAAGGGAGGTCAGAAAAGCAAAAGGAAACAGAGTTTACTTTTTGTTGTTCAGCACTTCACCCCCAAACACAGAACACACCTGTATTCGAATAGATATTAGCAATTAAAGGGACATTATGCCACTTGTAACTCATTTTAAATTATTTTGATGCCACATTAATCAGGCGAATGGTGCCTGTGTACTGCACTTTGTAACTTTGTGCTGTCCAGGTTTGATCACCAAAGAAAAATATGTATCGCTTAGATACACATCACAAACCATTTCACTGAAACTGAATCATATTTTATGAAGAAAATGTTTTCTGCTTTCTCTCTGATGTCATTAGGATGCTCAGCCTTAACTCTCTGTGATTTAGAGTTTTGTGATGGGCAGTACATTTCTGCAAACTGTAGCTGCTGTTAGCTTATGTCAACTCTGTTTGTTAGCTGGGCTGCCAGGACTGTGAGCTCAGAGCACCGGAGGAGTGCTAGTGTTTGTCCCACAGACGTTTTGGACTGAGACCTGGGTTGTAGGGGAATGGTGACAGAACTGGAGCTGGCCAAGTGGGCAATGTAACGGAGCTCAGCAGGCTTTATGGACACAATGCCAGAGGCAAAAAGACCAGAGAGAACATTGATGGAAGAAGCTAAGGAGAGAAAAGGAGTGAGTGAGCAAGCAAGAAGCAGACTAACAAGAGTAAATCTGGGACTGACTTTAAGTGGTTGGTGAAAGCTTTGTGAAATAAAAGATTCAAAGCTGGGCTTCTTGCTGTAGTTTCAGTAACATTAGCTGGCTGCTATGTCTTATGTCATTGCACTTGCTTGATGTTTGGCTGTTAGTAAAGATGTCAACTGGCTGGTTTTTCATCATAGGTAATATAATCATAACAAATGCACGTGTATGGCTGTCCATATTTACAATGGTGGCACTGCACTCTGAAAATGGGAGGTGTTAAATCACAAAATGTAATTTAATTCTGATGTGTTATTTCATTAATGTATTACTTTTAATAATAATACTAACAACAATAATTGTCCTTCTTTGAGTTATTGATGGCATTCAAGTTGTAACTCGATCTGTTTTGAGATGATGGGGTGGCAGGATGGAGCAGTTTTTGAAGTAAACGAGAGGGTTTGAAGAAATTAATAAAAGTAGAAAAATAGAAAGTGAAAGGTTCAGCAAGCTTTTGTAAATATATATATATATATATATATATATATATATATATATATATATATATAGTGAAGTAGCAAATGAGTGGGTCTCATTCAAACACACATGAATGCATATGCACACACACATGGACATGCTCACATTTACACACACACACACACACATCCTCTGGTGAATATGTATGAGAGTTGATGCTTCCTAGTGGGATGACAGACTGTTTTCAACCCCCTTTGATCTGTATATGCCTGCTCCTGTATCCCACCACATCACACACACATGCACACACACACATGCACACTTGCACACAAGCAAACAACGCTGCCGCTTTGAACCCTGGCCAAGATGGTGGGTCAGCAGCACACAGTGTCCAAACAGGACAGGAAATGGAGCTGGTCCATGTAGAAAACAACATTAGCAAACTCATGTTTACATGTTACAGAGAGGGGAGAGATGGACCCAGTGAGGCAGAGACGTGGAGGAAAGAATAACCGCTAAAGAGAGTGTGATATCTGTCAAGCCTTTCTAGGACAGAGAGTCTTTGTTGAGGATTGACAGTAAATGTGGTTAAGTATATTTTTCCTGCACCGCTTATGTGTGTGTGTGTGTGTTTTGAGCTGCACGCGTGTGGACTTCAAGTGTTTGTATCCGTCTTTGTGTGTCTGTATGTCTGTCTGTTGAATAGGCTTCTTGTCATTGACCTAAAAACAGTGCGAGAGCGTGCCAGTGTCGCTTAAATCCTCTTTTCTTCTCCATTCCCCAAGTCTCTGTCTTCTAGTCGGCGCACACACTCAGTCTGTGTGTACATGTGTGAGCTTCTCCGAGAGTGTGTGCGTGCGCACGTGTCGGTTGCTGTCTCTATTTAAACATCTTACAGACTCACAAATGGCGTTCCTGCCAACAGAGATGAGAGCATACTGTTCACAAAGACTCTTACTCTCCCACTCTTTCCCTCTCCCACTCTCCTTCTTCAGTCCCTCCTTTATACTTTGAGGTACCCATGGGATATCATTAGTGTTATTATCGTATTCAAATAAATGAGTGCGTGTAAGCCTCCTATGTGTGTGTGCAGTTGCATGTGCATGTGAGCAGCATGATGAAGATGGTAAAATGCTGCATGTCCAAACCCACCCTGTGAACGCTTGAGTATAATTACAGGGTATGAGCACAGAATCTGCTTTCAAGATGTTTCGAGTGTTATTTTTTTCCCCCTTGCATCCGGCTTCATTTTCTCCTCCATCAAGTATGTGTTTACATGTCTGTTTCTTTTTCTTTTTAGCCTCACGAAAGGTAGAGCGAGCGAGGTGCTGGTGTTTTATCAGCCTCACTGAGGCAGAGTGATGTTACATCACCAAATCTCTCCTGAAGGGGTGAGGGTTAAGCATAATTACGGCTGCTGCTTTCATGTTTTTTCTCGCCTCGGCTAGTCTTCGCTGCCACCGCTGGCCTTTCGTTCCGTATCAAAGGAGACTTTGGTCCTCTGGGGCTGCAGACCCAGACACACATGGCACAGATTAACACACACACACACACACACACACACACACACACACTCATGCATATGCTCATGCATATACACATTCAGCATTATATAGAGCATAGCATATTTGGTTGATTTGCATCAGTAAATTTTTTTTAATGTTGAAATTTCAATCTTGCACACATGCATCAGGATTTCATTTACATTTTAATATTGTATTCTCATCTTCAGTTGTTGCTAACTGGGTTCCAACTTTCTAGTTGTAGTTGTAGCTTTTAGTTTATGTTTAATATTTAGAATAAACTATTGTCTAGGACACAAATAGTGTGTATATATATTAAACTATCTTGAAGTGCCATTTAAATAACATAACTAAACCCTCAACACACTTTTTTTTATTTATTTATTAGTGTTTTTGATTTATTCAAGTCCAAATCATGACATTTTAGTGCTTTATTTAAACTCACAAGTATTTGACTTGTGTTATAAATGCACCCAGCAATCTCCCTCTTCTGGTTGAAACCCGACTTTTGCAATTAAATTTCACTATTGGCTGATCTGGAGGCAGGTGATGTTTATACGGTGTCAACTTTGAGCCCCAACCAGCCCCACTTTCCTGTCCCCTCGTATAAAAAAACACTAGCCACTAACCTAGCTAATATTACAACTTTTACTTTTTACTTTTACAAAGGCCAATGAATGTGCGTCTAGTGACCGTCGAGGCTCTAGCAGCCTCTCTGTGTTTTCCCATGGACAGTTAGACAGCAGTGGCTCATGACTAACTACTGCCAGCTATATTTCTGCTACGATGAGCAGTGTGTAGGCTGTCTGATGGCCTTACTTGCTACAATGCCACAGCCCCCTGTAGTGATCCTGTGCAGGTCTCTGCTGCATTTCTTTGTATTTAATTGTATGTCATTTTCTTCCCGGTTTCATCTCCATATTTGGCTGCTTAGCTTAAATACTGGTTCATATTTTCAAGTCTCTTAAATTTAACTACAGAAGAGACTTTTAGGATAAGTAATCGATGGCAGCGACTAATCAATGTGTTTAAGATGCTGTCTTGGGTAGGATTACCTTTTTTTTTTAACCCCCGAGTCAGGAGACAAACCATAACGTCTAGCTCCGTAATCTTGGGTAACGTTTGCTGGGGTTGCCAGTATGTAAACATCCCCAAATCCATTAGTTGGACTGGTTTACAGTGGGTCAGTACTACACAATGGGTGCAAGTGACTAATTAGACTTTTTTAAAAGTAACCCTAATTTCGTTAACTGATGGTGTGGCACAAATACTGACAGATAACTTTACAGCAAACACATTTATTTAATTCCTTACCTGTTTGCTCTTGTGTTTTTGGCCTGTAAAGGCTAAAAGACACCACCTCCCACACTTTAAATCCAGAGTATCTCTCTTACTTCTACACCATGCACACCGTATTGAGAAATCCAAAGTTTGACAGCTCTGCCATGCCTAGTTATGGTTGCTAAGCTACTGTATTATTGGACATCTGCTGGCCAGATGAAGGGTTTGGCAAATGGTCAATTAATAATTAGTGTTTTTCTAAAGTTGTTTTGAATTTGGCCATACAACCACAAGAGCCGAACAAAACATAATTGTAGTGTTGAGGCTGTAATTTCTTTTCTTTCTTTAAAATTTTTTTTCACAGAGTGCAGCCTTCGTTTGCTCTAACACAACCTCGATAAATAATCACATACAACAGACGATGTACACGAATCAGGATGACATTCCTACCAGCTGCATATGTGAGAGGGGTCAAAAATAACCCAGGTAACCTGATAGATGTCTTTCTCGCCTCCATCCTGCTATTCTCTTGTGCTTCATTGTAAAGCCTCCACCTGTCAGAATGTCTGCCTGTCTGCCAGCCGCCATGCTCAGCATGTCAGTCTCTGTCTGTCTCTGTCGGCACGATAGCACTGAGTGAATTCCTGTGATTGTCTACATGTGTATGTCTTATCAAAGTGACTGATAAGGGTTTTTTTATTTGCTTTGTTTGGACTTTTTTTGAAACAGGTACCACTTGGCGAACATGTTAAATTATGCAACAGATATTTTTTTCATTCAGATGGCTTTTAAGGTTTTGGAAATAATTCTTTTTAGAACACTCTTAAGTCTTGACTTTTGACTTTTGTTTTTTCAAAGATCGCTGAGTGTTTTAATTTTTACAAAATGACATGCAGTTTAACGTATGTACATCAGAGATAGCAGACATTTTATGTCAAATAACGATAATATACAGTATGTTCATAATATAAAGGGGTAGCTTTGCAAATGGATAGCAGTGACATGTCCCTACCCAGTGGCAACCTCCGGTGCCAAAAACTGCATTTCCATGAACGGCCACTTTAGGCTGACTACTCAACAAGTCAATGACCATAAGACCCCTTCACAGCAGAAATAAACATGTTTAAAGCCTGGTACAAAATATGGATTTTATAGCTTTCCCCCGTTCATGACAACTGTACTGAGTCTGAATCTCTATATAACTAACCCCTCTGAATTATATTAAGGCTTAAAGTTGTAATTAACATCACGGCTACTTTGATTGACAGGTGGATGCTGTTACGGATGGCTTGTTTGAGCACCCAGGTATTATTTAGCTCCCCTGAAGTCCGCTAACATTCTATGTCATTTTACGTCTGATTTTTAGATGAGCCAGCAGGCGGAGGAGGCAGGATGTCCAACATGGTGGCAACCAGTGCCCCAGATTTTGAGCTTCAAAACAGCTCTTTGGAAACCTGTGGTTGGAGTCAAACATAAATTGCCCATTCTTTATACTGTCAGTGGTGCGTACCAATGTTTTGAAAGGACAGAATTGTCCCTATCAATATTTGAGTGAACTCTCACAGGCCGAGAGCAAGCCTCAAGCAGCAAGCAGCTGTTTCTTTGTGATTCCCCCTGCTCATCAAAAAATATGTTGCTCTGTTGTTACTGTGTTCCTATGCGAGTGCTCTGACTTATAAATGTATTCTTTGATTTTGAAACACACTGCAGGTGTTGTGTCTTAACCTATGTTTGGACCAAAACTACAACCTTGCACTAATGTATTCATGAAACAAATACTTCTTATTTTTTAACCAATTTAACTAATTCTACACTGCAGCTCAAGGGCAATGCAAATCCATAATACCGTACCATTGTAGCCGTAAATAACAACTAACTTCAATAACAATAACAAATAACTTCTTCATGTTGTGCATAATTATTACTTGCGTGCTTTGTGGAATCTTTGAATGTGTTTACAACAGAAGTGAAGTGATGGATTCAGAGTTTAGTTGCAAAGTAAACAGTGGCATCTGGAACATTACCCAATCTTTGGATACACAATCTCATCCTGTTTTTTAACCTTTCACCACTCTTGGAACGATATTTTATTCTGTTTTATTTCACAGCGGCTGCACTTCAACATTCACAGGAAATCTCTTGGCAAACTTTTTCTACATTCATTTATCAAACTTACCCACCATCCATTACATTTATTCACCATATATGCACATGTTCTTTGTACATATTTGTGTGTCCACACGGTTGGTGCATAACAGTTACATATGTACATGTATAAAATATTTAGTATGCATTTGTTGGATGCTGTGAACCACTCTTCATGTTGTATGGAAAATTGGCATAAACATATACTGTACATTTTTCTGACAGGGCATGGTGGTGCCTCACAGCAAGAAGGTTCCTAGTTTGAACCTCGGCTGGGGCCTTTCAGTGGGAGTTTGCATGTCCTTCCCGGTGTCTGCGTGAGTTCTCTCCAGGTACTCCGGTTTCCTCCCACAGTCCAAAAACATGCACTTAACAGGTCAATAGGTCAATGCCTGTAGGTGTCCATGTGAATGGTTGTCTGTCTCTATGTGCCCTGTGATGAACTGACGACTTTGTCCAGGGTGTACCCCACCTCTTGCCATAGGTCAGCTGGGATAGGGTTACGACCATGACGAGGATACAGACTATTTTTAGGCGTATAGTATTTGTGGTGTTATCTGTAGTCTGACCACCAGCATGAGTTGGGCAGAATGTGAGACCGACTCAGGCACTTCTGATGTACTCGAGAGTGTCTGTAATTCTCCTTGGCCAAGCTTCAATAAATATTACAGCACCAGAAGCTCCTGAACACTTTCTTCCCTCCCGACCTCACCATTGACCACTGATTCCACAAAAAATATAAATGTTCACTAATGACAGTGTAAAGAATGGACAGAGCATGAATGACGTTACCCATAGATTTTACGGTGCTGCTTTAAAGCTGAAAATATGTGGTGCTGGCTTCTGCCATGTTGGGTGTGCTGCTTCTTCTGCCTCGTGGCTATTTTAAATATCAGCAAAGACATGGATCATCTGCGTACCTGAGGCGGGCCGAATGACGCCTGGGTGCTCAAATAAGCCATTTGTAATGGGCCTAACTGTCAATTCAGGGACTGCGCTTCTAAATATGCCCAATTTTAAGCCTTAATATCATTTGAACGGGTGAGTTAAAAAATATTCACCCTCCGCACAGTTGTCATAAACGGTGAAAGCTATAGCTATAGCCTGAACCAGACTGTAAACATGTTAATTTCTGCTGTGAAGTTGGACATTTTTAATACGGCTTGTCTTAAACAACCTCTTGAACAATTACAGTTTTTAACACTTCCGCATTGGGTTAATTTCCATTGTAATTTCTGTTGTAAGCCAGTTTGTTAGTCTATCAGTTGACCCCTTTCACTCATAAATAATCAAATCACTGTCTCTTAAAACAATGGCATATGCCCCCCAGTATTCATACACATTGAAGTCATTAAGATCATGTTTAAATGAGAACACGCACACAACCGTTAAGTCAGTCACAGCACCATGACAGCAAACTTTTGAATCTAAAATAAAAGAAACTAGAGAGGCAACGTTCACAGAAAACATTCACCCAGAAACATTTTAAAAGCCTTTCTCAGAGTATCTTTGTTTGCTGGGTCCATTATGGTGTTTTTCAAGAGAAAACTGGCCAAAGGTGGTGAAATATCTTGATGTGACGTGACATCACATGAACCTGTTTGCTGTGTAGCTACAAAAGAGTCTGAAAGTGGAAAATCCTTTAGCACCCTGAGACATCAGAAGTAACATTTAGGTTGCAGTGTCAGGTGTCCATCATCAAAGAACAAAATCTTCTTAGTTTGATGTTCATCTCCTTGTCTTATGTGTTCTGCATTGTGCTCTCCTTTCTGATATTTGATGCCTTTTAACATGACACATCCTGACTACCACTACCATACCTCTTACCTTTGTAGCACTATCCCTGCAGTCTATACTCCTGTCTATGCGTATGTCTGCATGTATGACTCACAGCTGAGGGCAACAGCTTTCTTCTCATATTCAAGGTGTTGTTGAAATTCACTCCATGAAGAGTAAAAAAGCTGAATGATGGAAGCAGAGCGCGCAGGGTAAGTGCCATAACAGACCGTTCCATTAACACCAATGTATTCACTGGTTCTACAGTGAACACATTGAACCGTGTAATTGAAGAGAACTCATTGTGTTTCTGTCTTTCTGATTTTTGGAAATGCCCGGCTTGATTCAGCACTGGTCGAATGTAACTAGGGCTGCAGCTATCGAATATTTTGGTAATCAAGTATTCTGTCCAATATTCTAACGATTAATCGAGTAATCATATAAAATTATTATTTTCATTACTTTCGCTTTGCTGTTTGCTCATTTTCACTGTTTTTGACATTAGCATTAAGAGGTTGCAAGTTAATGATCCTACACTGTCTACTAGCATTATAAACTTGTTATCTAATGCTAGTGTTAAATGCTACGTCACTAACAAAACTCAAACATATTTAATAATACATGATGGAGTTATCACTCACCTGTGGAGAGCAGCTACCAGATGCCATGTTGAGGTTGACCCTATGCGGCAACCTCCGATGCTGTGAAGTGAAGCCCTATAGCTAATTTCCCCGTTTATGACAACTGTACTGAGTCTGAATTATTATAACTCATCTGTTCAAATTATATTAAGGCTTAAAGTTATGCATAATTAACAGAGTGGCTTGTGTTGATTGACAGGTGTATTGAAACCCATCTGATTTAGTACTACACCGCAAAGCAAACACACATCGAGCAGAAATACAACAGAAGAGCAACTGGTGTATTTGTTCATAGTATTACCAAACTTGTTTTTATCAGTAATAAGAATAATAATAATAAACTTTATGTGTATAGCACAGTCATGCATAAAATGCAACATTGCTTAAGTGCTTAACATAGAAGCAGATAATCATAACATTGATGATAAACCAATAAAAAAACAAGAAAAATAAAATTTGATTAAAACAGCAGGACAAGACAACATAAAACAAAGAAGTCTGACGCTAATAGGCCTTTTTCCATCATGTCATGAGCAACCATAATCTGATTTCATGCTGTGCCACGGTGCAAGACGTTTCCCACACAACAGCGGGAGACAGAAAGAGGAGTTGGTTACCTCACCGAGGAGTTGGAGGTTTGCTGCCTGTCGCCTGCAGCTCTTCATCTAACAGCTCGCTGTGGCTGCTCTGACTTCTCCCATTACTTCCTGCAGTATTTCAAACTGATCCACTGTCAAAAAATTAAAGTAGTCCCATTTCGCAGTCGCATTTTTGATCAACAATTGTGGGTTAGTGTTAACCTCAGTGACAAATTCACTGTGCCTCATTCGACTGCTTTCCCAATAAAAACCAGTCCCCGTATTTCACCAGTTGAACATTAGCTGAACATAGTGCGACGGATGAACTATGGTAGTAACGCAATGTGCGAAAGTTGAGCTGGTTCTACATGGCAAACTCTTTGGAAAAGGACCGGCCACATCCATAAAATAAATCTGTAAAATGCTCATTTGATCACTAATAAAAACATAGTTAGAATAATTTCAATTACTAGAGCCCCCTAAACCTGATACACTGGTCGTTCAGTGCACCTCTGATACAGCGTAAGGAACAGTAGTGTACAGTAAGGCTGATTAAAGTTACATTAACAAACAGTAACATGGATTACATGTATCCATTGTTTCCTTTAAATCCCTTGTGTCTGTCTGTGTGTGAGAGGGGAATCTGACAAAACGTTTTAATTTGACCGTTTTCTGATTGACCAGCAACTGAAAAGACAATGAATGAGGAAATGGCACTGGGCCATGTTTCCCCATTAGTTCCTCATTAGAAAGCAGCTACTGTTAGGATTCAACCACTTTCTAGATAACGTTGCCATTGTGTTAAATGAAGAAAGACATAAATGGCTTACTGCTTATGTGCTTCAAACACACTTTTAATGTTCCATGTACTATGTATGAACATACTGTACATACATATGCAGAAATTGAGAATAATATCACAATATTACTGAATAAAACATTTCTGAGTAAAAAGACAGCAAGACATTTAATGTTGTAACTGTAAGCTCGATTACATCCAGGGCATTTTACTTCCAGGCTTAAATAATTATGTCCCAGATGTGGGTTAATATTTTGGAATTAATTTGTGTTCCATTTGTGTTTTGTAACATTATGTTAGCTAGGATGTGGTTAGATGCTATTGTCCAACAGTAGCTGTTGTCCAGGTATCCAGTGGTAGCTGTTGTCCAATGATAGCTGTTGTCCAATGGTAGCTGTTGTCTAAACTTACCTGTTGTCCAACAGTAGCTGTTGTCCAGGTATCCAGTGGTAGCTGTTGTCCAATGATAACTGTTGTCCAATGATAGCTGTTGTCCAATGGTAGCTGTTGTCTAAACTTACCTGTTGTCCAACAGTAGCTGTTGTCCAGGTATCCAGTGGTAGCTATTGTCTAACCTTACCTGTTGTGCAGGTGTCCAGTGGTAGCTGTTGTCTAGCCTAACAGTAGCACTTGTCTAATGGTAGTTGTTGTCCTATGGTAAATAATGGCTTCTTAAATATATTGTTTTACTCTGAAATACAGCCCAATTTCACTTCCGATTTTCACTGTGTATTATCTGAAGAGGTGAAGTTATAATGATTTTTTTCTGAATTTGTGGGTTTTAAGTTATAATTATTTTTATGAAAACAGATCACATGACCTTAGTGGTTGCCAAGTCCCTGACTGTTGTTACCCAGTCAAAGAATCATGAAACCACTGCATATTAGGAAATGGACTGCCATCTTTTTTATACTATCATTTGATGCATAATAATCCCCTGTGGAGACATTAACAGGTCAGGGGTTAGGTAAAAGGTCAGCTACTAACAACGCCTGCGGAGCAGATGTAAATTATTTACCATGTCATTAACGGAGACTTCAGGATAGTCTGTGAATAGAATAGAAAGCAATAGAATAAAACAGAGACAGACAGGTAGGTGTTTTCTTTTTTTTGTCTACGGATGATGTCTCTGTTATGTTTATTCCTTTTATTTCCTCTCCCTGACCTCATCTGTTTCACATCCCCCTAATTACTCAGTCATACATTATAAAGGGTGACACAGAGAAGGTTCGCTCCAATGTCAGCCATCACCTACAGCCATATAACGGCAGATTACTGGGTTTATTTATAGTTCATATATCCACTAATGCGACATATGATGTAAGCCAGAGAACCTACAACTGTGGATTTATGCTGTCGCAGAAAAAAAAGGGGGCAGTTAATGTGCCAGGCTTTGAACAGGAGCCATGTTGTGTATGTTGATATTCATCCATTCATTCCTCTTTCAAGTTATTCATCCGCCACCATCCCTGTGTGAGTGTTCCTGTACTAAAGTGGCAGTTAATCTGACCATGTCTGCTGGCAGGACATCAGGTTACCCCATAGTGCATTTAGGCAAATGGCCAACCTCAAATAACATTGGACTGGTCATTCAAGTAGGGCTACAGCAGCTTTGCCTCCAGCAGCAGCAGCAGCAGAGACCTGATGCATCCACCAATCCAGCAGCAGCTTGAATGCAGAGAAATACCCAGAAATGTGGGTTCCCATCACTCCGAGCTAATGCAATCTCCAATGCAAAGTCCAATAGTCTGGATTTCACACAATTTCGTCAAGAACTTTTACAGTACTTATCTGGCTCTTCAAATGGGAAAGCATCTGATCTAAATGACTGCAAAAAAAAGAAGCCCACCCTCCTCTCTCCTCTAACCGGAGCAGCTGGCCGGCAGTCGCTTCAGTTCAGTGGAGAGGCGACGGATTGAGGCTGATTGAGGCACATATAGGAAAAGAGGGAAGGAGAAAGAAGGGAGAGAGAGAGAGAGAGAGAGAGAGAGAGAGGGACTGAATTCCAGCGAATTAATCACCGTCTGTTCCACTGTGTGTGTGTGTGTGTGTGTGTGTGTGTGTGTGTGTGTGTGTGTGTGTGTGTGTGTGTGTGTGTGTGTGTGTGTGTGTGTGTGTGTGAGAGAGAGAGGGGGGGGAGTCAAATAGAGAGAGAGGGAGGAGGGGGAGTGGAGCCTGACGCAGTGTGAGAGGCAGAAACTGAGAGGAGAGAGACGGAGAACGAGGGAGACAGCGGCGAGGAAGCAGCCCATCACATCACGTTTTGCATCCCCCCCTCACCCCCAAAAAAAACGTCTTGACGCGGGTGAATCGACACACTGGCCGCTGCCGCCGCCGCCGCCGCTGCTGCTGCTGCCGCCACCACCGAGCTCTTTCCCGGCCACTGCTCTTCTCAAGGACCGCAGAAAAGACACGTGCAAGCTGGGATCAAATCAGTGACAAAGACTTAAAAAAACAGCCACATATATTATACTGCCAAGAAGGCAGCGAGAGGAGCGTTTTCTGCTGAGGAGACCTGCGCGGGTGAATCGGCGTCTTCTTCTTCTTCTTCTTCTTCTTCTCTCCACGTTTGGCATCTGGATCAGGTAAAGTGGGAAAACATCTGTAGATTGCGCACAAAGCGTTTTGGCTCCCTTTCATGGCTGGACTCGCATTGCGTAGGCAACTTTGAAATACGCAAACACCTCTGGCATTCCTGCGGTTCTCATATCACCGACACTGACCTGATCTGTGCGTGTGCATGCGTCTGTGTATAGGTGATGAATGACTGCTGGTTGTCTATTCGTAGGCAGCCTTGCTTGTTCTTATCTCCATCCCCTGTTTGTCCGCTGCTAATGCGGGCTCAGATGCATAGATCCAGATTTACATTATCGGCTCCTTGTGAATGTGTGCGGTCTCTTGATCGTCCCGTGCTCCGTGTCTGTGCGACCTATTACTGTGCAACTTTAATCCGAGTCTGTTCAGCAATTTAAAGGTTTTTACGCACATTTAGGTTGATCGCTTGGTATTAATTTAGTTTTTGTCCCGGGACGGGCTGCAGTGCTAAAGTAAAGGACCGGCACCGTTTAGCCCTCATACCCGCACCGCAGTCCAAGCCCGGCTGAGTGTTCAGCACCCTGGACAGCGGCTCTCCATACGCCGGGCTGCAGGCGGTGAGGAAGCCCGCTGAACTCCTCTCCTCTCCAGGATGTCTTAGAAATGGTTTTATCTGCATGTTGTTGTCAGCACGTTTCTTATTTAAGATTTAAGAAGTCTGTGGCAGGAAACACTTTAACGGCCTACTGTTAAACATTTTATAATCTAAGTTGTCAGGGAAAAGATGGAGCTCCCTGACTGATCACTGTAACCATGCACAGGTTTTTTTCCCTTCAACTTGCAGATCCATACATTGCACCCCACCACTTGTGCATGCAGGAGGTTGACCATAGACAGGTTAGAAATTAAAGGGGCACTCCAGCCTATTAGTATTGCATTTCTATAAGATTGGAGAGACTTAAAAAAATAAATGATGGTCAAATTTAAACCAGCACATGCTGAGATATCCTCATTTTTAGTTCCTAAGCCTCAATACTTATGTTTGCTGTGTTTCATTAGACATCATCAGGATGTTTTGAAACTTTAGAGCTTCTCCAAAGCTGCAGATCACATGTTGAATATCTTGTGCTGTAATCCTCATGAGAACTGATCTAAGATGCTTCCATACATGGCGTGAGGGCTCAGTGAATGGTTTAATGAGCCTTCACGGTCACCAAATCTCAACCCGAATGAACAGGTATGGCAGATATTAGTGTGACGTGTTTGACAGCGCCCTCCACCACCACCACCATCAAATCAAAGCCTTAAATATGTTTTGGAAGAATGGTGCTTCATTGCGCTAGTAGAGTTCGTAGAGACTTCATAGACTCAATGCCAAGTAGCTTGTGTTAGTCACCACACAAACACATACCCAGTTAAAATGTGTCTGTCCAGCAAACGTTCAGGGCTGTTAAAACAGTCTTGATGTGCATTTAAAGCCCAGCAGTCCACTGAGTGCATGTGTGTGACAAAAAGTCGCTCAGCCAGTTAAATTTTGGCTGCTGTGCCCTGTGCCTCCTGCCCCACTATCTCTTGTAACGGATGTTGTTGCCACTTTGTCCCATAGGGCATGGACTACTAACAGAGTTTTTCCACTGACTGACTCCAATTGTTGGCTGAGTGCCACACAGGGAGAGGGGGAACGAAAAGGAAGACAGACAGATTGGTAGAAAGAGAGAGAGGAACCAGGGACCCCACTCCTTGTAGCATGAATAGACATGAGGTAGTGCCAGTAAAACAGAACAGCTTCAATGATTCATTATAGGACATCATGCATTTGGGTGTGAGAAATGGTTGGCTGGCTCTTTTCAAGGCCAGAGATCCTCAGTCACAGTGAAGTCTTTAGTTGTCCTGGGAATTCATTGATAACTATCTTAGAGGTCGCTCATCTTGCTTTCATCCTGCATTAGTACTGCAGTGCTTGCTGCAGCACACTTCCCCCGTCTCGAGAGTTGTGAGAGCAGCAACACTTTTGATCGGGATGGAACAAAAAAAAAGAAGAAGCTCTAAACCTGTGGTTACCAAGCAGCTCTGTTTGATTTCTGAGAGCTAAAAAGCTTCACTAAATGAAACAAAACAAAAATCTCTTTACAAGCAGCGACACGGTGAGAGCTCTTTCTTCTGCTGCGGCAGCAGAAATGTCAAAAATGTTGGGACTGTAATAAGGCAGGTGGCACCATTTAAAAACCCTCAATGATGAAAAGTGACAACTTTAGTAGAGAGGATCTGCCAGAATGTCTACAACTACAAAATGAATGAAAAGTGATGGGTTTAATGTCTGTGCTGTCTTGTCATAGTACCCGGTTGTTGCTCCCAACCTTCACCTGAAGTTGTGAAGCTTTTTCTTCTTTTTTTAATTTTTTTTTTATTCCTCTCTCTGTATCATTTACTGCGGACCCAGGAGGCAGCTACCCATCCATGGTACAATGTTAGTACCTTGAGGCATCACTTTGGGGCAAGTTCTCCAGGAATACTAAAGAAACGCTGTTGCGAAATGAAAGATCCCTCCTCGATCTCCCATCCATTTGCTATATATATTTTTTGCCCCTTTAGCTGCCACTGCAAGAGCGCAACATATATATCTGTTAAAATCCCAGGTTAAGTTTCAAAATCAACTCTCATCAGTTATTATTTGTCAGAGCCGTCCTTATTTCAACAGAAGCCAGCTCCTCATATTAAGCATGTTGGTGCACAGAGCCAGCAGTATTTCTTGTCATAATGTTGATCTTTGTTGAGAGGGAATACCCCATGGTGTGGAAGCAAATCTGCATGCAAAGTTAGCATGGCAACTCCCCGCTGACAGGGTCTGAATGTGAAGACATTATTTCACTGTGCCATTGTCACATTTCTGTTACATTTATTAATTTTTTGCTTTGCTATTGAAATACGATTGGAATACAAATAAGTTGTGAACAAATCTCGGATTAGGATATTTGTCATGACAAAAGGAGCCACATATAAATTATGTGTAACATTTTAACACACAAACACACCCATGCTTCAGGGCATGACACTGTGTATTATACACCAACACACACACACACATACACATGTACAGTAGCAGCACACATACATGGCTATGAACAGAGCTTCTGAATAGGAATGTGAGATCGGTGTGTAAAGACATGCTCGTACGTGTGCGTACTGCAGAAACACACACACACCCACACACACACACACATGCACACACGCTTCCTAGCACAGGATGCACAAGCTCAAGCAAGCACATGGATTAATAATGTACCATATTCCCAGTAGGAGGCTAGTTAGCATTTCAGGAAGATTGCACTAACACTGGGGAACTGTAATTAGGAAGTTATTGTTGCAAGTTGCTGCAACTCACACACACACATGCACACAAAACACACATGTACACAATATGCAAATAGTGAAGTAAGGAGAGGCGGGGCAGTTTACTATCCATTACTTCTAATCTGTGGTTCACCAGCGTGTGGCTTTGTGCTTTGTCCTTTTCTAGATACAGAATCTAACTAGATACAGAAACTCAAGTACAACTATGAGGTATTCTGTGTTCCACCTTATTTGACTTGATTCATAGTTATTAAATAATATTTCTTATATGTGAATACAGGATATCCGTCCATCCATTTTCTGTACCCAGCTTATCCTTATCAGGATTGCAGGGAGCTGAAGCCAGCTGGCATTGAGCGAGAGACAGGGTAAACCATCACAGAGCTGACACATAGAGAAAAAAAAACATTCACACTCACATTCACACCAACCGGCAATTTAGAGGCACCAATTAACCTGCATGTCTTTGGATGGTGGGAGGAAGTTGGAACACCTGGAGAGAACCCACACACACTCACACACACACACACACACACACTCACACACACACACACACACTCACACACACACACACGCACACGCACACAAACTCCACAGAAAGAGGTTTGAACCAGAAACCACCTTGCTGTGCACCTGGATGATCTATATCTATAAGATTTAGGGCCCCCAATCACAGTCCAGTCGAACAGAGACGAATGGAAAAAAGTTTGTGCTGCTCAGAGAACTGAAAATTTACATCTTATCAAAATTCAACATCGCTAAAATCGCTTCAGAAAGTATCTTTAGAAAGTATACACAGCACTACATGTAAGAATAAAAATAAGCTAAGAATAAAATACAATACTTTAAAGTTTTAGGTAAAAAATAACATACATACATGCATACAATACTGTATACATGTATATACATGTATATACAGGTATTGAGCTGTATAAATAAACATGACATACTATATATGCACAGTTATTGGATATTTTAGGGTCAGTATTTCTAGAAATGTCAAAACATTGGCGAAGGTCTGTCTGCTTGGCTGGAGGAAATGTTTCTTTTAATATGGATAAACTCTTCCTTTTAACATAGTCTATATATAGGCAATTTGTGGGTGTAAGTCCATACTCTCATAACCCTGAATTACATCTCACTCTCGATGTTGAAATGGTGCCTAAACTCTTTTGGCCTCAGAGCTCATCAAAATTTGATGGTTCTCTTTTTGTCCGGGAATCCTAAAAACTACGATCACGTTGTGTCTCAGCCTGTAGTTCTTAAGTATTCCTGAGAGCCGGTTTCATTAACCCGAGCGTTATGTTTTGAAACAATGAGCCAACCCAACGGTGACCTCATACCACATGCTTATAGCGTGAATGATGAATTAGCTGCTTAATGTATGCTGACGCATGTCTTTCTGAAGCCAGCATGGCAGAACCAGAGCTAATCCCAACCTAAACTCTCTCCAGCAAAGGTCTCATGCCGCTTCTTTCTACACCTTCACCCTCCTCCCTCGTTTTCCTCTCATCTCTTGCCATCTTCGCCTCCATCTTTCCATACTGCCACGATGCACACACCCTATTCGTGCAGCCTGTGTGTGTGTATATTGAGTCAGCTAGTTTGTATGCCGGCAGCTGCTATACGGGCTCTCTCTGGAAATCAAGGAGAGATCGTGGTGTGTATGCTGAGAGAGGGAGCAGGGGGGGAAGATAGAGAGAGAGAGAGGGTGAAGAGTGTGAGAGGTGATAGAGACGGAGAGATAGATAGAGACAGGGATAGGGATGCCACAGGGTGAAATGAAAAGGCAAAGGAAAAAAAATAACAAAAGGGTGGGATGGATGGAGAAAGTGTTCAATAGACGTGTTTTCCTCCCAGCCTGCTCGTCTCTATTCTGTTTCATTACCTCTGCCCTCTGTTCTGCAGACTGCGTCTACTCCGTCTCCATGGCAGAGGTAGTTTAGGAAACTCTGTGGCCTGGCAGAGACTAGAAAAACCCTCTGATGCTCTGTTCTCAGGTGCTCTTCAGGGCTAAGAGGAGAAATCTCTCTGGCTGTCCCATTAACTGCTAGAGACTGGACTATTGAAATGGTATTACCTCCCCTGACTGAGCATCACATCGTCTCTCTCTCCATTTCCCGACAAAGATCTGTAGTTCAAACCCCAAGATGCCTGCAGCAGGAGATTTTTTTTTATTTCTCTTTCTTTTCTCGTCTTTCAGACATCTCTCTCTGCCTTCTCTCTTCTTTGGCGACAAATTTCTCCAGGGTTTGGGCGTCGTTTGTATCCACGTCCTGTTGCTTGAAATATCCTGAGAGCATCTCTGACGGAGAAAATGATGGAGAGGAAGGGTAAAGAGATTTCTCTCTGTTAGCTAACAGATAACATTCATATTTATTCCGACAACCTTAAGAGTCTGGAAATCTTTACAACAAAGATTCAGAGGTCTCATTTCCTGCACTGTAGTGACTTATATCTAAGAACAACGTATCTAGCTTTCTGGGACACCGTACATGCTCTTGAGACAAAATTTTTACATGTTTCGTTGATTATTCAGGAACTATAATTGACTTAACCCCCAGCAGCGACTGTCCAGTCGTAGCTTAGCAACTGTAAGTAGGCACAGCAGGCCTGTCTATCTTTGGATTTCTACACATGTTGAAGCTGTGTGCGTTGGGTTGTAGTAAGAGAGATACTTTGCATTTGTTTCTTTTTCGTCTTTTAGCCTTTTCCAAAACAACAAATATAAGAGCACAATGTGCATAAACCATAGTGTGTACTAGCTAACTAGTGTACTATTAACTAGTAACTTAAAGGTTTAGTGTCTCGGATATACAGGGCTCTATTTACAGAAATTAAATATAATGTTCATAACTGTGTTTTCATAAGTGTATAATCACCTGAAAATAAGAATCGTTATGTTTTTATTACCTTACAATGAATCTTTACAACTAGTAGTTTCTCCTTTTACGCTAAGTAAAAGAGCGTGAGGTGAGGGGGTTGCAATCCGCAACTACACCATTAAATGGCACTAAATCCTACACACTGGACCTTTAATCCAGCATTTCACACTACGTCTTTTATCAGGTTACAAACTATGTTTTGTAAAAAGACACATTCACAATAAGGAATCATTTCCCCCACTTCATGGATCTTGATTTTTATATCATAGTTTAAGTTAAAAAAGTCCAAAAAAACGATAAATACAACGAAAAATACAAACAATGAAGGATCAATTGTACCCATGTCTTACTTCTCCAAGTAGGCTAAACTAGCTAGCTCGCAGTTACATTTGTTTTTATCTTAATGTTTTCTAGTTGTTTTGTTTTTGCAGTCTTTGTGTAGATCCATGTCTTCCAAATGTGTCTTCAACTGCTGGCTTTTTGCCCGAGATATACAGCTTTAGCTTAAGCATGATATCATGTATATAGTAGGTGCTTATTTAACTGTGCTCTGGACTGGAAACAGTCATCCACAAACTGTGTTGTCAACCAACTCATGGAGCTAATGTTGGCTTAATTAGGTAGGTAGCTCCAGCTGATGAAATCTCCCACTGACGTTTGTCATTTCAGGTGACTAAATCCATGGTTACTGGCTCGAAAAATGTGCGAACTGCTGTTGCCCACGTCTGTTTGAAAATAAAAAAAAATCAGACCTGTGTCTAAAAAAATTTTTTTTTAAGTTATCATTGTAAAGTTCATATGTGCTGTGTAAGAACAGAAAACTTGACAGTGCAATTATTAGGACAGCATTAAAACCAGAGTAAGGTTGTTGTTTCTTTTTGTGTACAGATCAATAGAAAACACTGTGGGACTGAAAGACGCTATGTGTATTGGTGGTACATGTGTGAACTGGGCTTTTACAAAGAGGAAAATCATATTTCTTGTGGTTTTCAGTCTGTCAAGACATGTCAAGTCAACTTTGTTTGTATAGCTCAATATCCTATTCAGTGTCTCAATGGGATTTACTAGCCCACAACAGCAATGGCACAGAGCCTTAAGCTTTCTAAGAAGATGAAAAGAAAAAAAACTTCCTCTAAAAAACATTAAGCACCAAAAAAAGTGGAACAAACTTCTCCGTCTGTACCTACAGCATGTATTTATGTGATCAGCAGCAGAAAAGGTATGTATGATGTAAGTGTCTATTTCTACTGTAGTATGTTTGTATGTGGAATGGTTTGTGTAGCTCAGATTGAACAGGCTTAGGTAAAAAGTGGCACAGTATTTCAAGATACTCAAGTAAAGTAAGTTGAGGTTGATTTCTAACAGCACCGTCACAGTGGTGTAATCGAAAGGAATGCAGGCAATGCTCCACAGTCTAACTTTAGCATTTCACCAAAGCCTGAAGACAGATTATATTGACTAACCTGTTGAAAGGCTGCTAGTATACCACACTATCAAGCAATGAAAAACCATACACACCAAAAATCTACATATTTTTCAAGTATTTTGTTTATCATGTAGTCCCTTTTTGTTCAATGTTATTTTTGTGATTTGGTGCCCCGAGTTTTAGAGAGCATTATCACTACCATTGTCAGAAATATAGACAGATGTACATGTATATTTCTTGTGATTATATTACTTATGATGAAACAAAAATATCTTAAAACTTTGCTATCATCAAGCAAGTGCAACAACACAGGACATAGCAGCTAGTTAGTATTACTCACTAGTCCAACAACATGAATCCCAGCTCGGCGGCTGTCTTTTTATTTCACGAAGTTCTCGCCAATGACTAAAAAGTCAGTCCCAGATTTACCCTTGTCTGGCGTCTCTCTCTCTCTTCACCTCTGTCATTATGTCCAGAGAGCGCTGCGCTCAGGTTTCAATGACAGAGACACCATCCACCTGATTATACGTCAAAATGATTTAAAATGTTATTTTACAGTAGAAAAGTTTCACAATGTTGCCTTATGTCAAGAAATCTGCCACTGCAGTAAAATGATTTCAGCTGGCCTTCAGTTATTTCAAGTAACTTGAAACACTGACGATGGATTTCTGCAACGTAATGATAATAATTAAAAATTAAAAAATTCTACAAAAACGAACAAAAACAAATGATAAAACCAAGAAACATTACAAATATACAACCCCAACATACAATATAACACCAGTGAGGGAGGGGCATTGAATGGTTATTGCCATTTTCCATCAATCATTTGGATGCACTGTGTGTATATCAATACAAAAACTGTGCCGTCAGTCTGTGAACTTAATGATGCTGATACTAACATTAAATGGCTGCAGTGACGTTGACTGATTCTTGTTCTTGTTTTTTTGTCAGTTTTTGTTCAATTTTGCACTACAGTTATTCACAAGCTTTGTGAAATAAGACAATTGGCAGTCACAACAGGGGCTAAACCATACAAACCTTTTGTCAATTAGCGCTCAGTAACACCAGGGCAAAATACCAGTGCTTGGCAGCCGAGGGTGCATGGTGTGTGTTTTCGGTGTTTGTGTGTGTGATTTAGCTCAATTGGAAAATATAGTCAATGTGTGCATGTCACAAACTAAATATTACATTTCTTACGCAATCTTTTAATTTCTCAGAACACTGTGTGTTTTATTGTATAGCGAAGTTGCAGACATGCTGGAGTGTGTGTATGTGTTTTTATTTGTGTGCATACAGTATGCACATGAGAGTCGAACCAGAGAAATGCATAAAGGAAACAAGAGAGGAACAGTGTTCACATCTGACAGCTGTTTGCAGTATACCCAGTCTGAGTGTTGGGAGTGTGAAACGCTCTGTATATACGTGTGTGTCTGTTTTGAAGCATAAGCTGGGGGTTAAATGTGGGTTGAAAGCGATATTAGGTGTATATGATTTTATAATGGCCGCCTGCAGTCAGCCTATCATCTTCTCCCTTTGTCACTGTCACTTTTCTGTCTCTCAGGCATTGTGCTGAGATGTGACATGTGTTATCTTCAAGTGTTTTCAGATTTGATTTATTTGGAGAGTTTTGCACAGAAACTTGAGAATTTGCTCCTTAACTTAATTTCAGCTTATTCGAGGAGGTGAAAACATGCTGTTCACATTTGTGAGTGTTGAAACAGTAGCTATTCAGTCTAGGGCTGCAGAAAATGACCGTTTTCTTTATCAACCAATTGATTAAATAATTAGTTCTTTTCTCTACAAAACATGAGGAAATAGTAAGAAAGCTAAACGTCAGAGGAAACGTACGTACTCCTGTGTCCAATAGAATCAACACAACCAGCTCACGAAAATAATCAAATCAATGCTCAAAGTTATCCAGTTGTTTTTTGACCTTTGCTGCTGCGTCATATCATTTAAACCACAATAACAAGCAGCCGAATTGGAAAAAAGTCTTCACATCAGCCTCTGACTCGTCATTCTGAGTCAGATAGGCTGGGAATTTCTGACACTGATGATGTCTTCCACTTGATGAAAAGAAGTACAGACATGTCAACAAGATTACTGGCAGAATGGCTGCAAACACAGTTACATAAAAAATAAAATCCAATATTAGAAGGTGGGAACAAAATAAAAAGAACTCTTTTCTAAAATTTTCCAAATGTATCACAATGGCTCAATGTTAGATGTACTCCCATCCTTATTTCTCTATCCCCCTTAGATCTCCCACAGACATGCATTACCATGACAACCCTGAGAACGACAAACAAACAGCGCTGTCAACCGCTCAGGACTGTTCCAGTCTTCTGCAGCTACAGCAAGCGTTGCACTGCTCTGATACAGAGAAACTTAACCAAGGGCAGGCTTTTACCAACAATATGCATTTAACCTGCAAGCAGCAAAATAGATAAAATAAGCATGTGATACAAGAAATATCTTGTAACTTACAACTTGTTTTGTCATTTATAGCTTTTAAAATGCCACTATAAATAATACAGTGAAATTTAATTTGATTGAACTGCTTACAGTGATAACGGGTATCATTTAACAACAGAATATAATAAATAGATGCTATCAAACAACAAACATGCACCCACAGGAATCCCACAGAAAACAAGTAATGTGTCAAAAGGATAAAATGATAAGAAAAAAATAAATAATAATAATAATTTAATAATTTATAGAGATGATGTTTCTTTTATGTGTGATCAGCGAAGAAAAAAAAAAGTGTCACACAAAAACAAGTAAGTACACAGTAACCTGTTGCTAGGCGACACACCGGCTGGTTAACCATGGTATACATTGTTCTGCCATTCACACACGAGGCTGTGTACTTGAACCAGAGAGGATGAATGGCAACAGGTTCACATTGTTCACACCTGTTTAAAAAAAAAGGAGGAAAAGGTTATTCTGTTTAGGAGACGTGACAGCTAATTTGAACATGAAAAGAAGCTATTTTTATATTGTGAGGGAGGCTTCATCATTTTAAAAAATATATATATTTAGATTTAATAATTGTTCTGAAGACATGATATATGTGGTTTAAATCTCTGTGCCTGACTTTCCGTTCATGCTTCCTTGCTACTTTATTATTTCATACATCTTAAAACAAAACAAACAGTGATTCTTGTCTCATTTCTAAAATCCCTCAAATGAATTTAGGAGAGAGTACATTTTTAAGAGTAAAAATAATACTTAGATTTTTGTCTCCGGCCCAAAAATAGAGAGAGATGCAATTTCAGCTGAACTTCCCAGATAAAATCAAACTAGCATATCATGGAGTATAAAACACTCACATACACAGACGCACAGACGGCAGCGGCAATGATGATGTCAGGACCAAAGTCACATCATCTTGGAGAGAAAACAGGCCAGAATCTCATCACAGCATCCTGAAATGAGATTACCACCCCAGCCTTGCTTTTATATAGAAGTCAATATATCATTCATCCCTCTCTGCCTCCTTCCCCTACAAATTGTATTAAACCCCAGATATGTCCCTTAGAATCATGACCGGATTGCTGGGTGGGGTGTAGGGTGGAGGGGGGGACAAGAGAGAGATGTGAGTGTTGGAGTCTTTACAGAGTGCAGAGCTTCTTTCTGCGTCACTCAGTGCAAGCTCAGTCAAGGACACATTGAGACGTGTAAACTCAAAAATATCACACGCGGGAGTCGGTATCTGTCCGTGTCTGTATGCATGTCACACAAAGTTAGATGCACCATTATGTTTCTGTACCGAACACGGATACACAAACAAAGCTGATGCTCTCAAATCACTGCACTCACACCGGCTGCTACTACACTACACGGCCAAAAGTATATGGACAGACCCATTTTAAAAATAAAACATGACATAATATAAATACATATAAAGGCAGATAGCAGATCCCTCCCTATTATAAATGATATGATCAGGGCTGCACTGTGCATGCACACATATTATTCAAAAATATGTAAATAACTAAGTAAAAATGTAAAACTTCCACTTTCTGCCTTCCCCTCCATGTTTCCTGGCTGCTCTGTGTACTGAATAAATAATATCCAACCTTGTAAGTGAGCAGTGTTTTTTAAGAAAACAAGCTCTTTTAGTCAGTAACATCAAGCAGCTTTTTTGTTTGCGCCCGCCAGTTCTGTGTGTCTTTGCCATAAGCACAATAAATGAAAAACAAAGGCTTGATTTAGAATACCTGTTTGATCATTCGCAGCTATAAAAACAGTTGCAGTTCTAATGAAGGAAAATCTTAATGCTACAACATTTTAGACACCAGTGTGCTTCTGTCTTTGTGGTTTGGTGAGAGCCCTATAATGTTTTTACATGACAATGTTTCTCAACACCAGGTCCATAAAGAAATGATTTTCCCAGTAATAACTTGACTGTCCTGCACGGAGGTGTGACCTCAGTCCCATCTGATATTTTTGGGATGAACGAAAACAGTCCACTCGTTCAACCCCACTGAGCCACTGCATAGCACCCCGGCAAATAAACACAAAAGATTCATCGGGGAAATAGCCCACAGAAAACTTTCGCTGCATCACCATGCGTTGTCCATCAAGGTGCTGAGGAATCAAATACATGTGAATGCTCATATTATGTAGATTATGTTGTAGATTGTAGATTACTAATGTTGTTCTAATGCAAGGCTGTTTTCTGACCGCCTGCTTTAAACCCAAAATCAGTGTCCGACATCAGTAATGCACTTGTGAATGAACTGGAGCAGTGCATACTATGTGTCAGCATAATTTAAAGCATTTTTATTTCATTTAATTTTACCAACATGGTCTCTTGAGATTACGGTGTCTCTCCCTTCAAGCCTTGGCTGATTTGACACCACGGTTTACCTGCAATTAAATATGTCAAAGTGCAGCAGAAAACGGCAGAAGACAGAAGATCACAATGTGCACACATACGGCTCACTGCTTCCAGCCATGGAGAACGTATCCCCACAGGAAGGAACAGAAGTCTACTGTCCTTACACTGTACCTCATCACACAGCAGTGTGAGTCACCCACCCCTCTCTTCCCTCTTTGGTCTACAGTTGCCAACTCAGCTATTTAGCTCACGTCTGCCCTCTCTGACCATGCATGGCCTCACCCTCTTTTCTTCCCTCCTGCTCACCTCTGTTCTCCTCTCTCTCTCTCTCTCTCTCTCTCTCTCTCTCTCTCTCTCTCTCTCTCTCTCTCTCTCTCTCTCTCTCTCTCTCTCGGCTTCTGCTGCTGCTCTATAACTCTTAACAAAACCACTCACGCACGCAAACGCATACGTACCCGCGCCGCTCGCATACGCATTTAAGGCACTTTATATGCTTAAGATGCAAATGTAACATAAAAGAGTGTCCTGATCAGCACACGGTCCTGAAGCCAATCACAGTAATGAGCTCCTTTGGGATGTGCGCATGTGTGGACGTGCTTTCCTTCATATGATGTTTTACTTTGTGAATGTGATCTGTTTGCGTGTGGTCCTGTGCATGTGCGTGCGTGTGTGTGTGTGTGTGTGTGTCTCTGTGAATGGACCTCTCTATGACGGCTGAACAGTTGACTACTGTCCGTCTGTCCACGTTTTCTACAATTAGAACAGAGTGACTGTTGGAATATTTGGCTCTTCTTCTTCCACCCTCGAAGCCCTTTGATGTGTGCAGTCAGCAGCTGTGTGTCAATGGGCTGGGAGCCAATCAGAAGCCAACTAGGGCTCCTCATACTTTGGCAAGACAGTGGCCTCTTTTGATTTGAATGACATGATCATTTTGTCATCGGTGGATGATGAAAATGGAACAAAAAGTGAGGTCTTGTGTGGATTCAGGAGGTTTTGGTGCATCCATCATGTGTGGAGCATACTGTACATGTAGCTTGAGCCTTTCTGTGGATGCATGTAAAGTAGAGCCCTACAGACGACATGCGGGTGGTTCAGAGTCTCGACTCTCCTGTTTGTCCACTACCATCTTTCTTGGTAAACTATCAATAGCAAGGCTGCCCGGGGGCTCGGGGACTCGTGCGCCCTCACCCTGTGCAGTCGCCCACATTGCCCATAGCTAAAACCGGCCCTGCCTTCATGGTTCCACATTGGCCTAATCAAAGCTATTTTACTATTCTATATTGAAATCCGTGTAATCCAGTTTAATGGCCATCCAACACTGAGGTGCATCCAGGTTCTATCCTTGGCTCGACACGCAAAACATTATTTATCCAAAGCTATCCTCCTATCTATCCTACATACATGATGTAACACAACATTTTTTCATTGGTGAAAAGAGGACCAAACTTTGACTGTAAATGTAAGACAGTGACGATATGCATATGATTACACAAAGTTACTTTAATGAGTCCCTGTGGCTTTCTGTACACTATGCAAACTAAAACAGGAAATCTAAATAAACAGGGATGTTTCAATAACCTGGAAACGCTATGAGATCAAAAAGATTGATCACACTATACCTTCTTTACTTCCCAGTGAAACTGAGCAATCTTTGAATCTGTAACCAGAACTCAGAATCACCAGGTTTAAAGCTCAGCTCACTGTTCAAGCACAGGGGTTCGGACCAATTACACCCTATAAAGTACTACTGGCAGCTACAGCATGAGCTACAGACGTGGTTTAATGCTAGCCGTGTGTGTGTGACAACATGACTGTTGTGCTTGGAAAACGACAATGACAGGTGCTAAAGAGGTTAGCGTAGATGCTGCTGGCACCAGTTACATCAGAGCCGGAGATTTCTTCATCGAAAGAAGTGCAAAGAACGACACTGAAGGCTTCAATTGATGAAAAAAGATGGTTTCACTGTTCTCTCTATGGTTCATTGACCTGACTTATTGTAGTTTTCCTGTGATAGATGGTAATAGACAGATGGTTCAACCACCTGTCCGGTATTTTTTTTTTAAATTGTCTGCCTGAAACTGTCTCTTTTTCAGTTTCCAGTGACGAATTGCTTACATCCATCACCAGCATCTTATCCGGTGAAGGCATGAATTCAGTCACATTTAAGTGGAATTCATTAACATTTGTAGACAAGCAAACTCTTCCCAAGTAACGTAAAGTTCATAGTAACAAATGGTAAAGTGCATTTAGTTTGTTTTTTTTGGTTCTGTATCTGAATAAAACTCATGTGCCGTGTTATTTATATAAGCGCCTATTTTCTCATGCCAAGTTTAGGCCTCACAGAAAGAGTTACTATTTGTTTGGACATGTTTTCTACTTGGCTCAAAGACTTGATGCTCCCAAAACCTGGAAGCACGCAGTAATATGTGAATGCATTGTTGAACCTGAGGCTCTGTGGTGAATAATGATGCTAATAGGGTCCAATAAGCTACTGGAGTGTTCAGATTTTCTCCAAGGGGCTTTAAAATAGTGATTTTTACAGTGCTGATGTAGATACTCAATACAGAGATGCATGCATTAAGAGTTTATGATACGAACTAAAATATATATAAGAGTGTATTTAATGTATGAATAGAAAGAAGAACTACATATAAATACACCAATGATGGGTGATATACTATCCAATCCTGCTATACCTGCCGATGATGTCCATGTAATATTAGAATTTATAATTAAGTAATATTACATGACCAGGTATAGCATGACAGCGATGTGGTTCATTGCCTCCAAGTTCCCCAACATTATGAGGTCCTGTGATCGCGGCGTGATCTTCAGTTTTGTCAAGGCCTGCTCTCCCGAGAAACTAAAGACATTATTTGACGTGGTTAACTCATTATCTTGCATCATACACCATGACTCACTAAGAGGGGGGTTGTAATAAAGCGTCTAACGTCATCTCTTAACCCGACAGAGCTACTAATCGAGTAGTAGTGACCTTGGTTACTTACGATTGACCCATGAAATTTGCAGAGAAGCTTGTTTTTCAGATAGTTCTGGAAACATTTCACAGCCCGAGGGGTCGACCTGGATGTATCGACTTCACTGTCACTGTTGTGCCGATTTGAGCACATTTCCATGTCTCGTTGACCAATTAGATTGTGTGGTAGGAACGACTTACATAATCTATATAATATAGTGTATTATTAGTAAATTATACGTACGTCATCAAACACGTAATTCAATATTGCCACGGAGAAGCTTAAGCACAGCATTACTTGTTAATGAAGTACTTGTGTTCCTCCACTGTCTTGAGCAATGAGGAAATGCTCCAGAAACAAATCATGTGTTAATGTTCATCTTTCCCACAGCTCGGCTTGTATGTGCATCACACTGAAAAGGTCAGACATTTCCTGTAAATTGTTTTCTCAACCTGTTAGGATCACGCTCAATCAGTCCTCTAATGTCTCCCCCTGCAACTGGTTTTCAGGAGCAGATACCCCGTGAGCGGGTCATCTGGGGCCATCTGCTGCTTGTCACTGGCTGATTACTGTGCTTGTCTTTCCTGCTTTGTCTGTCACCTGGTTGCCAGAGAAACGCCATGACTTGACCGTGAGCAGCCAGACCGCTGAAGCGTCCTTGAGCAAGAGACTGACTCCTCACGAGCTCTAAATGAGGCTACTGCTCTGTAGCTGGAGGGCAAACGAAAAAAGAAAATCCCTGGAGGGATAAACAGAGCATCACATTATTGCTAATTATTATCAGTGGCCCTGATGTGCCGATGATGAACACCTGATTTAATTATCACTGTAGAGTCTTTTCCTTATCAGACTCATCGCAGCACTGAGGTGTCTAAAAAGTGCAGGGGAAATTAGGAAGTGGATTTGGAAGTGCTGTTTCTCCGCTCAACAGTCTGGTCTCTTAACCTGAAATGATCATCTTTAAAGAGATCTTATCGCATATTGCTTGACGGCCAAACAAATACAAATTACTGAACGCGCAGATCAAATAAATGTCAAGGAAATTCTGCCAGTCTGTGTCCGTATGTGTACATAATTAATGAAGTAGCGGCACTCTGAAAGAGGGGACATAGGTCGAGCTCAGAGAGACTGGTATTGCCATAGGAACCAGCTGCACCCACGCAATCGTGGAGGGAAGGCAGGGAGAGTCACACAGAGACGGGGAGAACAAGAGCGAGTGAAAAAGAGAAAGAGAGAGGGAGATATGTGAGAGTGATGTCTTTGATGTGACGAGCAGCCCCAGGTCTCTAATCTCTTCCTTCTAAATATTTTTCTGCTTATGCGATGAGATTTACCCTCTTTTTTTTTTTATTTCTCCATTTACGTGTTCTTTGCATCCGTGACAGATGTCCTTGGGCAGTGAACGGGGAGATGAGAGTTTAGTCAGAGATAGAAAGCGAGCGTGGTTTAAAACAAGAAATTGTGTCAGTCAGTCCACCTCTGCGTGCCGCTATGTGCAGAGAGGGAAAGTGATAATACCTGCAGGGTGCCTCAAACTGGAAGAAGCCTTCAGGGAGGCAGAAATGCTCTGTAGGATTGTATATGCATTGGACATGTGGGGGCCCATGTGTCACATCTTATCAGGCTGCCCAGAGTATCTTAGCAGCCGCCCCGAGTCTGCCGCGTGATAGCTCTGTCTGTCACATACGGTACTGTAGCTGTACTGAAAATACTGCGGTGTCATTTTGTTTGGCTGCGCATTGATCTCTCTCATCTTGCTCACAGCAAGCCCATCAAAAATTCCTTTTATCAAATCCAAGCTTCCATCAAATACTAACTAGGCCTCGGTGCAGAACTTTGTTTTTTTCTCTGTTGGCTTTATCAACTTGTTTCTTTATACAGTACGTGGGTCTTTTTAAAAAAAACTACAATAAGGCATATTCGTAAAATAAAAAACCCAGTAAGCAATATTACATTCTGTTTGATGAGTATGCTGCTGTAAAATGAGACTACAGATATATATAAATATATATATATATATATATATATATATATATATATATTTTTTTTTTTTTTCAGAGGAAATCAGCAGGTGAACATGAGCTGTGTAGTATCACCGCAAACTATCCAACTTCAGTATTCTTGTGTTACAGGACAAAATACATAACATAGACCATAAAAAGTCAGATATTTCTAATTATTTAGTTGTTCTCTGTCTTTGCATGTGTTGCATCTCTATCGCATCACATTTCTGTATTTCACGTGTATCTTCTTGCCTTGCATCAGTCTTTTTTTCCTTTCTCATATATTTTCAGTATTTCATCTCATTTCTCTCTTTTTCTTCTCATCTCATCTTTTAGTCTCCTTTCTCTCATCTCATGTGAAATCGCATCTTTATATTTTGTCTAATTTATTTAATCTCATTAGTTTATTAAATAAAATGACTCCATCTCATTTTATGTCTTTCTCTCATATCATAAATCTCATTTTCTCCGTGTCATCACACTTTTAAAATCTCAAATAGTCTTCCTCATCACATTTCTCTGAACACGTCTCATTTATCCTATTTCTCTAGTTTTCTCTAAATACTTCTCACCTCTCATATTTTAATCTAATTCATGTATCACATTTTTATGACTTATTTCTCTATCTTATGTCATCTCATGATCATTTTTTCATTTTTATCTCAGTTTTTTAAACATCAATCTTCAGTTGTCATCACATTTCTTATCTTGTGTCATTTCTCTAGTTTTCTCTCTTTTATCTCCTTAATCTTATTTCTCTCACCTCATTTCTGGATCTAACTTTTATGACATTTCTCTCTTATCTCACCTATATTATCAGTTTTTTAATTTTTTATAAAATGTAACCTACTCATGGTTTGTTAAACTAAATGTAGAACTGTTTCTCTCGTCAGTTTAGTTGGGATACATCCATTTCATTTGGCACATCTCTGGAAAAGTAGGAAAGAAAGTGGACAATGATGAGGAGGATAACAGAGGTCAGTGCGATTGATAAAGAGGAAGTTCGATGTCGTCCTGGCGCCCGTGCTGACGAGACCATCTGTCAAACGCACCTATCTCCCAGCTCGCCCGCGGCCACCTCACTCATTGTCATTACTACGGCCTGATGGATGGACTTGTGTCGTGGTATGTGTCAAGACTGAGTCAACACCCCAGTGACTCCGTGATATGCTGGGTGAGACAAGGGGCAGAGTGCTGCCGGCGGGTTTTGTCATTAGATAATTGTGCGTATGTTGTTGGTACAACACAACACACATATGCTTCAGGGCAGCGTCGGCTATCATTCCGCCGCTCCTTTGTTTTTCCTGTCCTTCATGATGGAAAGTCGTCACTCATCCCCTCTCCTCTCTCCTTTCCTCGTCTGTCCTCTCTTTTTCTTTCTGGCTTTACGTTTCTTTTTCCTTCCTGTTCCTGTCATATTTGGTGAAATCAATTAAAAATGGATGTTGAACTTATTCAGTGATGAAACTCTGCGCACGCTTCATTGCTTAGTGATTGAATTTATGTCTGCCAGTAGCTTTTTTTTTTTTTTTTTTAAATCCTTTGCCCCTGAGGCTGAGGAAATGACAAAAAACAAATATTCGGGAAAAGATTTGGGTCATTTGTCACAAAAGAAACTTTCTTTTTGCGTATGAAACAAAAATCTTGGTTTAGAATGTTAATTGACCCCCTGTGCCCATTTGTCCTGTCCTGTTCTTGAGTGGATTTTCGTATTTAGCTCCTTCAGTTTTTGTAGGAGCTTTATAAAACCCGACTGCCACCGCCAATGAAAAGGCCAAATTGTTCTCAGTCATCAATGGTTCGTCTTATTCTCCTTGACTCATCCCTCACAACTCTTTTACTTTTATCAAACAGAGTATTTCTGCTGCTCCTCTCCCCCCACAGCTTCCCTCTCGCTCTCTCCCACACTCTCTGTGTCGCACCCTACCTCCTTTAAAAGTGATCTATACCACCACAGGGGTAATTTGCTTTAGCTCAAATCCTAGATGAAAGCCATTTTTCACCCAGCAGAGTCAGGATGGCTACATATTCAAGTGCTAAGAGCAATATATTTCGCAGAACGGAGGTGGGAACGGGAAGAAATAGTAAAGACCGGAGTTCAGAGAAATCCACAGTTCAGAATGCATTTCCTTTTATTGGGGACATTCTGCGCCACTTCCTTTTTCTTATTCCCAACATCAAACAAAACAGAGGCCATTGTTTTTGTGTTTTTCCGGCGATGAGAATGTGTTCATTAACCGAGGAATGCCTTTGCAATCATTTGTGCAGAGAGAATAATGAGGAGGAGAAACGCTCAGCCATACATTATTCATTTGGGGAACCATTTTATTTCATTTTTAAAGTCCAGAAAGTGAAGCATTAGACCGGAGTTTTACTCCTTAAGCTAGTCATAGATTGACTTTCTGTGACTCTACACTGTAGGTCTGTCTGTCTACATATTGGCTTTCATTTCATACTCTACTTTAGTAATGTATGGGCGGTCACAGTAAAGTCCAAATCATACTGCAGCCCGGAGAGCAGCCACTTTGCCGCTGTGGGGAGAGAGAGTTATTACAGTCTCCTCTTCCTTCTCCGGTATTGGCACACTAGAGTGATGTTGGGAAAAATTACTTTACATATTTAATGTATTGCCACAGGCTGGAAGGCAACAGGCATCCACTCCTCACATTGTGCACTACTTGTCCCTCATGCGTCCTAACAGCAGACCTAAACGATGCTGCTGAGGGATCCTCAGCTCTGCCCTGGGCTGGTCCACATGCCATTTTAAAGACAGCTCTGTGGTTTCAGGTTTGAATTAGAAAAAGAAAGCAGATGTGCATGTTCTCCGGCTGAGTGAAATCAAAGTGTTTTTGCTCCTCACGGAGCGTCACGACTGAGCTGTAAGGCGTGCGCTCGCTCATTTGGCTTTGTGCTCGCTGTAAAATGACTGCTAACTGCCTGTGAGATATTCACACGGCAGCTTGATTAAATCAAATGCTGTTTGGCTCATTCTGTCATCTGAGCTCGGGTCAAATTTTGTTCTGCTCAATGCCGTGCAATGTTATAACATATGAAGAGTATCATAACACCCCTTCCTCTCTCCTGTGTTTATTAGTTTCTGCTTCTCTTATCTCTGTGCTGAAGGTGAATATTACATTGCCATCTCTCTGGACTGTGTGTGTGTGCACGCACAGATATGAGTCTGCACAGGGTAAAATGTGTGTTACTCATCAGGGCAGTGGTCTAACATCTGACACTGACACATACACCCACTCATATATAGACATTTCCTAAGCCTCTAACCTAATTCTAACCTTAACCCTAAAATAATGGGGACATTTACTAAGCCCGAATTATGTGGGAATCAGAAATGTGCAATTTTTCTCTGTCTCAAAGTCTAAAAATCTGCCCTGAAAAGTACACATTCATTTCTAGCACTTCCCCACCCGTAATTCTAAACCCAAATGAAAGCATCACAACCGGATGTCTGTAACGTAAATGTTTTATTCCTCAAGATTTCAGTCCTCATTATAATTCTTGAGATGAGAACACTTGTGGCGTTGGAAGCGAGATGTTTGAATAATAAAGCTCCCAGAGGCCGGTCTAAATGATAAAAAAGTAATGTATAAAGTATTTACACACCCTGAGCAGCTATTCTGTCATAAATGCAACTGAAGAGAAATATCAACTCGTGTATCTGTTTACAGAGCAGCCAAACAAACCATGGTCAACTTTCCGCGCCACATGGATTTGATGAAAAAGACGCTGAACTCATGGTCAAGCGTTGTCTTATGTGGAATATGCACATGCAATGAGTTCAGTTTGATTTCCAGTCACTTTTGGTTCACAATTTCACCCCACTTAAAAAAGATCAACAAGTAACAATGAAACACATTAACTGCATTAGACGATTAATGCTAAAAATGATAACCATGAAAGAATAGGAGCTACATTTGTTTAATATTAAGTATTATTGCTTTATCTTGATTCTGTATGCACAGTAACACTAAAATCAGGTCTCGTCCAAGCGGCTGTGAAGTGAAACCAATGCGGAAATGCCAAAAGCTGCAGTTCCTCGAATGTCCACTTGAGGCTGGCTACAGAACAAGTCAATCTACACAAGCCCCCATGTTAAAATATCATTTAAATTATATTAATGCTTAAAATTATGCATACTTAAGAGCTTGGCCACTTTGATTGACAAGTGGGCGGTGTCACAGGTAGCTTGCATCCAGGCGTTATTCAGTCTGCCTCAGGTCCACCGATGATCCACGTCTTTGCCGATTTATAGATCACCCCAACACACGCGATAATGCAATATATTCCACACAAAGTATAAATGTTTTGGTGCTACAACAATCTGCATATACGTATAGGTCTAAAAGAGGCCAAGTACAATCTGAAGGACAAAAAGCTGAAACGATCAAACAGCAGCTCCTGTAGCTCTCTGCACATTAGAAAAGGAAAGTAGCATTAAAGAAGAACTTACCCTCTGAGGCTGTGGCATTATTTTCAGTCCATTCCCAGAATTATTATGCAATAAAGTGCTGTAATTTACTCTCCCCTGCATACCCTCATGTACTTTCAGTTCAGTTGGCAATTTCCTCCTGAGACGACACCAGTGTGAATTGGTATCATTCAGCTGCGGAATACAGCACCATGCATCCCTGGAGTGAGATTTTCTGGTCAGGAAAACGTGAGAACCACACCGTTCACAGATGAAGAAACATGCCTCGTGGCTACATCACATTTTGGTCTGTTGAGGCTGCTGCTGCTGCAGCTGCTGCAGAGAGCAACCGGTTTGATTTCCTCTTATATAATAGATTTTGTAAGATTGTTGAAACTCAGTAACCCTGGAAAGGATTCTGAATTATCTGTATTAGATAGCTGGAACATTTGTGCTGTTGACTATATTAAATACCTGTAATATCTTTAAAATACAGTGCAGCGTATGCTTAATAAAATCTGGAACTTTCTCCTTAACCTCTTTTGTGCTCCTGTGATTGAAAAAAGGGCATCTAACCGAGAGATTTTCTGCCTCGGAGTTGAATACATGATCGGTAAATTCCTCTACATATGGATGACTGCTTGAGTCTACTTTAATTTACCCAAATATATCAGTTCTGCACTAATCTGCTATCGTTTTCAGTTTTATTGTTGTGCCTGCAGTCTGATTGAATTTTCATCCTTTATCTGGAATTTGAGGAGCTGCTGAACTTCTCCTCAGTGTCACTCGACAGCCCTGAGCCCGGCTTTATAATGGCACTTTTAGAAAATAGAAGTCACACACAAGTCACTGCTACGTGCAATGTATTGGTGATTTGACGCAAATGCAGCAAATTGGGTTTCAGACTAAGACGATGGATTTGATGCTATGATTCTAATCTGGAAGAAACTTGGAGAAAAAGATTTTTCCAACAATAAACTCACGTGCGTTTTTAATAACGGTCCATGCAGGCCACACAATTGCATTCAAAGTCAACCCGGGTGGCAGCAGCAGCGATTACAGGATATTCTGAAGAGCTGACTGCTGTCTGAGCAGCAGCGTGGCTCCAGAGATGTTCATGTCGGTCTGCAGGTTGATCCGCTTCTTCAGCGTCGGCTGAAATATCTCAACATTATATATAAATTGCCATGAAATTTGTCACAGATATTCATTGTGCCCTGCGGATGAATCCTAGAGGTTCACACAGCTTAATGACACTCAGCTGTACTATTGTTAGTATGCTAACATGTTAAACCAAGGTAATGAATATTATAATACAGCATATTCATATATACATGAATAGGAGCCTGGAAAAAAATGAAACTGAATGATAAACAACTGCATACTAGCATAATAATTTTATTTGATATTAACATTTTTTAATGAATAACTTAAATATTTAGTCAGTTTCAGCATATCTCCCAATCCCGGACTGAAAGCTAAATCTTTCTAATCATCTTTTTTGACGTGTTTTTGGACATTTCCTTTTGTAATGTAGCACTGTGATCACTGTTGCCCACAGCGCAGCGTCTTCACACAACCACAGAGTATTGTGATCTGCCATCCACATAAGCACTCTGCTCACCTCAGGCTGATTGTGTTTGGACAGTAGTGTCATTATTCTCCTAAATGTCCCTGTTAGCATGTTTCTTCCTGCGCATGTTGCCGTGTGATATGTCAGTAATTAGTTTTTTTATTTTTTATTTTTTAATTGCTTGTTGAGACAAGAGTCTTTCTGCAGCTAATTCAGGTGGCTAAAAGAAATAGATGATGATTACTAATGGGAAAACCGGATCACCCCTGAATGCATAATTAGATGAATTATAATCATGTTGTGCCATTAGATAGTATAATGGGTTTGCAGGTCAGTATTCAAATATCACTCCAATGCCTCAGAGTGACACAGTTTGAATGTGAAAGCTGACTTGTGTCCCGTGAAGCCAGAAATGAGAGTGAAGAGGTTGTCGTGCCCTCCAGACAGTGACGTCTTTCCGATCTTTCTCTGTAAAAGAGGCTTTTAGGGGCCTGGAAAAATGACTTTCACAGTGTGAGGGTTACATGCCGAGTTTCACATTGAATACCACTAAAGTGGCATGAAAATCCTTTGATTGAAGAAATTATTCTCACAAATTAACCCCCCGTTTAAGAAGAACATCTGAGAGTGATTTATTTTCAGCTCCTAAGACTGACTAGAAATGTTAATCTAATTTCACACATGGAACATCGGGTTCAGATGACAGTCGGGGGGTTATAGCTAAAAGCGTGATTTTAACAAAAGGTGTACAAACATTTGTATTATTTACTGATTTCCTTCTCATTGTATCATATTTAAGCTCACATTATTGTAGAATTCACACTTTAAAGATACGTTATTCAGCTGGTTTCAGCTTCTCAAATTCAAGGATTTCAAGGATTTTCAAAGACATTTCATATCCAGAAAAACAAAGCAGGCTCTGAGAAGGTACAAGGGCCATTATTTAAAAAAAACTATTTTATAAATTTATATTCACTACACGGTTAATAAAATAAAATCTGAAAAAAATCAGTTACAGCTCCAACATGAACATGTTAAATACAATTGTACAGGCCTGTTTAGCAGCATTAAACAGCCTTTTCCAGCCTTTTGCACTTGCACTTGAAATTTCAGGGGAAATCTGCAGCATATCAGTCATCTGCACAGCATTATGTAAATATAAAATCTGAGTAGTAGGCACCTTTTTTAACATAGCTACACCCCATATGGCCTGAGTACTGCCAGTGCCCATCTCTATCCCAGAATATTCATCTCTCATGTCCCCATAGAAACCAAGCAATATCCACAACACTACATATATATGTGTGTGTGCTTCAGTTTCAGTGTTTGCATATCATATATGTGAGATAATACTCTCGAGACAGCACGTTTATACTCTTATAGATGCAGTACGTAGTCTATATCTTACATAAACACTTGTATGTATAGAGTGGACAAAAATAAAATGCGTCACAATGTGTGATGCAATCCAATGTAACAACATGACAAGATGATCCAACGGGCTAATTAACTGCACCACAGTCTCAACAAGAACTGTGAGTCTTATAAACTTTGCTGAACATTCGGCTTCATCACAGGTTCCTTTCTAACAACCCCAAAACCCGTCACACACGTCACATTTTCTGTATTTAACACATGTGGACACGGAAAAGTCAACACTGTGGTTTTAACAAGCAGCAAGCACACAGTTTGGAGCAATTTACTTAGCATCAACAGATAGCTTAGCCTCAGGTGTAGCACAAAACAACCCCTAGAAAAGCCAGGTGACTGTGATCTTCTTCATCTTCATCCCTGTCACCGGGCTGAGTGATGATATTGGACAACTCTGCAGCCCTCGTTATGTTCTGTGACGGCCGCCTTCATGCTCGGTACAATGTTTTTATTTCTTTTTTTTCTACAGTATCTGTGCAACAACTACCATATGGCAAATAAACTGGTGAAGCTTAGAGTAAAAACACTAAGCTTAAGGAAAAGGATTATGGGTACATTTAAACTAAAAAGCTGACATTAAATTCAGCCTCTGATGGGACAAGAAGTGCTGTCCGCTGCATTACAGTTACTATGCACATCAAACCTCACCTCCACACTTTGGAGTTGCCAGAGGGCATATTCCTCCTTTTCCCCCCTGAGGCTACCTGTACCTCCAGACCTTTTAGCTAATATATTCATAAATTAAATCTTTTCATTGGTATGTGCAGAAACTAAACGGCTATCAACCCCTTTATCCAACTCCTGATAAAACTGCAAACAAGTCGACCCTGTACACTCCGGCTGGAGACGTAGTGAGTGCTATCTTCCCACTTTTTTGAATAGAAAACACACATTTTACATGACAGACAGTTTCTTTACTTTAGCTTCTAGTTTCTTACCAGAAACCCACAGCTCCAGCGAGAAGGCATGTATAGATAACTCCTCATTTTCAACTTCATGATTCAACCGCTTCTCACCCATGCAGTTGCAAGCGACAGGAATAAATAGCAACAAGGTGAAATGCCGCACTGCTTTGCTCTCTAGTATCCAAATATTCATAACGTGGAATGACATTTTAGAAAAATGTATATGTATTGTAGGATGATAATCATTAAGAGATTACTTTATTGGAGAAGGGTTAAATCTGGTGCAACTGGACCTAGCTGGCTCATCCAAGAGGAAACCCAGGCTTAACCGGGCCATTGTTTGAGTCAGTTGGATGAGAGATCAAACGTCTTCATGGATCTACAACCACGGCCGGTTGCCCCAGACTTAACCTTTCTTGAAGAAAATGACCTGAACGACTGAGAACCTTCAGATTACTTGTTACTTGTTTCAGCTGGTAAATGTAACACTCATTTTTATTGTATTCATTGATGTATGACTGGTTAAATCTACATATAACCACATTAATATTGTAAATCTGTGCAGCAACTAGTAACTAAATTCATCATATAAATAATAAAAACTACAATATGTCCCTCTGATATATAGTGTTGTACTCAGATACTTTGCATCACTGATATCCGGAGATGCTGCTTTCTTTTCCTCGCACTGTGCTATCAGACCTTTCCTGGTTTTTCTCCTCAGCTGCCTCCTTCATCATCTCAGGTGGCTCTCATCTCTCTTGCGCTTGAAGTTTCTGGTTCAATAGTATCGTTCCATCTCCTCTAGGACTGTTACAGCTTGTAATGGGAGGTTAAATATTCAGATTTTTCACAATCTTACTATTGTCAAGGTTTTTCTCCTTGTAGTGCTGTGAGCTGAGAAAAGAGTCTCACTCTCTCTCAAACACACATGATACACACTTTCACACACCGACACCTCAATTAAGTGAAGCAGTTTCAAAGCAAAGACCAACAATCTGATATTCTTTGATCACCAGTTGTCACCGGTCATCGGAGTCCTGACACACTCCTGTGTTCCCGAGACACCACTAACACTGGACCTGGAGTGTGACTGAGAGCAGCAGTACGATATACTTCAGCAGACTCTGCACTCAGACGCTTTTTCAGTTTCGAATGATCGCCTCTCTTGCAGCTTGACCCTTCATTCGCCCTCTCCTCTCGCCTGTCCTCTCCTGTCCTTTTCTTTTATGTACTGCCCTCTCCTCTCCTTTCCTTTCCTTTCCTCCCCTGTCTTGTTCTCTTACTTTCTACATAACCGCTCCCCTGCCCCCAACTCCAGAATCATCCCAAGGATTTTTATGTCTGCTCTCCCGCAGAGAGCGACACAGAGAGAGAATGAGAAAGGAGTGGAGAAACCTTTTTACGGGTGCAGATGGTTTGATTGAAGTGAGCTCTAATCCCCCCTTACCTTATAGACTCTGTAGTGATGAAGAGGAGACGAGAGATGGATGAGAGAAGGTGAAAGAGGAGGTGGAGAGTGGGGAGGTGAAAAAAGGAGCGCTGATTGTGATGAAGGAAGGAGGGGAAAGTGGGTCTTTCTCAGTGCTACGAACTGATGAGGTGAGGAATGATTGGATTGAAGGAACATACATGCATAGCATCATTTACATTAGGTGGAGTTTGAGTATTCTGGTATGCCGGGCAGGTTTTTTGTAAGTCTTGGAGAATACTTTGAAAAATAACCACACAATATAAAGTCGACGACAAACCAGAGACACCGGAAAACTGATGTTTAAACAATGCATACTTTCCTCTTGCAAACATTTTGTTTTTGTCAGTCTCTGCGATTCCCCAAAGTTTTTTTGGAAACATTTTGAACTCAAGCGAAAGCATCTTTGAGTCACTTTGTGCTGCCCAAGGTGAATTTGCATCTTTCCATTAACTTTATCTGCAGCTGCGCCTCTCTTCGTCCCTGAACACACAGTTAGATAGGAGGTTAGAGTGGGTGGTTAAGTCAACAAAGTGTGTGACCCTGGATGAAGAAATCCATTATTTGCATATTTCCTACCAACAATCAACGCTGAGTTCTTCATGACCACAATTTTAAAACATTTGTGAGGTTTTGGAAATCAGAAGGACTTGTTGTTATTCAGCTATCTCTTTGTTGAGGTTCAAGTGCTTGTCAGGATGCTCTGAGGAATCTGGATGTTTTATGCTTGTCAAGTGGAAGATGGAACCTTGTGATGTAGGAGGCAGAGTTTAAGCAAAAACTCAACCGAAATACACAATCTTATTAAAATATTTAAAGCTGGCTGTTTACAACCCAGCTCGGAAAGTAACATAAAAGCAGTTGTACTTGGTATAACAAATGTATTTATTGCCAAGAATTTGCAATAATTATAATACAACCAAAAGAGGTGAGGTAAGCTACAAACAAACAAATGAATATTAGCAGAGTACTCTCCAAAAAACAAAGCGTAGCTACCCAAACAAAATCAAGAAGAAAGAAAATCCTCACTATCAAAACTATTATCTCATTTTAAAAAAGTGATTTTTTTGTGTGTGTGCAAATCAGCAGCTCATCTAAACCTGGCACAGTCCATAGATAGTAAACAAAATGCCTCGAAAAAACCAAGTTAGTACGTACTAATGTTCACAATAAACTCACAGGTACGACACAAAGAGACAAGCTCAATATAAAAACCAAGCTCAAGCTGCTCAGTTTTACATATTAGATGCTTTAGATTGGACCAGGTGCTGCCTCCCTGGCTGACGAGGATATAGCCAGTAACGAGTACCAATCAGGGGCAGGCGACCACACCCATTATTTGCTTACGCAATAAAAACTTTACAGTAAGTCATGCATACAGTACGTGGGTTAACTGCAGCTGTAACATAGAACATGGGAAGAAAGTTAAAAATATGTCAAAATAATAAAAAAAGAAAGAAAATGAGAGAGAGAGAAAAGCGGCATGATGCAGAGATTAAAAACTGAGGGTGAGAGAGAATTCTTAAAACAAAAACAAATCAAAAAGATGATTGCATTAATCCTTCAGTCAGTCAATATTCTGTATATTGTGATTTCAGACAACCAAAAGTTGAGTATGTGTGCAAAAATCCAAGAGAGATAAAAACAGAAAGAAGCAAAATAGTTCAGTTTTAAATCTGTTTACCAAATGCATGAACACGTGTGGGCAGGTACCCACTTACACACTCTCTCACACACTCACACACACACTCACACACACACACCTCTTTCACACAAACACACACACACACACACACACACACACACACACACACACACCTCTCTCACACACACACACACTCTCTCTCACACACACACACACACACACACACACACACACACACACACACACACTCTCACACACACACTCTCTGTCACACACACACACACACACACACACACACACACACACACACACACACACCTCTCTCACACACACACACACTCTCTCTCACACACACACACACACACACACACACACACACACACACACACACTCTCACACACACACTCTCTGTCACACACACACACGCACAGCAGAAAGTGCAGAGTTGGCAAGCTGGACTAATTTATGCTTGAGTGTTGTTCAATTAAGGCCGATGTAAAGAACTGGTTTCCTAGTCTCAGCCCGTGTGACGCTGTTAAACGCAATGCAGAGGAGCACACATCCTCTCTGACACACACACGCACACACACACACATATACAAATATACACAATACAGAGGGTGGCAGAACAATTCATACACTTACATAACAAAGTTGAAATTGTTCACTGAGCCATACAGTAGGATGTGTACAAACTCAAGAATACCATGGAAACACGGAGACCGCAGGATGCCACAGTGCTGGGTTTCAGCTAAAAGGCTTCATGACTGAACTGGATTGTGGTGTGAAGCCTTCACACGAAAGATAAACAAGATGAGCTAACCAGCTTGCCTCCTGAGCTCACCGCACCTGTTGACTGCACAGGTTGGTTTTCTTCCTGGTTGTGGTCCTGGTTATATATCTGGAGGTAGCTGCAGGTGTGTTGTTCAGTTCTAACGTTGATTTAGTGGATTCATTTTGTTTTATGTTGGAACCATTTTGCAGATTGTGTTTTCCTCCTTTCAGAAGTATCTTGCACAGCACTCATGCCGTGATAGGGACAAGATGCTTGATTACAAGTAAATAGCACATTAATTGTTTTACACAGCGGAAGCTTGTGTACGACGACTGATTTACAGATTCAGACAACCAATAATTATAATAATAACCTTTCAACACAAAGTGCACGAAATAAAACGCCAGCTCTGGTGGCATTCTTTATTTACTGTACATGAATACCATGAAAATACTAAAAACCAAAAATTAATTGATCCTAATTGCAAGTGTTGCCTGATTATAGGCTGGTTTATTTGTTTATTTCCCACATATACCATCCTTCTGCTGTAAATAATGATGAGAGCACCAAATGTGCATTAATCTGCAGCTGGAAATGTTCCCCAACAAATGCACTATTGCTTCTTTTTCGAGGAACAATTGCAAAAAACTACAGTGCACAAGATTTCCATCTTCGGTATGAATCACTTGTCTTCAGGCTGAGGAAGTTAAAAAGTATAGAGGGATGGACTAATGGCATTTTTTTTTCCTTTTTGTGGTCGTTTTGTGGGATTTCTCGGCAGTAACAAAAATGGAATAGAATATTTCCAGGCTTATCCTTTAGCTTCTTGTTTCATGTTTCTCTGCAGTTAATTGGTGGCATCGTTACTTCCTGCCAAATTCGGTTGGAAGTTCTGTTTAGTTGAACTTTGGCTGTAAAACCTTGTAGAAAAGGGCAGTGTGTGCCTCCGTGATTTGCACAGCTACCCAGGATAACGTAGGTCTGCCCATTAAAAAAAAAATAATAGCCTCACTCTGTGCAGTGTCACACTTAAAGGTTGATGCATATTTTCATTATTTGGAAAAGGTCTGGCCCTGACGAGTCAACAATCTGTTGAATTACCATTAGAGTCCAAGAAGTATAGCTGAACTGATAAAACAATGGAAACTCCCCGGAGATATTTTCTTTTCAATGATAATAAACTTTTTTTTAAACAAAAGAGTTCAATATCACAGTTCAGTAACGATCAATAATGGAACAATGAGTGTTTGCCATCTTTTCTCACAGCAGCTGTTTGTATGCAAACAACAGCCCATTGTCTTTTCTCTCTTTTATGTCTGTTCCTCTTTCTTTGAGTATAAATAAGTGACATACTTAAACATTTGAAAACTTTCTTTCTTCAACTACTAATTTGTTTCCTCCATCAATATCTGCGTAGTCGTGTGTCCTTGTTACTGTACAGTTTCAGTGTTTCTAGGTCTTACTTAATTCCCCTTCCCTCCCTTGCTCTGTTTCTCCGTCTATCTCTTTTGCCGTTCCCTCCCACATCTTATTGCTCAGAGCGAACAATTACTTGCCTTGTTTGAGACATTCTGGACTAAAATAAATCTGTATAAATGTAGGGATCTCAGTCAATACAGAAATGTAATGCGGGTGATGGAGGAACAGATGAAGAAAGGCAATAAGAGGTATACAAAGAGGATGTCACTGCTGCTGCTGCTGAGTGTCGGGATGAGTTTGTCTTGCACACATACATACAAATACACAATGTCCACATATTTCTGAAACAGAGCTTTGTTTTAAAGAAATTAGGTCCCTGAAGGCAAAGAGGAAATGGGTTTTTTATCCAGTGGATTACTAAAGAAAACATACAACCCTGTCAGACCTGAGGGCTTTCTGTTGTTCCTGGGCAAAAGAAAAAAATATAATTTCTCTCTTTTCCACGCTTCTCTGCTCATCTATCCATGCATATTCATGTTTTCTTTACTATAAATTATTACTGGATCCCCTCAAATCATCCATCCTGGTCCATCATTTACTGTGACCTCCATTTCAAGCTGTTTTCCCAACTGGAACTCTAAGATCTTGGAAAAGACCTAAAAGAAGCTGGAAGGATTTCAATTGCAAATAAGACTCTGCAGGACTCCTGAGGATGCATATGTATGATTATTTAAAACATTTATGGCATTTCTGACTTTTATTTCACAGTGTACAGAAGGATGAGAGAGCGACAAATGAGGGATGGGAAGACACCATGGGATGCAATTTTCATGGTAATGTACTGGATTAATCCTTCAGTGGTCTGACCGAGAACATAATAATAATCAGTAAAAGTACACTTTCAACAACCCCCCATTCATTTTTCTCCATTAAACGTGTAACATACATACAGTACAGACATGGTGGTATACCAATAAAGGGAGCATCGTGTAGTGTGCAGACTAGAATATGGCAGTATTGGAATATAATATGCATAAAATGTTTTGTTTTTTTAAGTGACTGAAAATAATACGTTTTTATTACATGAGAATGAGCCTTTTATATCTACAGACATCGCAGGTACTCTTCCACAGAGTCCACCATGTTGAACTGCTATGTTGCTAATAACAAATAAACATGCACTTCAGTCCAGCACTGAGCATTTATTGGTTGTGGACATGCATGTTTTTATAACATAAGCATGACCCAACATGAACATGACAAATGTTTAAAATAAAGCTATCCAACTGTCACTGACTTGTATTTCAATTCACTTCAATCTAGAAACACTCTTTAGACAAGAGTAACCCAGCCGTAAATCAGATCAGAAATGAGGGATGTTGATGTCCACAAAGCGTTGTTGTCTTTTAATTTGTCTTTGTTGAGTCATTATAACTGTAGCGGCAACTTTTCGTTAAAACGGCCGCTAAGAGGCTCGAGTAGGCTGCATGCAGTAGTCCAAATAAAAATCCACACTTTAAGTTTCATTCTGTTTAACAACCGAAATAGTAAAAACAAATTTAAATTGGCATAATTTTACAAATTATATGATATGAAATGAGATAAGTGCTGAGACGATAATAAGTAGTAAAACTGCTTTTATTGAGATATTCTGTAAATGGAGTTAATCTTACTGCTTTTAAATGCTCAACAGAAAGATTTTCATTTAACCTTTAATCAAATCTTGAAAAACATTCAGGGCATGCCCTCATTTTCATTTTCGATGCAGTTGAGAGTGCAAATGAATAAACACACACACACAAATAAGTAGCAAGAAAACAAACAAGCAGACAGTGACAGAACACAGTTACATTCTAGTATGTAATCAGGCTTCTTCCAAGTTGAAATGTGTGTCACTAAAAGCAGCTTTCCCAAATTTAGAGTTGTTGCAGCATGTGGGACTAATAATGACTATGGGACCAGTTTAATAAGGAGGTGATATATGACGGCATATTTCCATTAAGGGCTTAAATAGAAACCGATGCCTGTCATGTCTCACTGCTAGAGAAGTCCAACCAACCCTTTCATACAAGATCCCATGTATACAAGATGTAAACCATAGAGGCATGTTACCAAAAATGGTTAGAGGAAATCCTGCTTTTACCACTGATGGTGGGTATATTAATTAAAATCATTCTGTCATCATCTCCCCCGCTCAAACTAAACAAAATCAAACAAATATGATTAATCCAAACTGGCGTTACTGTTCTTATGACCTCGACCCACCAGGAGCGTCACTGTTAATAATATTTTATCCTCTTGAATGGCCTCCATTCATTAGTTGAGTTGAATAAGCAAAGTGAGGTCACTCTACAGACTGTACACCTCATAATAAACCAACAATGAATGAACTGAGGCACAAACCTTTAACCTTTTTTTTCTTTTATAAATCTCTAAAAAGGTAGATATCATAATAATGCCCACATATCTTGTCGTATCTCAGCGCACATAAAAGCTAAATCTGCATTTCTATAATTCCAGTGCGGTCGTGTATATGTGTGTGATTTTTGCGCCGATAATAGAATCTTAATTGGTTGATTAAAGAGGATTAAGGTCATTGATTGGATAGAGCTCAGGGCTCACCTGCTGTTCCCTACATCTAATTGGTTGGCTAAATAACAATTCAATGAAAGTCTGGGAGCTGCACCAGGCGAGCGTTCACACACAAACACACACACACACACACGTATACAGCCGATGGGTGAGGACGAAGACTGATAAGAAGAGGAGCAGAGGATGAGGGAAGGAGGAAGAAAGAGAGAGAGGGAAAGAACATCTTTTTACACCTCAGCCTTTCTGGACGACAAAAAATATGGTCTGTCAATCACCAAGCAGGGCGAAAGTGTGTGTGTGTGTGTGTGTGTGTGTGTGTGTGTGTGTGTGTGTGTGTGTGTGTGTGTGTGTGTGTGTGTGTGTGTGTGTGTGTGTGTGTGTGTGTGTGTGTGTGTGTGTGTGTGTGTGTGTGTGTGTGTGTGTGTGTGTGTGTGTGTGTGTGTGTGTGTGTGTGTGTGTGTGTGTGTGTCTGTGTGTGAGAGAGAATGAAAGATGCTCAGAGCGCACAGGGTGCAGGTGTTCAAAATAGGCCGCTAATAACCTGTGTCAGCACACACACACACACACACAGTCACACACACGCAGCGTGCAAAGTGTGATAGCTGCAGCGACAGTGACAGGCTGTGGAAGATGAGACTCATAATTGATTGACATCCGTGTCCTTGCAGCTGTATCTGTGTTCGTATGTACAGGTATGGATTCTGTGAGTGTGTGCAGTAGCGTGTTGAATTTGACGTAGTTAAAGTTAACAGGATATAGATTTATAAAGTGTGCTTTCCTGCGTCTGCACCGGCAGCAAACGTGACGTTCAGCTTGTTATCCGTGTGTTTTCATGGAATAAGGACTCAAACAATTTCACCTGGTTTATGAAACCACTCAGGTACTGCAGGCTTTGCAGCTACAGCCTGTATCATTATTATGGGAGACCTTAATGATGGTGAATTATCATTACTGCAGAAAATGAATGCTCCGCTGCGCAGAGGGAGGCACATAAACAACATATTCACACACACGCTGGAGGTTGTAAATCTCATCCTTAATGTGCTGTGTAGTGATGGACTGAACTGAACAGCAGCGCATGAGCAGATCTTATTGTATGTTTGAGGGGAAACCAGAAAAGCTTGTATAGCAAAACCTAAAAAATAGTGAATGATGTAAAATCTCATTGTTGATTAATGGCAGTGATCCATTTATATATGCAATTAGATAATTAAATCACCAATTTAAGCAACAGACTCGTGTTATTATAGACGATCAGGTGAAGAAAACTCTTTCAGAAGAATTTCCACTATGAATCAAGCTTCAGAAATCCTGTCTGAACTTTTTCTAAAAGTTGTACTACGTCTTTCATTGCATCCCATCCTACTGTAACTCAAGTGATGTCACTATGGTTGTTTTGTTGTTGCTTCATCAGTGAACTTTTCTTCATGGGTAAGCAGAATAGTTCCTCTTTAAGAACAAATAATCAACATAATTAATGAATTACACCTTCACAGTGCGTCAGAATGAATTACTTGGTACTTGAAAGAGAAAGTTCTTCATCCTGGTCCTATTTAAATTAGTCTGAATTCATAAATAAGGTGAATAATTAGTTCATCTTATGTGATATGTATGTGTGTTATCCATTTATGATTTGATGACGCTCCTCCTCTCTCATTTACACACACACGCACACACACTCACGCATAATAAAGATGGACTTTGACCTTTTGGCCGATGGTTGTGTGTCATACAAAGTAGGGTGAGAGCACAACCCTGACTCAGCTCTTTACTGTAGCTGTTTAGAGACACACAAACACACTGTACATGCAGTGTGTGTGTGTGTGTGTGTGTGTGTGTGTGTGTGTGTGTGTGTGTGTGTGTGTGTGTGTGTGTGTGTGTGTGTGTGTGTGTGTGTGTGTGTGTGTGTGTGTGTGTGTGTGTGTGTGTGTGTGTGTGTGTGTGTGTGCGCACGTGGTAAGGGGGAACCACTGGAATAGCAGACTCCTCATTTGCCATATTGTTCAGAAGAAGGCACTTAAAACCAGATGGATCTCTCTTTCCCACACGCGCACACACACAACACAGGCGCACTCTGTCTTTTACAAATTGAGTATGCATATTTATAAGGTGAATCACTGAATTATTGAAAGGTTGGAAATGAAGCCAATAAAGGTAGCAGCAGTATGCATGTGTGTGTGTGCGTATACTGTATTCATGTGTGAGAATGTGTGTGTTTTTAAAAAGCAAATGAGCCAAAAAGCCGGATACGCATAGCTCTGCAGGTATTGATTGCTTTACTGAGTACATGCATGGACGCACACACACACACAATATCTCTCAAACTACTTTCTACCTTTTCATTAATTCAGTAGCTTGTTTAGTTGAACTTTTAAAAAAATTCTGTTTTTTCTGACTCAACTGCTCTGAGGTTTTTGAACAGAGGTGTTCAGAAAGTTTACAGCTCGTTAAATTGGAAATCAGCCAGTACTCCATTAGCTCGGGGATGGCCTCAGGATGTCATGACACTCCTTCAAATATACAATAAGGAGGTAGGTCGGAACATTCTTTTGAAAGTGGACACCGTTCTTATCCTTCTAGCCTCGAGAGTAAAAAATGACTTTAGACCATTTCGGTATTGTCACAGGTCTCTCCCAGACCGATATAAAGACATTGATTGCCCCCAAGTCGAGCAGTGTGTGGCTTTGTAAATGCAGATGTGTGGATGACCTGTTAACACACGCACAAGCTTGCAGACATGGAAGCATGAAGTACATCAATGACATATTATGATGTATTTCCATGCTGATTCAAGTGCTGCAATGGCTCCTAAAGAATTAAGGTTAAGTACTTGTTGAATATAGTAAAAAACAACTGTTCTTCCTTTTTATAGAGGGAATCAACGAGAGCACAATCGGATATCTGCATGTCAATGCAGCGTCTGTAGGTAGTAATATTGACCGATTACATTTGGGAGGGCTTCAATTGAATGCAAACAAACAGTCTGTGTAGAGAGCAACAGATGAGGAACGCATAGAGTTCATAGAGATTGAGTAGAGTAATTTGTGTCTTTCTTGTCATTCTCACGTATCAAGTCGTTAATTAGACTAGAGAGTAAGTATTGTGCTGGATATTCATTATCCATTTTCCAGATTTCTGCTGACTGCACCCCAGAAGACCCAAAACATTGGCCACTGTCCCCAGAGGTCAAATCATCACAAATCGGTCACTTGAAATGAGCATGACTGGTTGTCTCCAGGTTGTTCAACAGCTTCTTCAATTAAATGACAATACATTATTTGCAACCGCCCATTCAGAATCAGTGGGTAATAGTAATCACTTGGACAAAGTTAGGGAAATATTGTGGTTATGTTGGTGTGTGATTGCAAAATTGGTACATTTGGGCCACTACAAGTCACATATAATGTATAGGGCACGTTTAAACACATAGACTGAAAATGGCTGCATACTGGTGATACTGTTTGGACGAGTTGCTTTGGGTGACGGTGTGTAAATAAAACACACGTTCGGAGTTTGAAGGCTGATTGGATATCAGAACATTTGCCAACAGATCACAGATATGGATAATACTTACTTTCCTAAAGAAACAGGCAGAGAGGGAAGAACCTGTCGCAGATATTGATTAGTGCTGACAGCAGGCAATGGTGAAGGTTGTGTGCTACACCCTCACTGTTAGGCGTACAAGTAGCGCTCTGATCAGCGTCTACCTTACAGTGAACACAGACAGACTCGGGAATGAACACAACCTCTGAAACCAGCGGTGGCCAGTCTGGCAGGGAATACAGTAGCCTACCTAGATGGTTTTCTTGCAGGGTTTGGCTCCTGGCATCCCGGGGCTGAGTCAGTTCATTTAGACATGACATGACGGCTGTTGTTTATTTTTATAGAAATCCTTTTATCAAGAACGTCCATGAATCAACTTGGTAGAGTAATGGTATTGGTAGTCTCAGAGGTTTTGCTCGAAACCAAGTCTGGTCTGGCTGCTGAGCCCGATTCTCTCAGTTAGCAGCAATTAATTAGTGGTTGTATGTATGCATCCATAGTTATTTGTGTTCATCTTGAAGGGAATGCTGAAAACAAGAACACAAACTGCCCTGTCTTAATAAAATATAATACTTAATATGAGACTAGTTCACAACATAAGTGCTGATCTGATTTTTCTTTTTACAGTCATTAGGAGGCATAAATGGTCACATGACCCGACCAGCCACCCCAGACCAGCAGTCCTATTCTTAGATTTTTAATGAATACAACCCAGTTATTCATATGAATCACCCAGCGCTCAGACTATTTCCACTGTTAACACCCTGCGGTAGTCACTCTGTGTTAACTTGAGAGCGTACAAAAATATGAGTTACTTATTTAAATGCTCGTGACAACAGACCACATCAATCCAATTTACATTTGAAGAGGGCAGGATGTTTGCAACTTTCAGCCTCCGAAAGACTGCAAGCTGCACAGATGTGTACACTCAGTTATGAGGCAGCACAGCTTGTATATTGTGATGAAAAATGAACTGAACTCAGAGTCATTAGTACAGTATGTGGGCTGCTCAGAAATCCACATGCTGTATGATTCTTTAGCCCGGGGCTTAAATTAAAGCCCTTTTTACACTGGTAATCACACTCAAAAGGCCTCCGCAGAACACGGCCATATTACATCCTGATCTCGTCTGTCTTCCTCCATCGTCTGTGCGACATATCATCTCTCCTCTGAAAGACCCACTGTTAGTCCCCCCCCCCCAAAAAAAAGAAACATGGTTAAAGCACTTACATGCGAGGTAAATGGAGCACTGGAGCAGAGTAAAATAGCATGTTGTGCCGCACTCAGTGGTTACCATGACATTCGCAGCATCCGACAACTGAACTCTGCACTAAAGATTTCCGCTGTCATGTTCTTTAATCTAGCTTTACTTATTCTGGGTTTTAGACTTTCATCTGCATTTACTCTCTCTTTCAGCTCTTTTCTCTTCGCTTGCTATTAAATGAATTCAATAATTAAACCTCTTGTATAATCCCGTTGTCAAGCAAAGGTCTATTGGTCTGTTGTCTACCAAAGTAAAGGGTTTGTGATTAGTGATTCAGCATTGTTGACTTACAGATGGTGTGTGCTCATCAAAGACAGAACATTTCCTTGGAAGAAGAAGTATTCCTGCATACAAAATAATATCCAACAGTTGCATTGGCAAAGAGCTGACGTTAAGTAGACAGTGTCTCGTCAGGCCAACATGCATGCAGGGTGCAGTCAAGTCACCAATACACTAACTAACTAGCAACATATGTATCGGTGTGCACAATATGTGTTTGTTTGGCAACTCAGTCTCAACTCAAACTAGGAACTGCTACTGCTGTTTTTACTGTTCGCTGATAGATGAGTCATACAACTTTGGAATAAACACAAACATACTGTTGCTTAAATTAAAACATATTCAATGAAAATGAATGCCCCTTCACCCAGTCGGTTCACATCCCCTGGACACGTTCCATTGATTTTGGATGCAGCTGTGACTCTAAAATCGGCTTTAAACTCAAAATGAATAAGAAGGTGAATTTTGTTGGAGAAGTTTCTGGATTTGGTTTTATGATTTATTTGCTGAAGATCATCATTTGCATTTGCACCAAAATCTATAAGTCTAAAATATCTAAGATGAAATAGAATAACAATAAATGTCGGCCTTCACTTTTGTAGCTGTAGTGTGACTTGTGAGGAAAGTGCTAATGTTAAACTAACACTAGATCGTAGGACGACAGGTAGTTAAGTTACTAGTAAAAGTAACAGGTGGCGATGGCTCTATCCAAGTGTCTTTAGTTTTAATATGCAAACATGGTGTGAATTCGTTACTTCCAGCTCCCCGGCTGCTTTGAATTGACTTTATAACGCTGTCAACCAAGACAAGTGGCTATATTTTGTGTTTTATGATACAGGCTCATTCCGACTGAGTTATGTCTGTCATGTCGTCTATTATCTTTGCTCAGATGTCTTGTTTGCTGCCACGCTCCTTTACTAGACGTTTAAAGGAGCATTATGTAATTTATGGTCGCTATCAACAATTAACAGCTGCTAGCCAAGTGCAGCAGCAGCATTTGCAGGTCTGTGTGAAATAAAATAGGTTGTTTGCTTTTTATGGCTTAAGAGCGAAATGTGATGTAACGCTTGTGACTCGCTTTAAACGCCCACAAATCTCCATTTTTACAAAGTTTTCTGAGGGTGTTTGTGTGTATTTCTGCATCTGAAATGTTAGGTCATTGGTATTGATTGAAAGCACTGCAGATGTATTAGTTTAATTTCATGTGACCGTAAAATCTCACTCAGTGCACTTTGAACAACCACATACATTTTCAAACCGTATTGCAGCAGACAGAAATGAAAATCCATAGCGCTAATATCAGAGCTCCTATGTATATTGATTGGGATTGTTTCTTTGCTTTTTGTGCTTTCTGTGCAGTGCCTACTAAACGAATCCCTGCTGTTTTTATGCGAGGAAACAAATTCTGAAATATTAGTAGGATAATGCGAGTCGACAGATCCGGGAGAGACGTGAGCGGAGATCAGCATGAGAAACTAAGAACAAGACTATAAACACTTTGGGGAATGAAGCCCTGGCTGTCTGTTCTGTATAAGTGAGCACCTTGTATCATGTTTATAAGTTCAGATTGAAGTGATCAAGGAGTCACAGGTGGAGTCTTAAATTGAAATTGGCCTTTTGATAATCAGTTGAATAGCAATGAGGGGAAACCAGCTTAACACGTCTTGCACATCTCCCAGCAGGGACAAACTCGGTTAATGTTGTGACTCAAGTGTTCATATTAATAAGCTAGACGCTTCATGTAAAAATTGTGCAATGAAGTTTATGTAGATTTATGATTAAATGTGTTCTCGGTTTTTATTATTTATTTATTTTATTAAGTGGTGGAAGAACTCTTCAGATCTGATAAATATTGTAATATAACAACTATAACACAAATCCTCATTTTAGATCTCAGGTAAAGGATCAGTGTGTAGGAGTTAGTAGCATGTAGCTGTGCATAACAATTCTTATTATCAGGTGATTGAACACGAATGAAAACATAAATTACTGCCATGTTCTGTGAATAGAGCCCCATAGATCTTAATATTAAACTTTTTTCTGGACCACTTGATTTAGCATGACCAAGTTATACATATTCTCTAAACTGTTTGTCTCTACCTGATGAATCCAAGTTCAGTCTCTGTTTTAACTGTTTTTTAGTCCCCTGAGGGAAATATCTGGTTCTTTAGCTGCTAAATGCTCCACCATGTTCACCAGCTAGTTGCTAAATGTGTCTGTCAGCTGAGCAGATGGTGTATTTAGTTAAAGTTTTGCAACAGCTAAACAGTGAGCCCTGTAATTTTCTATAGGTTGATCAATATGAGGGACTATTTCATTTAATCTATTTTTATCAATTATGACCACTTTAAATAAAAGTACACAAGCATCGTGTAAGTGAAAAAAATACTTTAAGCTTCTAAAGAAAAACCACTAATTACAGTAGAACTAGCCCTTTTAGTATTATGTTATGTTTTTGGGTTTTTTTTCTTATTTATTAAAGTAGTACTTTAACATTGTAATGTTGTAGATTGTAGTGGTGAAGCTAATCGTTACTACGTTATAGCCAGTTGTGTCGTTTAATCAATAACGTGTCATAACTGTAAGATGATCATGTTCAGAGTACTAAGTATGAGTAACTATAGCTGTAAATTGAACCTATAAACCTAAACCTATGACTATGGCTAAAAACTGTGTCAATATTTACAAATATATTCAAAACAAAAATAGACTACCACTGGTCTAACATATTTATCTCTTTGGATAAACAACCAAAACTATAAAATCCCCACAAAAGCTGTACTTTCCTCTCCCATATGCACAGGAACAGCTGCTTTTACAGATGCTGCTCCTGCAAACACAGAGCAGAACAACAATCAAGAGCTTGCCATTGCCGTGGTGTTTATTAAAGGTGACAATGGGGCAGCTGCAGCTCAGTTGGAAGAGTGAGTTTAACAAATGCAAAAAAAAAAAAAAAGCAATGTTGTTGGTGGTTTGCTCCCTTGAGCTCTTTCCGTCTCCTTCACTAACCCTAATGTATGTGTTTATAGGAAGCAAAATGTAAATTTGGGACTGGGATGTTAACACTATAAGCGTTGGATTAAAAGTATTGATTACTCAAAAAAACTTTTAGCCACATTTTAAAGTTAAACTGTGCAGCAGCACACACTGTACATTGGAGTTCAGTGAAAGATACCCAGACAGGAAGCGCTCAGCAGAGCAAACCACCACCAACATTACTTTTTGCATTTATTGGTTTAGTTTTAACTGAGATAACTTTTGCTACAAGTCAGTTTTGTGCCCATTCTCTGGAACGTATTTGTCTATTATCTGTACAATCACACATTTGTCAGGACATGAGAAGATGAATTAAATTAAGGGCAGGATGGTTTTCATATTATTACCGACAGCTATTTGCTTAGCCGCCTCTGTGTCTAGTATTCTTTCTATCCATGTGAGAAAGATTGTACCGTTTTCTAATTGTTATGTGCTCATATTCATTAGATTTTTTTTATAGATTTACAGAAACGGTCATTTACTGCAGTACTGGGGCCTTCACTGTAGCTGAGTGAGCTGCTGCGCAGCTGCAGATAAACTGCAGGGAGACGTGGAGGCAGAGAACAGGTGGCGTTCAAATGCCTTGTATTTACAAAACGAGGATTTCAGGAGTTATATGGAGACAGAAAGAGAAAACGCAAATGTGTTTTGGCTGAAAATGGAGGCACTTCTGAACCTGAAGGCTGCACAGGGAGCAACTTAATACGTTGTAAGGGACTGCATGAAATTGACTGGAGTGTGGGTTGAATCCTGTATTTGACTTTAAAAAGAAAAGACCTGTGCAGCTTATTAATATTTCATTTGGGCACTTCCCTTAAAGTAGAAAAGATGAAGTTGAGACAACTGGCATCACCGTTAGCTACCTAAAGGAGCCAAAGCAAGAATTATGTAATCCATAATACAATAGCCACAAAAAACATTTTCCAATTTATGGCTGAACTTGAATTGTAATATGTCAACAGTGCTGACAAAAAACGTCTTGGAGAGACGAAGAATGGCATCAGTCATTTCAGCAAGTGCCCCAAAATGACATATTACATTCCAGTTAAAAACCCTTCTAGTGGCTGTAGACTGAATGATGGGAGCAAAGGAGGAAGACAAAAAACTTCAGATCTCCATAAGCCTCCATGTTAAATGTCCAACTTCACAGTAGAAATCGAAGAATTTCTATTAAACTTACCTGTTAAAATATATTTAGGCTTAAAGTTATGCATAACTAACAGCGTGACTGCTTTGATTGACAGGTGGATGCTGTTATAAATGACTTGTTTGAGCAACCAGGCATCATGCAGCTCCACCGATGAGCCACAATTTTTAGATTAGTCGTACTGTGCGCCCACTTTACACACTAGGCCTAATGTTTGCAATTATTTGTTTGGAAATAATTTTCTGATTCAATTCACAAACGAGGGTTAGGAAATAAAGTAAAAATTCACAGACTCGTCTGCTTTCCCCAAAATGTCAGTCTATTCTGTCTTTTGGCCTCCTTTCTTGCCCTAATAATTTTTGTACGCTCCCTAAGAGGAAAGCTGATAAGTTACCCCGTGAGAACAAAGAGCAAAGAGAGACGGAGAAGCTGAAATATCAGATACACTGACTGGAGATCATTTTTTCAGATTGACTTTTTCTAGCTTTTTCTGCCTTTGAGCTTTGTAGGGTAGTTTTCACACGTCTACCGGAGAGAAGAATAAAAACCAAGGCAATATTCCGCCTCGCCTAACTACTTACCTTATCTATCAAAATATGTTCTTACCTCCATGAATCATGCAGCATCCTCAGCAGCCTCAGCCTGAATAGTATCTTAGAGACAAACAGCTGCTCGGTAAAGATTCCCCAAAGAGGCACAGTGTTCAAGGATGCCCGCAAACGTGAGAAAGTTTCTAACAAACTGAGACGGAGAAAAAAAAATCCGCCAGGAACCTTCCTGTCTTCTCCATCCCGTCTCCTCTCTGTGTCCACTGTCATGTTTCCACCAGTGCTACAAGTCATTATATCCATGCAGTGTTTGCATTATGTTTGTCCATTAAATCCGTGAAGAGTGTGTGTCCGTGCGTCTGTGTTTGTTGTTTGTTTCACATCTAATCGTGCAGCAGCCTGCTTCCTCTATTAGAGATACAGTATGTCAAAGGAGCCTCTGGGCCCAGTGGATATCTGTGTGTTGTGAAGAGTTTAGCCATGAGTCCTGTCAAAACCTCGAGTAAACACACACAGAAGCTCATTTGCAGAGGACGCTCGACAATGAAAAAACAAGACAAACAAGGCGTGAAACAGAAAAGACGTTACGCGGTACAACTGTTCGGTGTGTGTGTGTGTAAATCCTTTGTGTTTGTGTGTCTCCTCTGTGTTCTGGCCTTATTTAGGCTCATTTACAGTAAACAGATGAGTTAGAAATTCTGTTTATCTGGTGTCAGGGGGGTGGATGGGGTGGTGGTGAAAGACGAAGAGAAAAGGCAGAGCAGCTCCTTGCATACAATGATCTATTTATCAATTCCCCATTCTGTTTCTTTCCTCTCCACCCATTCTCTCCTCCTCCTACAGTATCTCCCCTCCTCCCTTGACTGGCCTACTTGCTTATCCTCTTCAGAGCACTTTAAATTCAACTTAAAAACACTTTTTTTTGGCTGCTGCATCCTCCCTCTCTCCTTTTTTTCCTTTCATTTAAGTTCTGTTCGATTGCTCATCTTCCCTAGTACAAATAAGATACAGTAGAGACAATTGGCTGCCTCTATCTCATTCCCGTTATTACTCCATCCAAACGTGTGTGTGTGTGTGTGTGTGCGCAAATGTGTTTGTGTGTGCAGTTTGTTTCAGAAAGAGGCAAAGAGGACAATACAGAGGGCCATAATAACCGTGGAGTTGTTGTTCTCAACAGTACGCTGCAGCAGCAATGCTTTAATTAATGTCTAAATATAGAGTCTTAAAGAAATGCTCAGAGGCTGATTTGAAGCAATACATGCCAATTTCCTGTAGGCATATTGCTTAATTAAAAATGTTATTTTGTGAATGTAAGATAAAGTCGGGCTGTAAAATGGGACCAAAAAACAGCCAGAGAGAGAAAAAAAACGAGGAGCGGGGAAATGAATAAGAGTCTCATCTATGTACGTATGAACTTTTGGAAATATGTCCACAGTCAGATCTGCTTAAACACAGTGACGCTTTGAGCTGGATGCTAACAGCAGCGGGCTAACATGCTCACAATGACATTTAGCAGGTGTTATGTTTGACACGTTTCTAGTCTGAGTGCTAATTTGCCAATTAACACAATGCAAAGCACAGCAGAGGTTGATAGGAATGTCTTAAGTTCTGCCGGTAGATGTATTAAGAGATGTATAAAGTACTAGAGTAAAGGAGTGGAGTAGAAGTACAAGTGCTATATCAAAAAACTGACTTGAGTGGAAGTTGAAGTGTTCGTTAAACACCATACTTAAGTAAAAGTACTAAAGTATTCAAAATGTTTTGTACTTAAGTATTGCAAGTAGAAGTATGTAAAAAAAAATGCTACTCAAGTACTGAAAGTACAAGTACTGTTGTTTATATTGTTTCAAATATTTATTAAGGCACAACTTCTAATGTTACAGTATTACAATGTTCATGGTAGAGTTCTGTGATTTCCCATGGTCTGTGAATGCGTCTGAATGAATGCAGAGCGAGGGGGCGGGGCAGCAGGTGAGTGAGCGCACCTGGGTGAGTCAGGTGTATGACGTACGGCGCACGAGCGAGGTTGACGTGAGACCGGGACTGTTCAGTTGGTTTTTTAGCGTGGTTCCAGGCCGACAGTCACCGAGTCCTGTAACTAAACCGTTCAGCAATAAATGCAGTTTGTTGAATAACGCTTCGTACAGATACTGCATTTTAGTACTTAAGTACAGTACTCTAATAGTTCCACCTCGTTACTATACATCTTTGGATATATTTGGTCACAAACTAGAAGAAAATGAAATCTTAACTTGAATAAGACAAGGGTTTATTTGATCACCAAGGGTTTTACTATTCATCCTGATCGAGGGACGGGGCATGAATGTCTGAGCCACATTTCAATAGTTGTCACTAAAATCAAAGAAAGTTCGAACCTGTTATTGGAGAAAGAGCTATAGTCTGTAAGATTCATCATCTTTGGACCAAATATCATAGCAATCCATCCAATATCTGTTGAGATATTTCAGTCTGGACCAAAGTGTTGGACCAATCCACAGACTGACGAATCCCAGAAATATCTGTCTCTGTCCCTTAATACTTTACAACTTCACCACCTTCTCTGTGGCTCTCACCTCCGAGCTTCTTCCAGCCGAAGACATAAATCTAATGGCCTTTAACAACTGGGCACTTTTACTTATCTAACATTTCTCAAACTGTAGCAAATTGGGGAGTATTTCCTGCTGCATTTGATGTCCTTGTGAGTATTTCGTTCACTTCATTCAGTCCACCAGATTTTGTGTTGATGTTAGAGGACAAGGCTTGTTGGAATGGATGCTATTTTGTTTTGGTTCAGGAGAAAGTGACGATTTAATCCCTCCGGAAACATTTTATGACGACATGGAAACTGCAGTAGATCAAGTGTTTCATAACGAAAGAGTTTTGTTGCATAGGTCTCAGACAGTTTTTCTCTTTGTCAGTGTTTTTATGTTTTATGTATATAGCTAGGTAGCTATGAAGCTATGCAAAAAGAAGACACGCTCTGATTTTGTTGATCCTTTCTCAGACTAACGGAAACGACACGAACTAAACAGACACCAGAGATACTGGATATGAATCACTGAGGTGTGGGCAGCCATTCAGAGGTCTGGAATCAGGCTCGGTGTATGTGGCATCCACTCTGCAAAAAGCTACTGTGTTTTTTTTATTTTATTGTAATGAATGAACATGTCACCCTGTGCAACGGTGTGGCTCACCAATGTGTTTTGAATAGTTCTGGGGGCGACAATGAAGCTCTGTGGCACACGGGGATAAGATATATCAGGCTATGGGTACTTGCCAACAGTCTACTTGTTAGTCGGATCAAGTCATTACTGGTTTTGGTCTATTGGTGGGATTTGTTGACAGTAAAAAAAAAAGCATATATTAGCAGACATATCCTTTAATGAGTGAGAGAAGAGGGGAACGTTGTCTGTCTATCTGTTGTAATGATGTGTAGATTTGTTGTGGTGGTTACCATTTGATCCTCTTGCATTAGGATGTGTGTGTGTGTGTGAGAGATGACAAATCTATGTCTTCTCATTTTCTGCCATAATTGTACATCCTTCCCAGAGTGGGTTTTGTTTTTGTATGAACAAACAGTAATCAGAGCAGGAAAACCCAGCGGGGGGGCAGGCGGAGAGAGAGTGGGTGGAATCATTACTGTGTGTGCTGCTGTTTGTGCTTTTCAGGGGGAGAGAGAAAGAGAGAGAGAGGAAGAGAGAGGAAGAGGGGGGAGAGATTACACTGAAGGGATAACTCAAAGCTGATTGAAGGCCGTGGCAGGGCTGCAGCATGTGACTGGCTCATGCTGATATTATGGTGTCATCGAGATCATAGTTTGTTTCTCTCCAGCACCCGTCAATCGGCGAAGCAGCTAAAAAGCGTGTGTTCAAGTGTATATTTAGCACAGCTGCACCGCTGGCTTCAGCCTGCGTGTGCTCGAAAATGTCAAATTCTCCATGCTAGAAAATAAAACTGCTGGATTTAGGCACTTAAAGTGATTTGTGGAAATCTTTGTTTATCATCAAATCTTTGCAAATCATGGAGCTTATTACAGATCCCCGGCATAGGAGACCATTAGTTAGTTCAATTTAGTAATTTAGACTCTTCATTTTGAATTTTTGCCAGACAAACACAGTCTGTACAGTTCATCATATTCTAAAGAGGAAAAAGGTAACGTTACTCTGCCTGTTCCTGGTAAAATGCTACAAATAACCTTAATACAGCTACTACAGTACAACTACAATCTTTCTTAAAACATAATGCACCACTGCTTCCTTCCTTCCACTAAATGTCAGATTTGTGATCGTCTTAAGTTAATGAGTCGTCAGATAGTTGTTAGTTTTATATCCTATTTAAGCAAAGTTCATCTACATGTGTTTAGTAGTAAAACATCTAACAAACTCCAGAGCACAAATTTGTATATCTTTCCCCTGAGAGCGACCAGGCTCTAAAAAAATAAACAGCTCATAAATAAACAGTGTCAGTAAACATCCTGACTTGATGACACCTCCCATAAGTCTTTCAGGACAGAGAGAGGCTATAATGTTCTCACCCTCTCAAAACAGGACGCTGAAATAACCCGAGAAAAGGGTGACCAAAACAGCAGCATTTATTTATGATGCTGCATGTGTTTGTGTGTTTGGGAAGGTCCTGACAGTATGAGCTAGTGCGGCTACAAGGATCTTTCTCTTTTTGGAAAGGGGGATAGGGGTGAGTTAGAGAGAAAAATAGAGAACGGGGACTAGGGTGACAGAGGGAGAGGCTGGTGTGTTTTCAGCTGATCCACTTCCTCCCTGATGTTGGCTCTCATTTGTCTTGGCTGGAAACTGAGTACAAGGCTGGAATACTGATGATGGTTACTCTGCACACCCCCCTGCTCCTCCTCCTCTTTTTTTTTCTACCTCTCTCTCTCTCTCCCATCCTCGCCCCCACCATTTATCCTCTCTTCACATACTCTACATTCTGTCTGCTCAACTGATTTCCTGCCTCCTGTCTCTCTCCCCCCTTTTTTACCCTCCTCATCTCGCCTCTCTCCCCGATGCAGCTGCACTTCGTCGACCCAAATTTTCCTTCCACCTCTCCTCTCCTTCTATCCATCTCTGCATCTGACCTCGCTCTACCTCTCCCGCTGCTCAGTCTATCACTTACCGGCTACATTATCCGGCTCCATTCCTTCTCCTCCTTTTTGCCTTTTTCGTCCTGCTTTTCTAACCAATTCCTCCCCTCGTCTCCCCCCTTCGCCTCGCTTGTCTTTTCCGCTTTGGCTTTCTGCTTTCTCTGATTTAGCGGCGGCCTCCTGTCCTCCTCGTTTGGTCTGCCTCCTGTCACCTTTCTGTTTCTTTTTCCTCCTCTTTGTCTCATTCTGGCCTGTGAATAAGCTCCCGGTTTAAGTGGGTCACGGGGGTGATGAGACGTGAAATCAGAGGTGTGTGTATGTGTGTTACTGTGACAGCGAACAAGGGAGGACTAGCTGAGGGAAACTGGAAGAGAAACAAAAGAAGACTCTAGGTGAGGTGGTGAGATGAGGTGACGCCCAGCCTGCTCTTAAGAAACTTGGTGAAATGTGTCTTCAAATGCAAAGACGCTCTGTGGACAAAGCATACACCAACCATATCTACTACACTTAAAATACTGTAGATTGGCATGTGTTGATATCTGCTTTGAATTCACAGCTCTTAAATTAAGTCGCTAATGGTTCAATTTATTATTATTATTCCATTTATTTATAATTTGAACCAACTGCATTTGTTCTAAATGCCCAAAAAGTGGACACAGCTGTCACATGTCCTCATATACGTAGTAGATGTAAAGTAAGACTCAGTTCCTATATTACAAAAGATGCTGTGACTTTGATCCCAAAACTTGAATTAGACAAACCCAAATTGAAAGTTTTACATCATTTTATTTTTTGCAGTTTTGATTCATAATATCTTAATTTAATCAACTGGACATCTATCACACAAAGCATGGACTTAATATACCTAATGATCCGGTATGCATAATGATTTGAACCCAGACACTTTATTTATTTCCATAATGTATTTATGTTAAAGTACACAAATATTAGCAGCAGGGGGATCTACTCACAGAATAATAGCGGAATTTAAATATAAGAATAATAAGTGTGTTTTCATTAGTGTGAAATTACATGAAAATGAGGATTGTTATGTTTTTGTTACCTTAGAATAAGACTTTTATACTGTATCTACAAACACTGCGAGACCTCTTCCACAGATCCGCTGTGTTGACTGACAATTTCTAGTGTAGCCCAGAAGAGACAAACTAAACACTGGCCCTTGAAAAAGCCTTTTGCCTTTTATTTTTTTATGTTTTGTGGTCACTGTAGTTTCCCTATGTTTGATTTGGGCAATTACATCCCTAGACGCCACTAAATCCTACACACTGGTCCCTTTTTAATAGAAGACACTTTAAGAAAAAAGCGTTTTATTTTGAACATCGTCTGGATCCTCCAGGCCACCACAAATCGAACATCCGTGTATTTTCTGTGGAGCAGGGCACGGAGCCCCTTCTGGGACGCTCCTAAAACACGCTGCAATACTTCTGGTGGGCCCACAAATATTGTCCAGAAGAGCTGAGATTAGCTGCAGCTTGTATTGCAGCCGTGCCTGGTGGGATTGAGCTGTAATTCTATTTATACAAACATTTTGGCCCAACTGTTGGCAAAACAGTTTCAACTGTGACATAAGAATCTTATACATTATACATTCTGTTCGGGAGCCTTATTTTTGACAGTTACAGTATGTCAAAAATAATCTTCCTTTGCCTCCAGTGTTACTGTGTGTCTTACTGAATCGTAAAAGATATATGAAATTTATAGTGCATATGCTGAGATTTCTTTAAAATTCGCCTCTGAGTCTGTTTCACGTTTGGGACAATGAGTGAAGTGAAATGCATTTCATCCTCAATGTCACCTAAATTGCCTTCTTTCCACACTCTGCGCTCCCTTGGTGACCAGGTTTGCAATGGTACTTTCACTCTGTCTTGCTGCTCAATAAAAAAACACCATGATTTATGAAATATGTCATCAGTGTTAGCACAACAATATAGAGGAGCAGAGCATCTTGCCCCACACCGAGTGACTTCAATTTATCACATGATGACCAGGGCGCTGTGGTATTGGACCATAAAAGTAGCTTTGTTTGTTTCCACTCATTTGAGCTTCTGTTGCCTACACTGATTCATTGACTGCTTGATTGACTGTGTGTGACTTGGTTTTCTGTTTGTCTTTTAAAAAACTTCCTGTCACCAACAGGCTGAGGCAAACCCAACAAAACAAAGCATAGTTTTCCTTCAACGTGACGTTAACTAACTGAGGAGAGCTTTTGCTTCAGCCATAATCAGTTGTCTCAGATCAGATGAGGTCTGTTGGCAGACGTCTTCTTTTCTCATTTATCTCCGGCAGCCATAAGGTTGTCTCTCTCAGAGCTCATTTTTACAGTATCTGGATTTAATGAGCATCTGCAGCAGGGAAGTCGATGCCTTGCTGATGAGCAAGAACTTGTTTGTTTTTGATCATTTGCTCTCTGGAGAATTTCAAAGTTCGATGTCTTCATAGATTTTTTTTTGTGTGTGTGTGTGTTTGGAGATCTCACCGGTGGTGATGAGAAAAGACATTTCCTGAAAAGTCAAAGCAAAGTTACAGTGAAAAAAAAAGAAAGAAAGTAAAACCCTAATTTTGCATTAATCAATGAATGAAGTAAATACAGAAAGAAGAGTTCATGGAGGCAGAGGCAGAGAGGCCCTGCTGAACTGTGTGGGAGCGTCGAATCAAAGGAGTGTCATAAACCGGCTTCAGTTCTTCACTCATGCAACAAAGTTTGTTGCTGCAAATTAAACTTTTATTCTGAGTTTTATAGTTTTCTTTCTGGGCAGAACAATCATCAAAAACCTGTTTGCACGGCAGGAGGTTCAGCTGCTGGCTGCACAGTACAAAACTCATATTTTATACGATCAGCAATAAAATATAAAAAAAAGTTGGGTAGAGTCCTGGCTGAATAAAGGAATGTCTTGACTGATTGACTGAAATAAGGTACTTCTGTGATAAAAGGAAATAACAAAATAAAAGCATCAAACTAAATATACATATACGAAAAACTTTACATGACTGGCAACCAAACGGTGTATCATGTATTCTGTTGATAACCAGAATTATTGTTGTCCAATTGCACTTTATAACTTTGCTTGAGTTGCACTTTTTATGAATTTATGCATTCATGCATTTTCTTGATTTGTTTTATTTATAGCATTTCAGCTGGTAAGCCTGTTAAAGTGTGTTTGTAGTGGGTGTTTGCTGCACGATGACTAAAAAATGCTTTTTGTTGTTTGCTGTTATGTTTGTCAGCTAATCTGGACAAATACTTTATGAGAGGAGTCTCTATTCTCCCCCAATATAATCAAAAGACCCAGGTCAGATTTATTTTCAGATGATTTACATGAGCGGTGTTTAACATTTTATTTTCAGCCTTTAAATAAATTCTGCATTCACTTTTTGGATTAGTTAAGAGATCTCATCTTTATTCCAAGGTGAGGATTTTGTTTCATTTCATTTAATGTAGATAAAGCTACTTCAAAATACACTAAATCACATATTTCCTTTCATATGGAGTTTATTTAATGCATCCTTGTATATCCATAGAGGTGTCTAGCAGTATAGTTGCTGATCGCAACCCTGTTGCCACACACTTACCTTCCTAGCACTGAGAAAAAACTATGGTGGCCATGAGCCAGCTTGTCCGTTTTGAGCTAGAAACTACTATATATTCAAGATGGTGGCAGCAGAGCACCCGTGGCTCATCCTAATGCTGACACCAAATCACTTTTCATATCACAAACTGTTGCAGAAAAAAAATCTGGTTTCAGTGTAAAATCCTGGTTTGGTGTAAGGTGGTCTGTCCCATGCCTGTCTTTTTCTTGTCTTGATATGCAAAAAAAAAAAAAAATCAAACGCGTTTAATATCATCAGAGGTTATTTTAGTCTTGGCTCGTGCAAATTCAGTAGTAGAGAGTATGCTCTCTCAGGAATAAGGCATCTGGATACACAATCTAAACATGAGCATGTTAAGCACTTTGTTGCCAGTTGCTTGCTCACTCCGGAAGGAGCAAGAACATGAAGTTTTTCATAGAGGAGACATTGGTGGAGTTGTGAAGGAGGAGAGGAGAGGAGAGGAGAGGAGAGGAGAGGAGAGGAGAGGAGAGGAGAGGAGAGGAGAGGAGAGGAGAGGAGAGGAGAGGAGAGAAGAGGAGAGGAGAGGAGAGGAGAGGAGAGGAGAGGAGAGGAGAGGAGAGGAGAGCCGAGCCTCTGTCACGTGTCATTTGTACCACAATTGAGTAGAGAATCAAAAGTGGACATAAATTACTGTTGCCTTCGAAATGCACACACACAAGGGCAGCTGTGACCAACAGTTGCTTTTCTTTCGGCTCTATTGTTCAACAGTTTTTTCCTCTTTTAAATTTCCTCCATGTGTGAGATGGGAAATCTCAGAACAAATCCAGTTGTACTCTTATAAATAGCGACCCTACAAGATGCTCAATCTTTGCTAAATCATAAAAAAAACTCAACGTGTGACCCAATGTTTTCTATTGTATGGTAGACCTAATGTAACAAAAACAGTTTTTATTGTTACTAATAAAAGCACAGTTATGAATATTATATTCCACTTATGCCATATTCTGTAAACAGAGCTTCTTAAATCTTACACACCTGACCTTTAAAGGCACTGATTGTAGCTCAGCGGCATCTAACAATGCTTATTGCAACATCAAGCTGCATTTGAAAGGCTCCACAGTGACGTCTCTTTTCCAGATCTGGCCAGTACATAATGTAGCTGCAGAGCCTTGTGTCTTTATAAAAAACCGTCCTCTGTAGTGTCATTCATCTACATCTACTCGTCCATTCTCTTTGAGATCTGACGACTCTCTCCATCCCTCCCTCCCCTCTTCCACCCCCCCTACACACACACACACTCACCCACATCCTCCCTCCCTTCCATGGCCCCTCTATCTCTGTAATTCAGATTATTTTAATTCATATTTTATCTTTCGCTGTTTTATTCCAACTTAATCTATTATTCAGGGCCTGTTTTAAAAATGTAACAGTGCGAAGGTCACTGATCCATGCTCGCTACTTACCGGTTCATACAAGACACCGTGTGTGCGTGCATGCACGTATACACACACACACACACACACACACACACACACATGCTAACACAGAAATGTTTAGAGATATTATACATGAAGTTTGAGACTAAGGCTTTTCAGAGCGACTACGTGCATGATGAATGGAAGATGAAGAGAAAGACATAGAGAGGGAGAGAGAGACTGTAGTCAAAGCAAATAAAACTAAATTAGATCACTGGACTTTTACAACAAAACTTAAGGGATAAATATAATTTCACTTCACTTTAACAGACAATGCCAAACAGCAGATGACCTTGGCACCAAAAACCGAACCAGAAATGGAGAAGGACACAAATTAAAGCACAGACTGAACGACCACAACTTGGCCGCTGAGGCTGGTGAACAAAGAAAAACCTTGCAACCCCCCAAAAAAGGCAGAAAAAAACCTACCTATTTCTGTGAGAGATGGGTAGCAGAGCTTCACTTTCCTGTATAAAGACATAAAAGCTGAGTCCCTGAGCGAAATAAAACTCAAACACCAAGAATTCAACAAGCTCTCAGACCAAAACAAAATTCAATATTTACTTACGGAAAAAATATGTCAGAACGTTACAGACTGAAGAAAAATCAACAGAACAACACATGAAACCTTCATATCCCCTTTCATTTTGATTTCTTTTCATTGTAGCAGTCCAATACTCTCATATACTTGTATAGTATATTGCATGTGGTATAGTAGGTATATAGATAAAGCAATGGCAATACTCTGTGTATCTAACAGTATATTCTAAATTATTTCACCGGCAGTATCTTTTGTTAATATTTTCAGACAACCTCCAACAAGGACAGAAATATTCACATCCTGTCTGAAGGATAGTATCGCAGCCAAGTTATTGCACAACATATACAGGACCTCCTTTTTTTCTGAGGTAGAATCATTGACTTTAATCGAATTTTCAAACTTTGCTTTACTGCTAGCAATAAACACACATCTACAGCAGCAGTCTTTCTCATATAAACCATGTTTACCAGGATGTAGGCCTAAATTATTGCACTCTGTAAACCTTGTTCAACCTGCTTTGGTGATACTGTACTTAACTTTAGTGACGTCAATAAAGCAAATCTGAATTTGAGAGAGCGAGTGGAATGACAACACCAACAGACAGGAGGAGAGAGACATGTCAGACAAAAGACAGGAAGAAAATGAAAATAAGAAAGAGGGAATGCTGAGAAAAGGGGTAGGACAGATGTTGCATACTGAGCCAGCAGATGGTGGAGTTGGAAGGAAAAGGGGAACCGGAGGAGAGAAAAGGAAAGAGTGAAAGGAGTGATAAGGGTGAGAGGGGGGAAGTAGGGAAGTAGTAATGGAACAGAAGAGAAACGAAGGAAAGTACAAGAAGAAACGCAAAGTGACTCACTGTACACACACAAACAGTTGCAAATCACTAAGCAGTCAAATAGGATCATCAGGATTAATCATTTAAAGAAGTGAGTGACACGGCTGCAGTCTCCTGGTGTGTAATTCACTTTGAAGTGTGCGCACTCTCACACATAATGTACATAAACCATCACCTCAGCTCTGATGTGCATCTATGTCCTGAATTCTAATTGCCTCCTTTACCAGCCAATTAAATGGCAGTATCTGTCACCATGACAGCTCATTAGCAAATCAGCATTCAGCATTCGGGCAGTATGTTTTCAGGCACGTGCGTGTGGATGTGTTTGTGTGTTCCTCTGTTGATGCATGCGACACTAACGCCTCATAACTTTGCCCAGTGTGCAAACAGCCAATCGCTGACCCGACCACGCGCGTGTCTGGCACTGCTGCTATTAGCAGGAAATGGAAAATGTTTTGTTTGTTTTTTTTCTTCTTCTGACTGTGTATGCAGATAGTCGAGAGAAATGCGAGCTCTGATTCATGGCATTTTGTATCTGCAGTCGCTTCTGAATGCATTTTCATTTTGTTTGGAGGACAGATTAGCTCCACGCCTGGCAAAACATCGTCAGGCAACGGAGGGAAGCGGGTTTGACACCCTGCCAGACAGGGAAAGACCTAGCAGAGCATGCTGGGAGTAATGACTAAGAACAATGGCATTTTGCCTATAACCAAGGGGGTTCAATTATGATCTACTGCCGCAGCTCTAAGTGTACTTTATATTAAAGTACAACTTTCTTTGTACAACAGATTTTCTTTGTAAACTACATTACAAATAATCAGTACTAACATAAAAAACATTCATATTTTCATACTGTCTGTGAATGTCAAATCTCTTCTGCCTAAACCCAAGCTTGCACTCAAGATGCAACTTTCTAATAAAAATACAAAAATGTTCCTCATCTTTTGTTCTCATGATACACCCAGGACAGTTTAATGACCATCCAAGCCTCAGAAATGCTCCAGCTGCCAGTCACCTGCAAAAAAAATTCTTTCACTTAGAAAATCTCGGATGCCTAAAACGACTCCCACCTACTCGTATGCCACCGCTAACTGAAATGCCTGTCTGTCCTTGACTTGTAAGCTACAATTATCAGCACAAATTCATTTACATTGTCCGTCCATGTCCCTGCCTGTCAGTCAGCAACCCACTCACTCAGAGGTTTGGAGGCCAAAGGAGAATTTCTGATATATCTAAAAAAAAAAACCTTTTCAGAGGAAACCTGAAAATCATTTTAACTCCAGGAGGAGGGGAATCCATGTATCACTACAGTGCTGCTATCAGTATGTACTCTTGTGGTGGTGGAGTGGGAGGGGAAGGGTCATCAAGTCCAACTGCTGGCTCATATAGTCTGCATGAAAATGACAAGCCTCTGTAAGCAGACCACTTGTTCCTGGCTGCCTGCTCAATTGTTCTCATTGCACTCCACGCCTCCTTCAGACTGTTTTGTTGCAGATTGTTCTCTGTCCTCTCTCGGTAGGTGTTCTTCCCATCCTCCATTCTCCTCTTTAACTCCCTCTGGACAGACTTAACTTCCTCCCTGTGTCTCAAAGCCCTGAGAGCTCTCTTCTTCCTATTTAGAAGGGATTTGATGGCTTTGTCATCTGGAGTTTGTCCTTTAGAAAACTGTTTTTTTTTTTCTGCTGGAATCTCAAGTGTCCACACAAACACTAAAGTAATCCGTAATGCCGTGAGAGAGTCCTTTGACGTCCTGCAGAGCAGGTTCGAGTCTGTGCATTCATTAACAGTCCTGTAGACCTTCACACACTCCGGAGACCAAACACTCATGGTCCTGACAGCAAAGGAGGATAAAGTCGAGGATGATTTGTCAGTGGGCGAAAAGGTGATGGAGCTGCAGATATTCGAGTTAGATAAAGTGCACTTGTTGATAGTTGATCAAATAGATAAGTAGGAGGCCGATGGAGGCAGTGCAGCAAGCTGCAAACACAACACTGACATATAAAGTTGTTAAGGTGAACGTGTTGGCCGGCTTCATTTACACATCCTAGAAAAACATTATCATTTAGTCTTTTTTTCCAAGTCCAATATTCACTCTGCTTTTTAGCTCTGATTTGATCTCCACCAGCGCCTGAGGGTAATATCTGGCTCTTCAGCAGCTAAATGCTCCATTATCTTACCCAGCTACTCACTAACTCTGAATGCTGCGCCGGGCTGGTAGGGTACAGTGGATTTTTACTATAAATAAAAACACTGTATTCTGCAGCTACAACAGTTGATAAAACCACTGAAGCAAAACAGTTAAGAGCTGAAAAAATCAAAACAATAAGCTGGAAGACAATAAAAAAGCTACGCTGAGCTAAAGGGAACTGCAAAGTCAGGTTAAAATCATCACTATGAGCAACCCCTTTACATAGTTACATAGTCAAACATAATCATTTTATCAATTTATGCTGCTTCACAAAATAAAATGGTCAATTGAGCTGGACAGCCTAATCTTTGATGTTTGACCTCATCCTACACGAGTAGGTATGAACATAAAGTTTAACCACCAAAAGATATCACCATTTTTTTTAGCAATCCCGCCCCTCGGATCATAATAAAAGAGAACTTTGTTATTCCCAATGCTTTACACTTTACGAGTGAGGGACATCATTTTCCACTTTGCACACAAACTGCTTTTACCAACCCGGTTTGACGCTGTCAGACTGTGTGGCAAGTAAACAAAACACCACGTGTGAACAGCATCTTTACACACAGGCTAATAAACACATATTCACAAGGCTTGTCTTGGCAGAATCCGAATGGAAAAGGTACCGCGTGTCTGTGCCAACAGTTAAAAGCTGTGAAAAGATTAGATTCAAGTTTACTACAGCATCTCCCCTACCTGCCACCTTGTTCCTCGCACATTCCTGCACAACACTGCAGCTCTTTCATTTAAATAACAGTAACATTGTACAAATTTTATATTTTTTCATATTTTATTGTCAAATTTCTATTTTCTATTTATGCCTCTTCACTTGCTGTACTTGCTTTTTATCTTTCCTTATATTTCCTACTTACTAGATCAAAACACCAAGGCAAGTTCCTTTGTGTGTGAAAACCTACTACTGATAGGACGCCTTCGCGTAATTTAAATGGGTTTCCTCGTTCTTTCGCACCAGCACAGCAAATCAAGTCAAGCATGAAGCATCTGCATCATATCAAGGAAGTAGGAATGCCACCAAAAATTTGGTTTGGTCCAAGCACACATGCACACACAGTGAAGGTGACAGAAAAGAGTTAATCCCCCAGTTTAACCCTCCTTTCGTCTGTTTTTTATTGAATCATACTGTTAGCCATACTGTTGGAGAAAGCAGATTCTCCACCTTCTTCATCGTCACATATCAAAACACACACCTACATAAAACACACTTCTATCACATAGTAAATTACACAACGCGTATGGCGTTTAGCAGTCAAGTGATGTGACATTCAGAGGAGTCAGACTGAGGCTGCCATGACCGGCTCGCTGTGCCCTGAGCTTGCCTGCGGCCAACCTGATTTTTTTTCTTCTTTTTTTTTTTCACAACAAATCAGATATCCCACATTGCAGACCTCCCACTGATGGAGACCAGCTGAGTTCTGACTCACTCACACTGCTCCTGGGCTCGCTGGTCACTGTGTTTTTAGCCTTTACAGACTTAAGTCTGTGAGGATAACAGTAAACAGCCAGCTCCTCTCACCGCTGTCCTCTCCCTTCGCTGTCAAGGGGACTACAGAGGAGCAAACACACTGCTGATGCTCCCTCTCTGTGGGTGATAGTTCAGTAGTAGTTTCTATGTATGTTTCTGACTTTAATTTGCAAGCAGTAACACATCCGTTTTCCTGAAGGCCTTGCTGTCCCCTCATGATTTCCCCTTAGTTTGTTTTCTCTCTTTCTAGCTCATGTTGTCTCACCTGAGTGGTTTTACTTTGTGAGTTTTTAATGCCAATAATGAACTGAAGCAAACTCAATCAACTTCTTCCATGGTTGCTTCTTTCACTCGTGTGCTTTGAGGAGTTTGTCTTCATCCCCTGCAGTGATTAAAGAACGTTTGTGATGAAACTGATCTCTGTGGTCCAGCTCAGCACACGGGAGCTCAGGGATGTCGACTGAACGTCCAACTGTTTATTTAATCCAACAGGCTCGGAGGAGTGGACACACACCAACATGAGTCACCAGCACTTGTGTTAGCAGCATCATTCAGCTGTCAACACGTAGCTATCCATTTGTAACAGTATGCTGTTTTGCCTTTTCACTCGGGCCTCCTCTCATTTCACAGCATCCATCTCTTTCTCATTCAGTCTCCCCGTTGGTTCTGTCCGTCTCTACATCCTGAGGCTCAAATAGTATTTTAAAAAAAAATAAAAGAGTAAAAATATATATAAATAAAAAGCATAGCTGCAGTGGGTGGGTGTATGTTTGTGTGTTGCTGTACGTTCACTTGTGCAGCGAGGCTGTTTACTTCCCTTTTCTGTGGAAGTAGCAGTATAGGTTGACCAGCTCAAAGTGACACTAGAGCTGCAGAATTAAACTTGTGGATCTAATGTGTAAGCCGAACCGAAGTCTCTTGTCAATTTTGACCTGGTAAAATTCTGAAAGATTGCCACAGACACGCACACACACACTATTAATTTGTGAGATCTGTGCATTATTGAAAGGTGATAACTATTTCTGTGCCACAGCTCAGCTGAATGCTGATCATTAAATGAACACCTAATTAAACAGCACTTAAACATTTTCCTTTCAGGGTCATGAAAATATAACATCTTGAACGCACTTTGATTACAAACACTCATGACTTGACTCTCTTGACTGTCAAGAATGAAACTTGAATGAATGAATTGAATCTGAAAATTGAATGATGTAAGACACAGATGTGAGATCCATAAATTCCTCGGGAAAGGGGAGAACATGATTTCCCAGTTAATGCTCTTTTTTTCCTTTATTGATTATTCTGCATTTTGTAAAGTCTGTTTTAACACGAGCACTATAGAGTCATTGGTAATCCTCCTGTCGTTTAATAATGATGACTGATATATCACCGTAGTATTGGCTTATAGATACATGATGAATTAGTGGTATGGGTGCTAAAAATATAAAAACACCCGTGCATGAAGGTCGCCTGCAGTCACAGCTGCTCTGGTGCTGCTGGAGAAACTTGTCAATGTGACACAATTGGTGCACTTCTTCTTTGCCTTTCTTCACATTGACGGGTCTAATCAGTTTCAGCTAAAGTATTGATATGCTAACGAGTGATCGTTTCTACACAACTGTGGGAGTGAAAATTGGCCTTTTGTGCACGCACCAAGCTGTGTGTGTGTGTGTGTGTGTGTGTGTGTGCGTACACGCAGATTTGGTGCAATGGAATTACACCAGGAAGTGTCACATCCGAGGATCAAGAGTGAACCTCTATGGTCAAGGGTGAGACAGACTGGGAGACTTCAGATGTAGATGGATGTGTCTCAAATGACTTGGACTGACCTCAAAAGACCTAAAAACAGCTGTGCTTAGCGATAGTATAGTACAGTAGTATATTGCGTGTATCAGTGTGGGGAACTAGAGACCTGCTTCAAGGACCAGTGAGTAGGATTTAGTGACATCTAGCGGTGTAGTTTCTGATTGCAACCCTTTCACCTCACTGTTTCCTTCCTAGTGTGGAGGAGAATCTACAGCCTTTAAAACGCGTGATGGAAAAAAAGGTAGATACAATAAGTTCACTCTAACTTTGACTCTCTAACTCTCGCTCTGTCTGAAGCTTAATATACTTTCTAATGTTACATGTCTGTCCTGCACAGCGATGTCAGAGAAGTTGAAATTGCAAAAAAATATAAGACTGATTTTGGTATCACAGTATTACTCAGATGACAAACTTTGCTTGTCATATTATACCATAAAGAGTTTACGATGCAGAAAAGCACCTCGACAGGAGCCTGGGAATCATGCATAATATAAACATTCATTAAATTTACATTCAATTATCCTGAAAACTTTGGGTAATGATGTTATGTGGCTCACATTACTATTTCATGATTTTAAAATCTAATAGGTCATTCTGCAGAGACACTTGACATTTGGAAATGGGCCTTAAGGAATAAAAAAATTATCATAAGAATAAGGTTTAATAGACTTACAGACGAGTTATATAGAAACCCAGCTGTCATGAGTGAGAGCTCTCAGAAATTAGCTATAAAGAGCAAAATCATATTTTGTACCAGGCTGTAAACATGTTTATTTCTGCTGTGAAGTTGGACATTTGAACATTGGGGGGCTGATGGAGACTGACTCGTTCTGTATCCAGCCTCAAGTGGACGTTTGAGGAACTGCAGATGTTGCCACTTGGCTTTTACACTGAAAACAGCTATAGGAGTGGTGAGAGGCCAAACTAAGAACAGTTAGCTGAAAAAAAGCCTTAATGCTCCACACAGCTGAGGGAAACTGTTTGATGAACTGCACTTTAGGTTTCACTTCAAAGCCATGGAGTTCGCTGCTTACTTACTTTTGTAGCTCCTCGCAACAAACGCTTTCAACTTCACTGAGCTCTGTAGGTCACTTCTCTTGAATGTAAACCTGTAATGTAAAGCAGAGTGCCTGTGCAGAGGCATAAATACTAACCTGACATCATGTAACAGAGAAATAAAAATAATAGTGGCATAAACAAAATGTACAGTGTAACGTCAACTCAACATTCCTCACTGTACACTGCGTACAAATTGTAGGTTTTGCCATAACAGAAAGCTGGATAGCGAGGGTTACTAACAGCGGGGCTGAGAGAACTCAGATCTTTGTGAAGCTTATGATGAGATTGTGTCCAAGCTGTTTATGTTGGATAGCGTTTGTAACCGGAGCTTGTCATATTTTGATGTCGGTTGCACAAAAACAACGGGAACGGTTTGCCGTTTCATTCACCATCTGAATTATTGATGTCTTCTTTATGAACTAAAGATACACACACTCGCACCTGGAGGTCTACTTGATACTCAGTGATGAACAGTCATGTTAGAGGGAAGGTTGTAAACTCTCTCTCTGTATGAGATTAGAAATAGAAATAGAGGCTCTTTCTCTCCGTCGTCCTCTCTCTCTCTGTCCATCCTTGACTTGGCAACTGTCAGATGTTGCTGTCATCCTCAGTCGTCCCTTCATCTGTCTCTCTAATGGGAATCCCCCTCTGTTTTCCCTTCACACAGCCCTTATTTCAACAATCCCTTGCTTTTTTTCCCCCCTCCTCTTGAGTCCCATTTCTCTCAATCTCTGCTGCCCTTCTGGCACACATAGAGCTTTGACATGTCCTCTTAACTGTGTTATATAAATCCATTTTTTTATTATTACTTAACAAGTTTCACTTTACCACAGTAATCAGGGGAAAAAGCTGAGTCCAAGTTTAATTTCTACTCGTGGGGTTTTCTTTCCCCGACGCTGCTTAGTAGCTGACCCCGTTTGGAGTTTTCAGTGTGGCAGACTGTCAGTCTGTGCCGCTGCCAGACGATTCTCAGAAATGTCTCACCTTTTGTCATTCTAACCAACCTCTGTCTCCACCCGCCCCTCCCCGCTCCCTCCTGTCCCCGCTTTCCTCTCTCTCTTTTTCGATAGTGATGTGAAAAGCGCATCGAGACTCAGCTGGAACGAAGAGGTCCTCCATCTGCAAAGGTAGAAAGTTTTTCCTTCTTTCCTCTTTGCCGCTGTCTGTTTTCCCATTCTGCTCTCTGCCACCACCAACCCATCGCTGCTAGACGAGAAAACATCAGCAGAATACAAAAACGTTGCTTTAACGCTTCAGACGGAAAATCGCATGCAGCAAATATTAAGAACTGACTTCACAGGCCTGCATGCAACGGTACAAATGCACACACTAGAGTGAACAGGATATTCATCATGTGATTTACCCTTTATTTCCTCTGGGAAAACGTTCATAGCACAAATATGAGGGTGTATATTGGGTGTGTGTGTGAGAGTGAGAAGGGACAAAAAAAAAAAATCCCATTTTCTTTTCCCTTTATGAGAAATTGTGAGCCGTCAATGGTTTAACGGTTTCAGCCACCATGATGGCAGGATGTGCAACAGAAAGCCAGAGATGCAGCGTGCACACTGTGTTCATCGCGGTTACCTCATCAAACATTACAGTGCAATGTATATTTTGTTGCATCTCTTGCCTCCAATCAGCATCAAGTTTGCGAAGCAGTGTGAAATGTAGTTCAACACATGACGTCGTGGCTGTGTTCCAGTTTGTAAGGGAGGAGCAGCCAGAGTGTAAACAACATGTTAGCAGCTGTTTTCCCTCAAATGATCAAAATCATTTTCTTTGCCAGTTCACACCCGGAGGCTGCCCAGTCCAACCAGTCTGATGTGGCATTGTGGTGGAAGGTTAAAGAAATAAGAAATAAATACATTTTGTAAATATTTAAGAAATTATTCACCTGAATGTTTTTTTATTTTGGGCAGTGTGGAGACGACTTTGAAACAGCCTTCATGTCTCACAGCCTCCAGGGAGAATGCAATTGAAAAGCAACATTATTAAATAGTTGAATAAATAAAATGTGGAAAATTCAAACTATTATTTCAGGGGTGGATGCATTGGGGGAACTTTGACTCAAGACCTCAGTATTTCTAATAATTCGGTTACAGCCGTAAGCTGGGATTGAACTGGTGCTTACTAAGCCGCTTCACTAACCTTTAGGCCACTGATGCTGCAGTGGATCTTGTTTCAGTTCTGCCTTTTTAATCGTCACTAGCCATCTTTGGCGAGAGTAAAGAGTTTCATGCAGGTAAAATAGAGTAAATACGAGAAACCTGCCTGAAATCTGTCACAAAGCTCGACTCTTAAAACAAATTCACCAGCAGGAGGTTTCATAGATGTTATTAGGATAATATCTATCCAGTCTACCATGATCAATAATCTCTTCAGCTGCACCTTGGACTCCAAATTGCAGTCACGACTACACCCCGGGAAGTCCTCAGTCAAACCTGAAGTTATCACAGAGATAATCGACGGATCACATTCGCATGCAGCTCGTCACAGAGGGGAGGGATGAGATAAAGATTCAGAGAACATCATCGCTATCATCAGTATCATCACTTATATTGACACTATGACCTTCATCATTCATCACTTTAATCATAATCATCATTAGTTCAACCTCCACAGCGTGCGCAAACCATTTTTGCTTTCTCCGTCCCTCCGTTATTTCTGTCTCCTCTCTGCCAAACAGAGTCACATGTGGCCACCTGCCCTCGCCTGTTAGCATTTACACACCAAATGATGTTTGACCAGGATTCAAGGCTTTTTCTATTTCCATCCCTAATGCGTGCGAATGACCTGTTTGTGTGTGTGTCTGTCTGCGCATGTGTACGCACGGGGTTGTGTGAGGGGATGTGTATTTGTAAGGGTTGTACGTAATGAGGTGATTTTTATTCGTCCTCCCTGTCCTCCTGTCCTGTCAAGACCACAGATTCAATTTGTGTGTTAGAGATAGAAAGATAGTGTGTGTGTGTGTGTGTGTGTGTGTGCATGTGTGTGTGCGTGTGTGTGTGTAAGAGAGAGGAAGAAATTCCTGCCAAAGGATTCTCATCTTTGAGCCCAGAATCAGAGATGGATGCAGAGATTAATGCTATTTTTGCCAGGCTATTTACCTCTGTGTGTGTGTGGGAAAGAAGATGGAGAGCTCAAATTTAACAACTTGGCATGAGCTCATGTGTGAGAGAAAGAGAAGAAATGATATGGAGGGAGGAAAAGGGGGCAGGAGAGAGGAAGAGGGGCGGTTGGGTGTGAACGGAGGAGTGTTTGGAGGAACGAGTGATTTTCGGGAAAGTGGGATTTCAGATTACACACGGGTAGATATATCTGACAGGAGAGACAAGTGCTTCTCTGTGTGTCTTATGGAGCCCAGCAGGCGGGTGAATAAATGATACATGCACACAAAAATGATGCATATTCCACTTTTGACTTCTTTTTTTTTTTTAAAAAAGGTTATGATAGCGATACACACAGACACTTTTCATCAGACTTGTAGATGATATGGATTTGGGCAACGTGTTATTTGGTGTAAAGGCAATTCTGTGATATCTTTCAAAATACAATGAAGACACTGAAAAGACTTTGAGAGATGTATTACTGAGACGTGGAGTTAGAGGTTAAAACAGTTTTTTACTAGTTTTCAGTCCAGGATTTTTTTGGGGGCGGTCCTAAAGGGTGGCTCGATGACACGCTAAGGCCACCCTGAGCATACACCTGTACCCCTAGCAGAGAGACAGAGATTAGATGAATTTATTAAGGGTGTTTCAAAGTTAGTCATGTCATTTTCTGAACTCACCTGACACGTTTCAGTTGCTTCAAAATTGCTGCTTGACTGCTACCATGTCTTCAGTGGACACGCCCCCACAGTCCTGGAGCAGAGAATTCATTTTTACCTGATTTTAATTTCATTTGGCTGGCTGGTTAATAACACTTTTTTCTTTGGTCTGACAAACTCAGAACACATATTTATTCTTACTTTACACGGACAGAGTCAAGTTTATTTGATATATGTAATCGACGACATTTTGACCCTCCTAATTAGCATGTTTAGGTTGTATACTATACATGCGGTTGCTGGAATATTAGGTACACCTAGCCAAAACCGACTGCACATGTCCTTGTCCTTGTATCTGCTTGCAACATTATAGTCTGTTATAAACAAGCGGCAATCTCTGTGGCTGTAAAACATGAAGCCTGTGCAGAAGTGCCAAAAACTGCAGTTCCTCAAACAGTCACCTGAGGCTGGCTACAGAACATGTCAATCTCCCAAAGCCCCCGTATTAAAATGTCCAAATTCACAGCAGAAAACTGTGAAGGAGATGGAGGAGGAGATGACACCATTGACAGGCGATGAGTTAAATATACAATTACCTCAAATATGATTTCTCTGGGTGTGAACATTATTGAAAAAGAAGGACTAGGAAAGTGCTCCAAATTTACTTTTAACATTGCCAGAGGGATGGTTTGGGCAAGGAGCTGTTATTCAGCATGTGTTCTGGCAAATTCACCATCAATATGCATAGGTGGGTAATTATAGGTGATCACAACTAACACATGAAGTACGTCCAAACAGTGGGCGCCACAACCATTCCAGGAATCCTATGATGTAGACTAAATGAAAAAATCCGAAAACCCAACAAATTATATTCACTTTATAAGAAACAAGCAAAGCAAATCTGGAACTGAATCTAACATCCAGGTCTTATAATGCATCTTCTTACAAAATTTAACTAGGAAATATTACAGATCTTACATTCCCCTTTTGCAATACTTAACCCTGCAGAAACATGTGCTATGCAGAGGAAGTCACAGAAGTGTGAGACTGCTTCAAAACTTCACATATTTGTGACATTAAAGCAAAACTAAAATATAAAAATAAATCATGTGCAATTCAAATTATGACCTGTAGCAGTAGAAATAAGCGACAATCAGGCGTCACAGCTTGAATATTTAGATGTACTTCTTAGGTTAATCAGAGTATTGCTGTGCAGTGCCCCTGATGGTCAAAAACTCCCTTTTTTAATCTGTTCAAGTCATGTTACATTGGCGTCTCCCTCAGTGTAATTTCTACCCACACGATTTTTATTCCAGCAGGAGTGAAGAGCTTTCCACATTGTCAGTGCACACGCACATCAGATCATAAATTATACCCACTCCTGAGTGATCAATCACATGGCTGTTATGACTCGCAGCATGTAATGGTGCGTAATGACACAATGGCTGCAGCGAAGCTGTTCGTGTATGCTGACTGTGCAAGACAGAGGACGGGAGCGAGTCTTATTTTCTGGAGTATGATGATAATTTAAGTTTATGCTCCAAGCAGGTTTAATAGGTGTGTCAGTGTTCATTTATGGTGGAGGCTGTGAAGTCTGCAGAGGTTGGTCTCATTATTTTTTTGGCTCGTATAAACAAAAACATGACGAAGAAGTAAGAATAGTGTTTATTTATGAAGGTGAAAATCTGATCAATATAAAAGAAATCTAAAAAGAAAAATATTGTTGTCAAAGCAGAGACTTAACACTTAGTTTAAGCTTCTAAATGTTCTTTTTTCATTGTTTTGTTTTCTTTCTTTGATGGACTCTGGTGTGTAATCAGCTGCTCATTGGTGGTTATGCGGAATAGCAGCAGAAAACACAGCAATTTTGTTAATATGGGAACATCAAATTCATTTAAAAAAAAAAGTATTTTTCTGCAAGCTGAGAAAAAGATACTGCACGCACACGTCTCAAATCCTGTTTCATGCAACTGACCTCATAGTCTGTAACTTAATGGGACAGATGGCAACATAATGAGTGAGGATTTTCCTTTAACCCAGATTATGTTGATTTGATAAATTAGGAAGACAAAGTGTGCACAGCGTGCTATGATATCATTAAAATGGTCCGATATCTCTCAGGTTGGTTGTGTGCTCCAATAAACATCCAAATTAGACGGGTTGGAGCAGCGCGCAGAGAAGCTCCATCTTGGTTTATTGATAAAGTGCAGCGGCAGACACATTTCAGCACTCAGCCATCATCAGCACCACACTCTAATTATCCATGTATCTACCTGACTGAACAGGTGCTACGTGTGCCATTTGTAAACATTGATATATATTTGCGAAATGAATTACCATGCCTCTGATGTAATTACAAAGGAGGCCATAATACTGACATTTGATGGCTTCTGTTTGTGTGATTTTTCTTCAAATTATGACCACATACCCCATAAATATTGTTGTCTTGTCTTGTTTTCCTGCATATATCTGCACACATTTATTGTCTCTTTGGATTTTCTGCATAGAAGTTGGATTTTATTTTCCTACCTTTTCATTCCCTCCACATTCGGCAATGAATCTATTTATCCGCGCCGCACAAATCTCCATGATATCACGTCATGAATTCTCATAAAAGTTTTATTTTCCAAAAACAACTGACAGAAAATCTGCCATTGCAGTGAGTTAGTCTGGACGTCTTTCCAATACAAATGAACTGTTTTGAGAAATTGCGTTACAATCAAGAGTTACAATATTTGGCTTTTATTCTCGTGCAACAATTTGTCTTCTTCTGTTTGTCAGGATAATCGCTTAAATTAAAAATCTTGCTAAAAATTGATTCATACAACAAGCTGCAGATTATTTCAGAAAAGATATTTGTGACTGTATGGCTCAGTAATAACAACAACAAAAGAAACTTTAAAAAAAAAAGTTTTTTATCTTGATTAAAAACCAACAAACAAACACCAAACCTGGTCCTCTTGAAGAAAGAGTTGAAAACAAGCAAGCGAACGCCGTACACTCGTGTAAAGGAGCAGAGGTAATGTAGAGTTCAATGAATCAATGAAAACGTCATGCAGGTATTGTTGATGAAGACCTGCCAAGGCCAAAAATGTTCAGTTATTTAATCATTTCATCAGCAGGCTTTTTATCTGAATAAGCCGTCTGCTCCACTTTATGTGAACTTTCCTCTTTTGTACAAGTTTAACAGACAAAAAAGTACTAGATGTTTTGCAAAATGTAAAAACAGCCCCCTTTTGTTTTGTGCTTATGAACAATGCTGTAGATATCCTATGAAATCTGATCCAGGGGGATAAACAGGAAAAGTGATCACGAGTCTCTTGTGTTTCCACTCATTATAATAAGGTGGTAATTATGGGTTTATTTTAAGATCCTAAGCTTAGCAAAAGCAATCGCACATGCATGTGAGAAAAAAGAAGATCCTGTCAGCATCCGAGTGGTTCATTTGTCTCCGGCCGGGCGTTGACAGGTGCCGCGAAAGGGACAGAGAGCAAATGACAGAGAGAAGTCGATGCGGAGGCGGCTGACGGTTGAGAGAAGATCAAAATCAGCCACATAACTCCTCCTTGCTTTAACACAAGCAATGTGCCCAGATGCCTCGGCGATGTGGCAGACGACTGTCTTGCAACGAACGAGGAAAACAAAACTGAAAACAAACAAAATGAATCACACACAAGTATAAGGAGGTGCATTTGGTATGCAGAGGAACTACCAAGAACAAGAGGAAGGGATGGAGCATAACAGATGGAGGTGTGTGTGTGTGTGTGTGTGTATTGGAGACTTGGATAACTTGACAACAAAAGTGTTTTGTGTCTACTGAGATCTCCAAATGTGGAAAAACCAGTAAACAAACAATATAAACTCTGATAGTGAAAAGCAGACAAACAGAGCTGCAACTGGAAAGTTTCTGTCTGACGGTGTTCATTTTGCACACACTCACACAAACACACAAAATATATACACTTAAAAAAAAGTTAGTTTTCAGATTTCAAAGTGCACACATGCTGTGGGCCAGCAAAGATTAGCTTCAAATAGCCGATTATCCACTAAAATTAGCATCTTTGCCTGTATGTGTTTGCTAAAGTCTGCTTATGTGCCTCGTCCTAAAGCATCTCATTTGAATTTCTTCAAATGTGAAATTCGCTAGGTAGGATTCACGCTCACAGACAGATCTCTCTTGGGATTATGCTAAATGGTCGAAACCTTGCTGTAAATCTCCAGCCTAGTCAGATCTTTTCCACCCAGCATCTAAAACCATATTAAGTCTTTCCCAGTACATTGTTTTGGTGAGGAAAGATGACATATATAATAATCTCTCATCGTCGTTTCAGAACTGGACTTTAAGCGAGTCACAAATCAAAAACAATGTACGTCTGAGGCAGAGGAAAATCCAAAAAACCAGCTGTGCAGATTTTGTGGTAGGAAAGGCAGGTGAGGTGCAATGAAAGAAAGACTTGATTTTCAGCTTTAAACTGTTTGAGAGATAAGTCCTGTGATAACGGTTCTTCATCTGGAATAAATTCGCTCAACAATGTTCATGAAAACATGAATATTCATCTGGGAAAAGCTCTGCTCTTTATCCAGTGAAATATTTCTGTGATTCAGGCAGATTCTTTTGATTTTAAATGCATTCCTGGTCCACGGTGCATTTGGTAGAAAAACACTTTTTAGATCGTTACTTAAAGTAGCTATAATCAGATAAATATGCATGAAGTGAAATGTGTTGTTCGTGGTAATGTTAGTTTTTAATTCAGCCGCTAAAGAGCTAGCTATTCCTATCAGTTATTAGAGATGAAAACAGAGCTAAAAGGAGAAATAGAAGTACAAAACAGTGTGAAAACAACACTATCATCACCTTTATTTGAACTTGTCTGCAAACAGCAGTTGTGTGTGCAACATTAGTAGCCATGTTTTCACCTGGTGAGTCTAATATTCACCCTGTTCTTGGCCTCTCCTGAGAGAAAAATCTCTGTCTTTAGCTGCTAAATGCATCACTTGCTCATCTCCTGCTGTGTCTATCTGCTACAGTATCTGGTGCCGAGCAGGTAGTTTGCAGTGGCCTTTTAGATTTCAGAAAAAAACAGAGAGTGAACTATGACAGTAAAGTTGAGAGCCAGACAGCTGAAACACTCCTATAAAACTCCTTTGAGCTGAGGGGCACTCCAGATTAAGATGACCAATTTGTTTTCACATTGTCACTTCGCACTGTTGGTAAAATATCAGTTAAAGCTGCTTTAAAGTTTTAAAAGTTAAAACTACATGCAATAGAACAGCTTGTGTCAGCGTCCTATACATATTGTGTCATGTTAACAGTGTGTAACCATCACATCAATGTTGTAGTGGATCATGGTAAAGCTAATTTAGCTACTTCATATAACATTGTACCTTAAATTATAAAGAAATATCAAGAAAACACATTCAGAACTGAACTAAAGTCTGATTTCTTTCAGGGTCTAATGTGTCAAACAGATTTGTGAAGGAAAATACATACGTTTTAGTTTGAAATATGGATAAACGCATCGACACAAAACATCATAAATCTTTAAGAGATGTAACTTGATGGAGAAGATGACTGAAGCAACACATTCAGGCAGTTACGTCCTATTCTTGTACTTTTTGGTTCTAGTTTGATCAGATTCGACTGTTGTTTGAATTAATCTCAGGCTCTTTTTGTGGTGTTTGACACTCTAATCGTCAGCAGACGTATAAAAGAAAAGCAGACGTTTAAAACGCATCTGACTGATGTTGAATGGCCCTCTTTAATGTGTGCGTGTTAGCCAAGTACTCAATTGCCGATGCATAATAAAGAGAATATGAGGAGGTTGGCATAACAAAGAGGGAAGCGGCGGTGGAATAACACGGCGGTCAAACAGATTATTAGCAGCTTGTTGTGTCTCCGTGAAACTGTAACCGTGGAAATGAAGCTTTGATGCGGCACCTCCAACTCACTCAGAGATGCCAATCAAAATGTGCTATGCTGGTCGTGTAAGCAATTCTTCGCAGCAGTATGAGTATTTACACAAAGAGTGGAGGTGAGAAATGATTCAGCTGCTTTGAATGTAGAATTGTCTTGCATTCACCCAGGCCCAGGGCACAGGACTTTGGCTGTAGTCGTGTGCTTTGTGGTACAACCGTCCACCTCCTCCCTAAAGTAGCTTTCAGACTGTCAGAAACAAAAGTGCATCCTTTTCATTTCAAAGAGACTGTAGCGTTAGTACAGCAGGGGTCGATCTTTCAATTTCAATCAATTTCAAATGTATTTAAATGTAACATCAAAGAACGTAACAAGAACAACGCGAGACCAAAAGAAAGAAAAATCAAAATAAGAGGGAGAAAAGATATGAAAATGAGGGTACGTGTGTCTGTATGCATGAAGGCGTGCTGTGCTGTGTTGATGTGCATGAAGGTGTGACGATGACAATATCAAAGCTGAGCTGTACGACATAATGAAAGAAGAAGAAGAGAGAAAAACAACAGCTATCATTATTCCCATCACCTTGTCACTGTTAATGAACTATAGTCTCTATTGTTACCTTAAAATAATAACGCTGCTAATAACCAGCATCAGTATGTGGAGGAGCCGAGGGGCCTCCCAGGAGAGCAGCCCGAAGGCTGTCGGTCCAGAGGAAAGCCGCAAAGCAGGGTCAGCTCTGTTTTTATTCATCGTTATTATCATTATCATTATTATTAATGTTGTTATATTTTTTAAACAAGGGCTCAAGAGATGTCACTGTCTTGTTTAGTAAAAAGTTTGGTTAAACCGGCTTTAAATTATTTATTTGGCTACTTCAAGCAAATGTGTAACGTGAAGCATTAGTCGTGTTCATGTCCACCACCTTATGAATTTAAGTCCAATATTTATTCTTCTCTCTTTGCTAAGTGTTCCACTCTCTAATATTGCATATATATAATATAGGCAGCACACTAGTTTTTATCAGAGCTTTAAACAGCTGCGTGAAGCAGCATCTGAAAACAAAAGCTAGTGTGAGTGAATCAAAAGAATAAAGTCGCAGGGCTGTAAAACCAAAACAAAGAGCTGAAAGACACTACTGAGCTAAGAATAAATGAGCAGTCTTGTGATAATTATCTTTGGCTTCGTCAGTATCAACATCCCCTCTCACACACACAGACATTTTCATTTTCACTTTAAACTTTTGCGACAAACTTCAAATCAAATCAAATCAGATTTTATTTGTATAGCCCAAAGTCACAAAGTACATTTGCCTCAGAGGGCTTTACAATCTGTACAGGGAGTGACACCCTCTGTCCTTAGACCCTCGGTTCCAGTGAGGAAAAACTTGTGGATGGTTCACTCAAACCAGACTTCTTGGATTGTGTTGTGTTGTGTCTGTCTGCACCAACACAGCCCCGGAGCTTTTTTTAATAGTCTGAACGCAGCCTAAGAGGTTTTGCTGCAGTGTAACGTCGTTCCCTCGCCATTGAGACAGAGGTCAGTCATTGTTCACACGGGTGCATGACAGGAAAACATAAACATAAGTCGTTTTGAGCAAACATTACTGGCTACGTCATTCCACGGTATATCTGATACCCACAATATAAATTTTCACAAACATAATGAAGCACCTGTTTATTTGCAACAATGTTTTTTTTTTTTTTTTTTACATCTCATTCTAAAATCACAAAAACTTGCTACTCTCTGACTCGCTTCCCACTTATGTATCCCTGTGTGTGTGTGAGTGAGAGAGAGAGAGAGTGTGAAAGAGTTTTAGTGTGTTTGCAGGATGTAAAAACACATTTAGCACATTGCACTAGTCGTGGCGTGCTGCCTCCTCCTTCCTTTCCAACTCATGTGTGAATATGTTTGTGAGTTTGCTTGCGTGAAGGCGTTTTGTTTACGCGGCATCATCTTTTATGTATGTGATGCATGGAAGCATCGCGGCTCTAATGCATGTCTTAGTGAATATTAAAGCCATGCATTAGGGCTGCGTGTGTGTGTGTACACATGGCCATTCCTGTGAAACAGTGTCATTAGGTCAACAGATTTTATGAAGTCTATGGAGTGTCATCAGATTTATTACACGCACACACACACACACACACACACATCCTCTCCAGGTCATTCCAATCACCACTTGAGTCACGGATGCTCTGAAATGACCTTGGCGATGTTTCTGTGGGCTGTAGGAATTGGAGGAAGCTCTGTTGTGATGAGGTGTTGACCTCGCCTCCCCCGCCTGGTTGGTAGCTGTTTTGTCTCTCGTGTCACAGAGCAGCTTTCCCACAAACACACACAATACAAGTCAGGAGGCGGATGATGTTTTTTTATTTTTTTTTTTTTTTGGTGTCGTCTCCATACACCTAAAATAATGAGGCTGCTGGTTCCCATGATGCCTGACTGGCCAGGTCTCCCTCCTTTCATGGCCAAGTTGCGGACACCTACTCATTACAGCCTAAGCAGGCATGCACACATTGATGTACACACACACACACAGAGGGAGACTGACTTCACCTAATGCTGATTTAGCAGCACATACCATCTGTCTGGAATGATTAACCTTTCCATCAATCAGTGGTTTCTCCATTATCCAGGCACACATTTACAAAGCAGGCACACACCGAGTCTCACACGAGAGACTGAGAGCAATAACATATTCATAAAACAGGAAATAAGAAATTTAGTGTTTATCCTTGTTGTTTAAAAAAAAACTAATTAGTGCCTGTCACTGACAGACATAATGTAATTTCTTCAAGGCCCTTAAATCTTATTTTACTAATTTGTTCTTATTAATAAGCAATAGACTCTGACACAATATTATAATAATATATACTCCCAACTCTTCAAATACAGCCGCCTGGTCAGTGGCCTCACGCTTCAAACTATGACATGGCATCAGTTTTTCAGGGTTTCACTGTCAAGTTATATGCAATACATATGCAATGTCCAGATATACTTTCAAAATACAGCTTGTTGTAGTTTACAAATGGACGTTAGATGAGAAAATGAGCACGTAACATATCAGAAGTACAGGTTGCCTTTTGGTTCCACACAGGACTTTAACCTTGGCCTCTTGGGTGAAAATCCAAATTTTTTATTTTTTTTTTCCATTTATCCAGCCCAACCTCCTCCATGTGCAGACTTTCTCACTCTATGTCACCGACGGCACATCTAAGCACTACGCCACACTGGCGCATCTGTAAATGTTGTCAGAGGGCTACCCACAGCATCATTTTTCAGGCGTATGGCCACTGACCAAGCTGCCTTTTTTGATGAGTCGGGAGTGAAAACTGACGGGTATTATCAGTCAACGTTTTACAGGAGGGATTTATATATTTGGATTTTGTCCGTTCATGCTCGCACAGCATTGAAGTGGATGGGGGTCTGTTGGAAACTAATGGACTAATCAGCTGCTGAGGAACCAAGGTGCTGCCTTGAGTTTGTTTTCTGTATTATTTACGGCTCCTAGAGGTCGACGTTAAACTTTCTCTAGCTCATAGAGTGAGCAGTTAGCAGTATAATAATACAATACAATAATATAATAATAATATACAGGTTTAGCTAGTTCATATCTCAACCATGCAACGAATAGTCTGACAAAACAATCCAATTCAAGATCCACTGGTTAACTTTTAAACCGTATCACACTGGCTGTGTCCAACATCACTCTTCATTTATCATATAGTGCAAAGTGTAAAAGTTATCAATATTACAGATAGTACGTACATTACAGAAGTACAAGGAGGGATGAAGACACATTTCATCAGCTGATGTTTGTTGTCATGGAGAAGTATCCGTCGACATGTGAGCTCAGCTGACAGTGAAAGTGAAAGCATGTTCTTGACCTTGAATAAAAGTAGTTTGACAAAATAACTCGAGATACATTTTTCCAGCTCCTTCATCCACATCGCATTCATGAGTGGAAGTGAATGAGAAGTCCTGAAGGTGAACCGATCAAGTCATACAGTCATACAGTCCTGATGATGAGTTGAACTCGTAATTGAGGGTGTTTTTTTTCTAATATACTTGAAAGCTTATTTAGCTTTGAATGTTTAATTTATTAAAGAAATATGTAAGATTTAAAAAAACATGTTTTCAGGCACTTTAAATTATAATATAAATCCACTCATCCAGTCAGCACTCACTCACTGTTTCTTATTCTCAGATGGGTTCATATGAAATTACGCTCCTGAAGGTCCTTTGAGTGTTTCTTAAAAGCATTCGTGTGTTTGTGTACTTACTGTATGGACATTTTCTGCTGACACACAACTGTATTTGCATACATGAGCAGCCACAAAGGCATACCAATGTTTAAAGCCTAACCCGATTATTCAGATTGTGCATGTGTGTGTGTGTGTGAGAGAGAGAGAGAGAGACAGCTAGTGGTCCATTGTCCTGTTGTGTCATTGAGACCGTAGGCACCCTGCAGCTACTGTTTGTGAATTTCAGAGGGTGTTTAGCGCAGAGCAGGAAACGAGACACTGCATTAGATTTATATTAGACAGGGCAATGCTGAATTTAAACAAGTTAACCGAGATGATGGAGGATGCTGCTGAATTATCCTGATCAGAGAGTTTAGAAATGTTTGATTACATTATTAAAGAGGACTTTTATGTGAGACTACAAACGTTTTATCAGCCTAAATCACAAAGCAGAGCAACATTAGAGAAGAACTGCAAACTAAATAAGACGTACAGGATTGGGTTTGTAGTTTTGGTATCAGTAGGAAACTTATTCTGTATCCTCCTGCCTACAGACTCTGGTACAAACAAAGTAAAAAAACAAAGCATTTTTAAATATCTTAATGATTTAACTTCAATTACTGTGACGTTTTTTCTTGTTCTTTTTAAGTTAAATATCTCAGAATATTTCCTATGCTAACGCAAAGCACAACAATTTCTCTCAGAGAGATGAGTCAGAGCAAAGTGAAGGCTGGACTTTACCAACAGTGTTTGGCAAGTGTCGACCAGCCATGTGCAGTTTAACGATATTATGTTATATGATTACTTGGTATTAAACCTCTCCAACTTCCCAGTGTGCAGAATTGCCAAATGCAACTTTAAGTACTAAAAACTACATATGAGTTTTAATAGCAGTAAAGCTGAGGCAGCTGCTGTGATTTCATTCAGTGGCTGTGTCCCAGCTCCGGCACAAAACTGTAAAAGTTGCATTATGACAAAAAAAAAAAAAAACGACAAAATAATTAAAGCCAAATGATCAATTTCACAAGTGTTGCACAGACTACACTGATGCTGCATTGTTACTGACGTAAAACAAAGTTTGTAGCCTGTTGTATAACTTTCCTCTACCTTTTATAAATCCTCTGCTCTTCACAAAAAAAAATTAGATTAGAACAAAAATGAGCCATTTCTGCCGTGGAAGCTCAAAGTGAACTAATGCGGCACAAAGCATTTTTTCCCTTGTTTTAAAGCAGAGGGAGTTTTCACATGTCACTGTTACTAAAAGTAAAACATCCTGGATGTAACAGCTGCCACTAGCTAATGTCAACACGTCAAGGTTCCTATGACATGTCTACACAGGAGGTGTTTCAGCTGCGTTTGTCGGATTCACACGTTTTCTTTTTTTTTTTTTTTTAAATCTTAGCTCTTTGTGTGTGATTTCAAGCCTCAAACAATGACTCAAATTAAACAATATGATTAGAAGAGAAACCATATAAACAGCTTAACATCTACATACCTGCATGCAAATCACACAGCTCATTAAATTGTCACTAATTCCTTTGAAACGTGAAAAGTGTCTCGGTGCTTCGCACTTTGTCCCGCTGACAGTTTGTTTAAAGCTGCAGTCTGAGGATACTACAAAGGATTGTTTAACTGCAGTGATTGACTAGTTTCGTGATACTAGATGACAACAGGATTGTCTTGGGAATTTTAAATGCAAAGTAGATGCTTGAACAGCAGCGAGAATGGCCGCTAACGAACGTATGTCCTTACTTCAAGGACACAGTGATGCAGTCTCCCCGTTCTCCTTGGTAGTGAAACAAACTGGAGATATAGTGAAGCACAGCGTTATAATGGTACGGCATTGTTTATGAGCACACGACGTCCACTCTAAAGACTTCATTTTAAGTTGGCAGAGCAGGTTTTCCCCCAGATTCAGAAACAACAGCCTGAACAAAATCCCCCGTCTTTATTGAGCCAAGCGTTTAAAGACTGGCTTGTGAGTGTAGTGATTGACAGGTCCGCTCTTAAATGGTCTCCAGTCAAATTTTTATTGTCCCTCCAACTCCAGAAATAACCATAAACATAATTTACTCTCTGCAAATCACCCATTTAGAAGTCCCTGATTTCAGATCTGTGATTAAAGCAGGTTTCTGGAAGTCATGATATATCACCGTGCTGGTTGCTGCAGAAATGATAACTGAACGTATGCTATATGGAGTTGTATACTGTGTGTGTGTGTGTGTGTGTGAGTGAGACAGGGATCATATTACTGTGACAGAGACAAAAAAAAAGTTTTTCCCATAGTGTTCCATTATCTCCATCATTTATCTCAGTTGCTGCTCACACCATCACAGCAGAGGTTGTCTGTCTCTCTGTCAACACAGCGGCAACCTGGATAGTAGGTGAGCTTCATTTCCATTACGTCCGACCTCCCAAATTCAGTCACAAGCTCACCCGTGCCTGTCACATACATGCACACGCACACAGACACACACACACACACACACACACGCACAAAATGAGCAAAGCAAGCTGACAGGCATGCAGAGACACAAACCTGTACTCTTGGCAGAGTCACGGGTCATATGAATACTTTTAACCATAATGTGTTTATCAGGAAGTGGCAGTGGGGAAAAGGTGTGTGTGTGTGTGTGTGTGTGTGTGTGTGTGTGTGTGTGTGTGTGTGTGTGTGTGTGTGTGTGTGTGTGTGTGTGTGTGTGGGTGTGGGTGTGGGTGTGTAGGTGTGTGTGTGTGTGTGTGTGTGTGTGTGTGTGTGTGTGTGTGTGTGTGTAGGTGTGTGTGCGCTGAGCGGACACACTCGTGTTGCTTTTATAACATTTCACAGTTGGCTGCATGTATCGAGACAGGGAGGAAATTAACAGCTTGAGGTGTCTGAGTGATGCTTCTTCAACTGCTGCTAGCTGTATGTGTGTGTTTGTTTGTGTGTGTGTGTGTGTGTGTGTGTGTGTGTGTTTGTGTTTGTATGAGAGAAAGAGGCAGATACTGTAGAAATAGAAAGAGAGAGAGAAAGATGCTTTCCTCTATGAGTTATAGCATGAAGCCCCGGTCATTTGTCTGTTGAAGTTCTGAAGCCAAACTTTTCAAAAGTTTTCAGACAAGCCATAACACGGTCCACCTACCAGAGCACATAAGCTCTGCTTTCTATTACTAAGAAATCTCTCTCTCTCTCTCTCACTCACTCTCTCGGCGTAGAGGTCCCATATTTTACTGCATGCTCTGAAGACAACAGATAGATACAGTAGAGCTGCTTGTTTGGAAGGAAAATCAGTCAACTACTCACAGAACTCTGGAGACTATTTTCTGCAGGGATTGATAAATCCATAACACACCTGTGTTAGAGTATGATCAGTCTAAACAGATGTACTCCCGGAGGAATAATTCACACACACACACACACAGACAAAAAAAAAATCAATCATCTGAGTATCAAATTCTTACCGCGTATTGGCATGAGAGAACTGTTTGTATCTTGCTTGGCAGCTTCAGTCCACTCAGATCCACAGCAGTTTGCAAACCTACGAGAGAGGTAGTGTTGTAATGTAATGACTGCATTTGCTCTCGGGTGCCAGTTGGACAGCGAACACAATTAATTCAAGACAACTTATCTGAACGTTCTACTTCTGTCACGGCTGCTGACAGCAGAAAGAATGGAGGTTGCATTCCTTGTCGCTCACAGATTTCTGAAGAGCCGTTTAAAGCTCAGAGTTTGTGGCACCGGCTGCCGTCATGTCAGTAGAGTCCTGGCTCTTCAACCTCCTGGCTAACCGAGCTGACCTGTTTCATTCAATTATTACATAATTAAAAGAATGCCACCATGAACCACGTAGAAAACCATCAGGGAGATATAGTGTCTGTTTGTTTCATGTGTTCATTTTCCAGTAGAAGCTTTAAAACTCTGTCACATGCTTCATGTACGTCGTGATTTATGGGCTTATTCTGTTTCCGCTACACCAGCTTTCTCTTTAGAAAAGCATTAAAACAAAAAACAAAAAACTGAGCAATAGCAATATTTCTATTTTTTCAATTTTGTTTTTCAAATTTCCAGCATTGCCACTGACTTTTTATGTGCAAATTGAAAATGTGCATTAAAAAAAACAGGTGAATGAAAATCAAACCGGGAATCAAACCATAAGCTTGTTGTTTTATGGTATGCGTTGTGACCACTAGTAAGGACAAACAAGGTGAACTTACATGTCTATGTAAAAGCTCTGTGCATATTTACTATGCATGTGAGCTTGGACCATTTGTATGTCACTTTGGACAAAATAATCTGTCAAATGGATGAAATAAATCAACAGATTGCTGTGATTCCACTGAAATGAACTGATTTATGTTTGATTTTGAGCCTCACAAACAAATGAGCCAGAGTCACAAAGAAAAAGTGTCAAAATGTCCTCTGGAAACTCGTCACACTGCTCCTGCGGCATAACATATTGTTGTGTTGTTGATCTGTATTGTTCATTATGTTTCCAACATACAAAACCATTTAAATCGCCTCCCTGTGCTGTAGCTCCGTAGTATTGTATTTACTTGTTTATTGACAAAGCAATGCATGTTTGTACAGATCGTGTAGGAATGGATTACAGTGCAGGTGTAACATAAAAAGCTCCTTTAAACACTTTGACTCTATGAGTCACCGTTGGGATGTAATAACTGAATTCAGTCTCACGACAGTCGTCCTCCTCTGCACAAACTAGCTACAAACTTCTCAGTTATCTTTCAAGAACCTCCAGGCAGCGAGTATTTTATGCTCAAACGACAGATTTACAGTGGAGAACACCTCCTGAAGAGTTACGAGTCACATCGACCATGATGTCAGATGACATATAATGGCAGATTTGTACGGAGGATACAGCTGGCTGTGTTTCTGTCCTGGCAGGTGTGTGAAGCTGTGTCTTTTGGAAATGAGTGAGTAACAGTAATGTTACTGTGTGGATATATTGGAGTCCATTAGTTTTGCATGTGTACAATGTGGGAGCCTGACAAATCCTTTTATATCAGAGAGTGTGCATGTGTGGGTGTGTGTGTGTGTGTGTGTGTGTGTGTGTGTGTGTGTGTGTGTGTGTGTGTGTTTATTTGTCTGGGATCACACATAGCTTTCAGACATGTTTATCTTCAACATTATTGTGTGTCCGAGAGTGTGTGCGTGTGTGTGTGTACTTGGGAGTGTGAAATCCCATTAAGCGTGTTAAAACCCTCGTTGGCCTACTGCCTGCTCAGCGAGAGAGAGAGAGAGACAGAATGCACACGCACACAAACACGTATCACACCTGTGTTACGTGTTTGTTTTTCTACGCGCGTGTGTGTGTGTGTGTGTGTGTGTGTATGAATGGGAGTGTGTAAGTCTGTGTGCATCAGCTTCAGGAGACGTGCTATGCAATTTTGTGATGTAAATATATATAAATGTTTAATTAGAATGAATGAATGAATTGAAACATTTAAAAAGCAATCATAAAAACATTATCAATACATTTGCAAAGTTATTGTATTTAAAAAAAAAAGGAAATTACAAATTTAAATGTCAAAAAGGCTTTTAGCCAAAGGCAAATTGACAAAGAAATGAATACAAACTAAGACATTTTATAGACAACAAAAGACATTTTATAATGCCATTACAAAGTAAATTATTGTTTATTATTTATTACAACTGTACGTCATGTATGCTGCTGTGCTGCTCAGTACTTCATAAGTTTACATTGTGAACGAAATGGCTGTAAATTCCTTTTTTTTTTTCAAGTGTCACAGTGAAATGTGAAATCAGAATTGAATCTATTTGCTTCTGTAATGTTTAGAAAGTCTAAAAGAGCCACAGGATTAAATGATTTATCTCCTTTTCAAGTCAGTGGAGGAAGTTAAACCAGAAGCTAGCAAGCAGGCCAGTGGAAATCCCTGCTGCACTTGATCTATCGGCCGCATGATGTGGAAGCCACGGGTAGTTTTATGCTTCCCAGCAGCGTCCACAGGACTGAACTAACCCGGGCATCCAGCGTTGTATCCAGTTCTATACATTCATGGCTTTCACTTATAAAGTGAAAGCTCATTCACAGCCTAGCTTGATAATGTTGGCATGAATTCCCATGAGAAGTTACATTTGGTTCAGCTTTCACATTGTCATTCTTTAAACAATGGAGGGGGTTTAGGAAACCTGTAACAGTAACTGGACTAACTAAACATGCAGGTGGAGTCATGGAGTACTGTGCAAAGTGCTGCAACAAATGGGACTAACATCTAAAATCATCGCCCACCCACAGCTGGTTAGCTACGACTGATTCTTCTCTGCACATATTGGGCCACACATTGTTGTTGGAAACCAATAACCATTTATTTCTGCTGTGCAGCTCTGTGAAGGCTTCCCACAAGATTTTCTTCTTTTTTTTTAATCCCTGTTCAGAGCTCCGGTGAGGTTTGTATTATTATTCTATAACAGCTTCTTGCTCTCATTTACTCTCTTTCATGTAGCTCTGACTCTCTCCACCATCTTTTTTTTCCGTCCCCGTCCTCTTTTTTTTTTCTCCTTTCTACTCCCTGAATACTAAACGGATTACGTAACCATACATTGCTTCGCCACAGAGGATCATCCATGGCATCTCGCATGTTCACTTCTCTCTGCAGGGGAGTGACAAGTGGAACACCGCAGGGCTGATGGAGGAGATTTATATCAGCAGTGCCTATTATTCTGGCGTAATGCCCCACACTGCAAAGACAGACAGACAGATGGACAGACAGCGAGCGATTCAGGGGAAAAGACAGATGAGACAAAGATGTTATACTGTGATGAGAAAAATAAAAGAGCTTGTATCAATGGTATTGTTATTTTCCAATTTTGTCCCAGTTCCTGTCCCCTACAACAGAGCAGTGACAACACCACAGGCTGGGTAGCAGGCAGTGGAATATTTCTATATAATAGAAATGTCCGTCACGCTCCGTGTTTCCATATCTCTTATAGAAACGTCCATCATGCCGAGTCTCGACGTCAGCTCAACCTCCAAACTCCAGCACCCCTCACCCCCCTCTCCTTTAAAACCCCCAGGGGAGGCAGAGTGGGGTGGGGGAGAAAAGACGTAGGCCTGCAGTCCCCATCAGAGAAGTGTGATTTTGTGAGACGTTGAAGCCTTATTTCCGTAGAAGTCAATCACTTTGATGGGAGGGGTGAAAGGGGGTGTAAAACGGACGACTGAAGATGGAAGAGACTGGGAGTCGAAACAAATTATATTCTCACGATGTCTTTGAAATCGTGCGGACGTCAGACAGACGTACCCTCACTCCGCCTCTCTTGCTGAGAGATGTAGCATACTTGCCTCAGAGCGAGATGCTTTTTGATCCGACTCTCTTTCACTCCCTCTTTTTCTTCCTCCTCACTTCTTCGCGCTCTGTAATCTAATCTAATCCAGATGACTCACTTTCAATGATTGCACCGATCTCACGTGTCATTTGTGGCCTGTAGAAAGTGTGACTGCGTATACACCAGGGGCGAGTAGGATTGTACTGTCCAGAACTGACTGTGTAATACAGTTTGAAGTGAAGTCCCACGACACTGAGAACAGATTAATTCTTCACAGTTTGACATTTCCGCGTCCTGGGGAATCAATACGCTTCATAGTAAAAACACAGGCAAAGAGAATTCACTTGTTTTTTTTGTATTTAATCTAAATTTAAACAGGTAGACTATCTGAAATCCAAAGTCTGAAAGGAACACTTCACCAACAAGGTGGAGCATACTGTAGATAAAGTTTTAGATACATAATACAGGAGGCTCTGAGGACGGACTGAGAGACAGAAGCATCCCAAAAAAAAACAACAACCCCCAAATCCAACAACTTATTCAGAGCGATGACAACTCCCGTCTCACACAGCTCCAACGAAGGCTTTGAACTCGAGCAGAGAGTTTCTGAATTTTCAAGCCTTTAAGCAGACACATTTACACGATGAGCTCAAAGCATAATAAAGACCGTCAGGCAACAAAGGAAAAAACTGTACGCTACTAACATCCATGTGTCTGCATCTCTATATCTCTCAGTTATTTGGTAGCGATCCTAAAATAGCCATGTAGATTTTAGGATCATTCAGCATTAGGAGAAGCTGTGCGTGTAACAGTGTTTCAAAGCTAAATCAAGTTTGCAGTTAAACACAAGGAAAACATTGGTGGCCAGAACTTTAAATTCTCCCTGCTTCTTATTGTGTCTTAGTGTTTATTATGGTATTATGGATATTTTTCTATTTTCAAAAGAGAATAAAACAGTTTTTGGACTTACAGTATTTGTGGAAACAGCATCTAAGATTAGACCTATGGGGGGTGCATTTGCACTGATTAAGTGACATTTTATGGCCAGACTTACCTGGTGGTGGTGCACATCATCCTATTGGTTCACATCATAGCGGTTGCTCCCCTTTCCAACAAGCCCACCAGTGGTGATTTAAGACATCTGGCACTTGGATACATTTTTTGAGCATGCCAAAAACTGCAATTCCTCAAATGTCCACTTGAGGCTGGCCACAAAATAAGTCCCCATAAGCCTCCATATGTCCAACTTCACAGCAGAAATGAACATGTTTACTTGTTTTGGCTTGCCTCAGTCCACTGATGATCCGTGTCTTAGCCGGGAAGCAGAAGAGGCAGAACGTGTCAACATGGCAGCAGCCAGGGCCACATACTCTGCTCTTCAGAAACACACATATGCTGTCCATTGTTTTGACTGTCAGTGTCACAGGCCCTGAGAAATGACAGCCTGGAAGCACTTTTTTTTGGCTTCATACACCAATGTGCAGCTTCCATACAAATTAATTGACTACATCGATCCATAGTTACCGTGGTAACTGTACACGCTGTTCAATATGACAGCCACTTCTCCTTAAAACCAGCTAGTGTATCTGTTTACAGTGCAGCTAAACAAACTCACATTGTTTTAATAAAGAAGTCAGTCAAAAATAACTCCCAGCTGCAGGGCACTGTATCAGGAGTCAGTTAGGAACTGAACGTGTGCAGCGTGTCACCTGCAACTCTTCATCTAACCGCTCCTTCTCGTCGTATTACTCCCTGCAATATTTAAAAGTGATCCACTAACTGGTCCAAAAATAAGTATGCCTTGTTATGTAGACGCATTTTTGACAAACACTCACTGTTTCGCCAACTGAATGTTTTTTTTTTTTTTTTAAATAAAACATCAGCAGTAGAAAGTGTCGGGTTTGCATAACAAGTAAGTTAATACAACTCCGATGCTGTGTAAATAAAGCGAATAGTAAACAGTGAGGCTCATAGATGTTAGACAAAAGTGTTCCGGATTAGATTTGTTTTTCCTGTGTTTAGGAAGAAATCTGAATTCAGTGTAGGAATGGCAGACTCCGCTGCTGCCAATAAAAAAACATAAAACAATAAATTCAATAAAAACTCTCTTCTCACAGAGTTTTTAGCTTTTTATTTATCGTTGCTCTGTGTATGCTTCGGTTTTCACCGGCTACTCTGGTACTTCCTGTGATGAACTGGCCTCTGGTCCAGGGTGTATTCTGCCTTTGTTGGGAGGTCAGCTGGGCTCCAGACACCTGCAACCCTGATACAGATTACTTGTTGCAGAAAATAGATGGATGGATATTGTATAAAATACCAAAAATGGGGCTTGATTTGATACAAAATTGATGGATTATGATTTTAAACTCCGATGACAACATTGCATTCTGTTCCACATCTTCCTCTGTTGGTACTGAGCAGTAAGCATGAGAAGCTGACCTCATCATCACCATTACCTTATTCTCAGAGGACTTTCACTCACATGCAAATACAATATGGATTTACAATAAGTCCAAACACATACGTGCAGTACTGCATCATGGGTCATTTGTCATCCTGCTTTTCCTTCATCATCATTTTTCTGTTGATGGCTCCTCATAGAGTCATTGAGTGCTGCAGTTTTCCACGTTGATTTGGAATAGTAATGGGACTACTGGCAGAGTGTGTGGCGGCCAACTACACACCACTGCGTTGTGTGTTTCTGTGTGCGTGTCTGCTTCTTTATCCGCGTACCGTATGTGCGAACATTAATGTGTGCCTGTTATTAATGTGCTGATATTTCTGCCCGACTCACAACCCGCCTAGGAGTATAACCCATCTTGTAAGTGCTGTTCATCAGTCACAGAGAAGAAAAAAGGACGCAGAGATGCTGGAAGTGTGTGTGTGTGTGTGTGTGTGTGTGTGTGTGTGTGTGTGTGTGTGTGTGTGTGTGTGTGTTTTGACAGTCAGACAGGTTTCAAACAAACCTCTAACCTCTAGACGCTTATTCACACTTTCATCATCTCCTGCCTGGACTATTGCAATGAAGCCTTGTCCAGAGTACCCAGCAAAGCTCTGGACAGACTTCAGTATTGCACAACTCAGCTGCAGAAGTTCACACCCGTGCCGAGCCCTGACACCACATCACCCCAACCCTCATCCACCTCCACTGGCTCTCAGTCAAGTCCTGCATGTGATTCAAAGCGATCCCCCTCACCTTCACATCTCTTCATGCCCTTGCTCCACGGTACCTATCTGATCTCCTGTACCCCAAGGCCCTGTCCCAGAATTTATGTTTTTTGTTTTCCACCAGCTTGTGAACTTTTGAGGACAGAGCTTTTATTGTAGCAGCTGGAACAGTGATCTGCAACGCCACATCCATGGTGACTTAAAAAACAACAACTTGTGGAACGTCTGTGTTAGTCTGTGTTAAGGCTGTCGTCCCAGTTTACACTGTTTTCTGTTTATGTACAATTTATTTTTCTCATACATGGACCTCTCTTTGAGAGATTATTATTAGCCAAACTTATCTGAATGAAGGCTAAAGATAAAATTATCATCCAAGCTGACTTCCTGTTTCAGCTTTGACTTCACTGTAATTACAGTAGTTTAGCAAGCACACAGTCTTTGTGTCCAGTGAGGGATTATTACTGACATTTCATATAAACCATTCACCTCTAAATAAAATGGATTAAATAAACTGTTTACTGGCTTGTTAACATGTCTGATCATCATGACTGCTCATGTACAATATTAAAAATTTGATTAGTCTAAGCCTTTGGTTGTAACATGCAGCAGTTATATTTAAAGCTACAATAAAGAGACAGTTTAGCTCAGTATAGAATGGAAGCAGAGGAAAATGTTCCGACTAACATGTTATATCTTGTTTGTTTAATCCATACAAAAGAGTTGGAAGCACTGACTGAAATAAACAGCAGCAGATGGGGCCAGTTAATAGGAAACATCCAGAGCTAAAACCACAACAAATTAGAAAAGCACCAAGAGAGTACATAGCTTAACTAAACCTGCACAATAATCTAATTTTGGTATTTAAAGATTTCAGAAGGCAAACCAGCTGCTTGTATTTGTTCAGTACGTGTAGTAGTAAACTCCTCAACCTGCACCAGAATGTAATAACTTTTTTCATAGCCTGACCTCCAACCTCCTCTAAGATGTCACTGAAAGTATCAGCCAAACTGAACTAAACCATCATCTTTATTGTATTTTTTTACACCCGACTCTGGATACTATGACACAGAGGTCTGAGAGGAGAATCAAGAATCGGAAAAACAATAAAGATGTTGTTTTCTGTTGTGGAAACTTAAAACTTTTTTGTCAGTGTTTTGATTTAAGATATTTTTGCCGCCGCTCCTTCCTCTCTGACAAGCCGCTGGCTCCCTGAGATAATGATCAATGACTGTAAAAAGATATTCAGTCATGTAGGTTTTAAGACATCCAGATTCATTACGTCAAAAGATGCCGGACTGTTTTGTTAACAGCAAAGTTTGGCTGCTTTTGAGTACGCGTGTGCTGGAAAACACTCATGTGAAAAGGCACAGTACCCTGCCGTTTAGCAGAGGATGTAAGAACGGTGGTGCACTGCGAGTACCAAGCCAAGCCACTCTCTAGTTTGTTTTTTTCACATTTGTTTTTACCCTGAAAACGTGCACTTCTGCACAAAATATCCTGCAACCACCACAGTCACGACGACATAACCCATCACCTTCACCTCGCCCTCCGCCCCTCTGCACGGCGGTTTGTACGCTATAAATCTTTGAGTATGACATAGCTGAAAAGTGAAGCGGTCATGATGCTGAGCGCTGGAATATTCCACGTGATTGTTCAATGACGTGTGAGTACGCAGGGTGTACGCCAGCGTGGTCGGGGAAGGTGATGAATGATGCAAAACGGAAAAAAGGCTGACAGGCTGTTAACGCTTCCTCCTGCGTACATCACGTTAGCTACTACAAGTGTATTTACTACAGAAGGAGGTCAAGTACGAGCCGGTAACTGCTACTGTATCTGTTTCCTCTCTCTGCTGCCCTGCACTGCTTTTCTGTCTCCTGGCTCTTCAGCAGACATCACTTACCTTAGTACAAAAAGAGGTCAAGCAGAAATTAGCCGTCTCTGCATGGTAACTAAAATGTTTGGTCTCCCCCCCGCCTGCTCTGCATACTCGCTTACACCTCCATGTTCTCCGTTATCAACAGCTTGTTTACACGAGCTTAACCCTTGGTCAGCAAAATGGACATTTCCTGTGCATATGCGCGTGTGTGTAGCTGGCAGCACTTCCTACCCTTTCTCTGGTGGCCTAACCGGGTAGTTTGTCTCATGCTATGTGGGGAGGAAGTCTCACCATCAATTATAGATTATGCTGACTGGGTGGAAAAGCTTTTGTGTGCGTGCACACACCTATAAATGTTTGTTTCTGACGTTTGTAAGAAGAGATGAAATCATAACTTCCTGCTCGTGCTGTAGAGGTAGCAAGAAGAAAAAGACATTTGCAAAAATCCAGCACGACAGCATAACCTTAGTCAACAAAACGCGATATGATACACTCCGTTCTGTCTCGACAGGGATAATACACACACACAAAAACAGTGTCGCCTATTTAATTTTTGAAAACAGAACCTTTTTATACAAACTCTTTAAATTTGATGCCAAGTAATGTGAGGGCCAGAATGACCAGCATCAACGACAAGACTTTCTATTATTAAAAGTGCATGATATATTATTGCGCAGGAGAAAGCCATGAGTCATTCATGAGGTGAATTTATCATGGTAGGTCCTTTTGTAATGTCTGTAATCACTTCAAAATAAGATTCTTTGTGTTTTTGTTACCTTTGAATCTACAGACGAGTCCACCATGTTTCCACAGTCCAGTACAGTTTCTCACGGGTTTGCAGCTATCATAGATTACAGGGTGAGGCGATGGGGTTGCAATCAAAAACTAAAATGCTAGGTGTCACTAAATCCTACACACTGGTCCTTTTAAAAACATTATGTATGGCTTTTTTTTTTTAACTATTTACTGTGAATTGCACAATCACAAATAGAAATGCTAAAATGCTATATTTGTGACTTAGCTGTATTCGTGCATACAACAGCAAAGATATAATGTGCTAAGAAGAGAGTCTTTTTGGGTTAATTTATTTGCTAGTATCAAATTTACCCCTACTGGATGCTAGTGACATGGCTCTGTGGTAGTCTGTCACCACCTCTTTGGTCCAGACTCAAATATCTCAACGATTACAGTGGTCCCTTGTTTATCGCGGGGGATACGTTCTAAAAATAACCCGCAATAAACGAAATCCGTCAAGTGAGTTTTACAATTATTATACGTTTTAAGGCCGTAAAAGCCCTAACCACACACTTTATACACCTTTTTACACGCATTTTGTACAGTACTCGGTACGGTCCTGGCCACATTTGCGCCCTGGGCAAATCACAACAGCGCCCGAGGCAAATTTTTTCTTGTGCTCCCTCACGTCCACTCGTGCGCCCTAGTCCTAGATTGCCACCTGGGATCAGTCTGTCCCCCCGCTCCCGGGGGCACCCGCTCCACTAACTTCATGAGTGGTATAGAAAATTGGTGAGGTTTTTTTCTTTTTCGGGCGCTCATGCGCCCCTCACGGAGACTGCGCCCTGGCCGGTCGCCCACATTGCCCATAGCTAAGACCGGGCCTGATCAGAACTCAGAACACATGTGCGGTTCTTCCTTAGCTAATTAAAGTCCATGTAAAGTTAGAATCAATATGTGTTCTGAGTTTGTCAGACAAAAGAAGAAAGTGTTCTTAACCACCCAGCCAAATTTGAATGATTTGAAATATCAACAAGTTTTTGAAATTAAGTGTCAAATCAGGCAAAAATGAGCAGCAGCAGTTTTCTCTGTGGACTGTGGGGGCATGACCGCTGAAGATGCTGAAGCCACGGCCGCTCATGGGAGCAGTCAAGCAGCAATTTTGAAGCAACTGAAACGTGTGAGATGAGTTCAGAAAATGACACGACCAACACCCTGAATAAACAAATTCATCTCCATCTCTCTGCTCGGGGTGCAGGGGTACGCTCGGGGTGGCCTCAGTCTGTCAGCGAGCCACCTTTCAAAAAGATCCTGGACTAAAAACTGTTTTAACCTCTAACTCCACATTTCAGTAATATATTGTTCAAAGTCCTTTCACATGTTTTCAGCAACTATTCTCCAACGTATTTAATTTATTTTGAAAGAAGTCTCAGAATTTCCTTTACACAGACTTTAACTGTTTAAAAACCTTAGCCGTAACCTTAAGAGGAGTTCAGATTTAATTCTGTTTTATTCTATTTAAAGTTCTGTAGTGGATATTTGATTGTCGTATGCATAATAAAGTAGAAATAAAGATCAAAAAGACCTCTACCGAGATATAATAAAGAGTAAGTGGAACGGTAGCCAGACTGTGACGTCAGGCCGTTTGCTCTTTACAAGGACACATAACACTGAGAGAGGCTTTGTTCCATTCACAAAAAATGTTGCTCTCTTTTACCGTCATTCTGGGATTGGAAATAACACATCAGCACCTCTCTGCCTCGCTATTCAGCCGTCATCAATAAGGAAGGAACATCAGTCAAAAGATGCTTGTGAGGAAGGCCAGACCTTTTGCTCATTCTCCCTCACCTCCATGATGTCACATCCTGTTTGCTGCTCTTATAGCTGAGAAAAAGAGGCTCTTGAAGAGAAGAGAGAGGGCCACTATTCCAGCAAATTCTCCCAACAGACAGACAGAAAGCCACTCTATCGTTCTTCCTCTTCCCAGCCTCCTCTTTTTCTCACAGGATCACTGCCTCTTTCTTTCTGCACCGCCTCATCCCTCCCTCTACTTGTCTCTTTGCGCCCATCTCGCCATCTCTCTCTCCCCTCCCCCGAACATCGCTCCACATCACCCTCTTGCACCCACTTTTCACTCCACAGCCATTTGCCTCTTTTCCTTTCTCAGCCTTCCGTCAGACATCAGCTGTTTTTCCCAGAGAGTGTTTTATTTAGAGCAGATTAATTAATTAGATACAGTATCGGAGTAATGGCCAATCTTAGCTCAGGCCTATCAAGGCCCCTCGAGGCTATTGGTGTGGCGGAAAATAGGTGTGTGGTTTGTGTGTACATACAGCAGCCACAATCGGTGCATATTTTTAAGTTTTGCTGGTGCTCGTTGTGTATCTGCACACGTGAATCTGTGTGTGCTGTGGGTGTGTATGTGGCTGTTATATAAGAAGAAATAACCACCTCTGTTTCATCATGCTGGTAACAGGGTTGTGTTTGTTGGTATCTCACTAAATAAACCACTGTGTTTCATTAACACCCTCTTCTCTCTCTCTCTCTTCCCTTTTCCTCCAGGGGCGAGTTCTCACACCGAGTACAGAACAGCGAGGAATGAGGAAGAAAGAAAAGAGGTGCTTGTCCAATCAGAGATGCAGATGGCCACAGAAGACATGAGTACCAGCCAATCTGGCACCGGGGCGACTTCCACTTGCCAATTTATACATAACAAATCAAATGTGACCCCCTAATTAAGTAACAGTTGATACAGTTTACCTAGACTCGCATACTGCCAATGAAGTGATACATCTCATTCCTGCACTCATTTCCACTTTGATAACTCCTTAATTCCTACATGAGTTCAACTCAAACTTCAATTTGCTGCATAATTACCAGAGAAGCGAAGGAGAAACCGGAACATTTTGCTATGCTGTGACTATACCTCAAGCAGTACAGACACAAATCGGACAAAAAAAAGTAACATCAAGTCACCATACGCTGATATATTATTATAAACCGGCCCTCACTCTTTTTCAAATGGCGCTAGCCTGCATGAATAAATGTTAGATGGCGAGCATCTGTGTTCGGCTTTCTCCAATGGATATTGTGACAACATCCCAAATGGCCCAGAGGACAGGACAGGGACGGCAGAGACATAACGTGACGGGAGGTTCTTCATCAGCGGTCCTGTCCACAGCGAGCTCCTTCCTATGTTGGCTCGCCCTGCTGTCAGTAATGCGGTTGCCAATGGTGACAGCTGACTGCTGGCTTATCGAGGGGGAGAAAGGCTTTGTGTGGCTGGCTATCTGCAGCATGAACCAGCCGCCTTACGAAGCCATCCCCTCCCACATCAACAGGTAAAAGAACTTACAGTGAAAGTGAAGTTTTGTCAACATCATTTCCCCTTTTTGCAAAACGCCTAAAGCCATCACACTTTCTCTCAACAGCACTATTGTGGATCTGAGGCTGAACGAGAACAAGATACGGTCGGTGCATTATTCTTCACTCAGTCGCTTTGGCAACCTCACCTATCTGAACCTCACCAAGAATGATATCAGCTACGTGGAAGATGGAGCATTCTCGGCACAATTCAACCTGCAGGTAAACAACGACATCAGTCTACATTTATACACATGCACATTCATGCATGCACTTATTAAGGCACATACAGGGTTCCCACACCTTTTTCATGAACAAATTCAAGCACTTTTCAAGCACCTTCAAGCACCAGTTTTTCCATTTTTCCAGCACCTTTAAATAGGTAGCCTACTAGTTGTGTTTGCCATGATGGTCATGGGAAGCGCAGCGGTGCCACTGTATGGCATAATAATATGGGTCTAATTAGCATTATTTCATATGGTGGTAGATTGACTGTTTTAATTTTTAACTAATTGTGAATTGGCTTGTATTCTCAGCTTGTGAGCGGTGTATTGTGTAACTACCATAGCGCAATAACAGTGACCAACAGGTGTGGATAGTAGTCTACTGTTATTTCTCGGCAGAACACCAAGCGAGTATGATAACTGAGTTCTGCATGTAAAGGCATCGGATCAAGCGCGTAGCCGCTCAGGAAACATTTTTGTTTTCTCTTGGTTTATTGAGATAGACATCACACAAATTTCAAGCATTTTCAAGCACTTCACAAAAAATTCAAGCATTTTCACAACCTTGAAAACACTGAATTGAAATTCAAGCATTTTCAAGGAATTTAAGCACCCGTGGGAACCCTGCACACATATACAATGGAGGAAACATTTCCAGTCTAACAAACTGCAACACACATGAATGCATCAGCAGGCTGATAACATAAACATACTGATAACATATAATAAATACAATTAACACTGACTGTCGGAGCAAGTATTGAAATCTTAATATCTGGTCAGATTCATAAACTTACCCTTTAAAGGTCTCATATTTTACACTTCTCCTGGCTTTTATTTGAGGTTTTGATATTTATAAGAAGATAAATTTAAGATTTTTAAGAACCAAAGAACATCTGAGTATATAGTTTTACATTTACCTCTCTCACACTTCTCTCTGGAATTTGAGCAAGAGCACAACGTTTTGTTTTGCGCTGCATCTCATTAATATGAATGAGCCTTTTTTTTTTTGACAGCCGCAGCTAACGGAGTGTAGCCTACCTTGATGTTGTTGTCTGGGTTGGCTGTACTGGGAGCAAGTACAGTTGTGACATCAAAACCTTATGGAAGTCCTGATGGCTCATTTTAAGGTTTATAAAAACAGGCTGTGTGCAGTTCTCCATTTGATACTTTCACAGTATTTATACACTGTTGAGACCTTTTATAATTAAAAATGAAAAACACAAATGTTTATATTTTTCAAAATAAAGTATGAAAAAATGTATAATTTTGGAAATAACCATTAAATTATTCATAATGAGTACTATTATTTTCAATATTTAAGTACATTTTGCTGATAATACTAAAGTACTTGCGTTAAGGACTTCTGACTGTAATGAAAGGAAGTGATTCATGATACACTGTGATACTTGTACACAAGTGAAGGATTTAAATTCTTCCGGCATTATACAAACAGATGGACGCACATACAAACACAACAAAGACAGCACCCGCTCATTATGGCTTCCAGAGACACTGAAGCAAAAGTGTTTTCACCAAACTGAGCTAAACGCGGCCATAATGAGCTGGCGTGCTTACACATCTATCCCAGGTTCTGGAGCTGTGCCAGGAGGTAAAACGTGAACAAGGATCTTAGTAAATTCAGCACAGCATTGAGGCTTAGATCACCATGTGAAACACGAATCGTACAGAACTGTCGTCTGTTTGTTCTGCATGTTCCCAGCTTGCAGCGAGTGATGCCTGGTGTTGGCTACCTCTTCAGAGATTAGAATAATCCCACTTGTCTTCGTCTCTCCAGGTTCTCCAGATGGGTTTTAACAAGTTGAGGAACCTGACAGAGGGGATGCTGCGAGGCCTGGGCAAGCTGCAGTATCTCTACCTGCAGGCCAACCTCATCGAGACTGTTACACCTAACACCTTCTGGGAATGCCCCAACATAGAGAATATAGACCTCTCCATGAACAGGTACTGACCTGGGTCCATGTATGTGTCTAATTAAAAAGAGAGAGAACACACTGTATTAGTGCAAAGATAATTAGTTTATTCATCAATTAGATGTCATAGAGGAAAGAAATAGCTCTTTTAATATCCGATTCATTGTTGAGGTTACTTAAAATAAATTAAATATTCTCTCATAATTACTGAAAATGTATTACATTTGGATTTTTGTTCTGTTAGCCGGACCAAACAGGCGGTTTAAGAATGAGCCTTGAGCTCTAGGAAATGTATTTAACGATTAATGGGTTATAATCATTGCAGTCCTGTAGCTGTTTTGTTGTTTAATAGTGACATCATACACAAAAAAACTGAAAGAGGCATTTTATAATTTTTCAGAGTGCATGTTTTGTGGTATAAACATTTCTAGCACAGCTACAAGGTGGGAGAATGTAGTGAGGTTCTCAAGAACAACTGAAACATGTCAAATGTTAAATGTCAGGCTTGGTGTCATCACCCCAAAGGCTTACCAGGAAAAAGGAAGCGCTGCAGAAGAGGCAGAGATAGTAATTTTCTCACTGACAGTAACCTCAGTAAACCATGATGCAACGCTGTAACAAGCCAATCTTTTCAATAAAAGTTGAGATTTCTACTTTTTCTCACTGGGAATAACTGTCTTCTTGCTATTGGTACTGTAACTGGTATTGATCTTTTGACTCAAATGTTAAAGCAACAGCTGAATGGAACAAGTTGAACTGCTCTTTGGGGCTTGTTGAAAGGTAATTTGGGAGACCATAAACTGGACTATAAGAAGACTTGGTAACCAGTATCTTTAAAGAGGGGAAATGAGCTGATTTCCACATCAAAGCCTGTGTGCAGGTCTTGGGGAATACTACTGAATATGTGAACAAAAGTTTGGTAGAAAATCCTTTTTGGGGCTCCAGAATGAGCCTCAGATGATGTCACTTGAGGGAGCTGAAAAAATACAAGTTTGAAAATGAAATGAATTGGGGATATGAAGTTAAAAGGCATGAGCTCAAAAGGCCTCCGCTTGAGGCCAACAGCTCAAGGCTAGTACTAGCAAAATACACCCAAATCTCTGACTGTGCTGCTGGTGATTGAGTTGTATTTTGGGTAATGTTGAGGAAAGATTTTGACATGGGAAAAGAATACATGAATGAAAAAGCTCAATTTTGATACTTTCCTTTTACACTGTCCATCCTAAGTTTGACAACACTGCAGACGTGCAATGCTGAATGCTAAATGTCTAATCTACGATTTTCCTTTTGTCCATTTTCAGGATCCAGGTTCTGGATGGCAGCTTGTTCTCTGGACTTTCGAAGCTGACTACCTGTGAACTTTACACCAACCCCTTCAACTGCTCTTGTGAGCTGCTGGGTTTCCTGCGCTGGCTCTCAGCCTTCCCGAACAGGACCAGCGAGAGGATGGTGTGCGACTCCCCTCAAGGATTTTTCGGCTACAACCTCCTGAGCCAGAACCCCCGCATGTCCACCCAACGCAACGCTCTGCACGTGCTCAGTCTCGTATGCACAGACGACGGCAATAGTGTGACATCCTTTTACGTCCTTGGTGTGCCTGATTCCACCACCCCGCTCCCAGATTTTGCCTCTCCCTGTGGATTGGATGATTGTGCCTCTGGGACTCCTCCCGATGAAGTCATCAGCTCAAGCCCAATTTTCTCTGACGCCAATCCGATCATGATGCTAAAGCAGGTGCTACATTCCAGCGCTGTGATAACGGTTCAGATTCCTCATCCGTACAGGAAAATGTACATCCTGGTGCTTTATAACAACAGCTTCTTCACAGACATCCAGAATCTGAAAAATCAGAAAGAAGATATTGAGCTAAAGCACTTAAAACCTAACACAGAATATACGTACTGCGTGGCTTCTATACGAAATTCCCTGCGCTTCAACCACACCTGTCTGACCATCCCCACAGGCCGTCGGGCTGGGCCTGGGACTGTAGCCAATCAGTCGTCAGCAACCCACTACATCATGACGATTATAGGCTGTTTATTTGGTATGCTACTATTCCTTGGCCTAGTTGTCCACTGCCTGAGGAAGAGGAGGATCATGGAGGAAAAGGAAAGGAAGATGAGCAGGATCCAGAGGACTCTGATAGAGCTAAAGTATGGTGGAGAAGGGGATATAGAGGGAGGGAGTGGAGGATCCCAGAAGCTTGCTGCTGGGGAAAGTCTGTCCAGAATGCCGTACCTTCCTCAGGGTGGTGAGATAGATCCTTACAAGCTGCAGGAGGTGATAGAAACGCCGCCGCACAAGCCTGCTAAACTTAACTACATGGAGGTGAGAGGGTCTGGCATTGAAAGGGAAAGAGAACGAGAGCGAGAGCGAGAAAGAGAGATGTCGCCACAAGCAAATCCCCAGGGCTCAGTCGCAGAGATCTCAACCATCGCTAAAGAAGTTGATAAAGTTAACCAGATTATTAACAACTGCATAGATGCTCTCAAATCTGAGTCTACCTCCTTTCAACAGGGGATGAAATCCCCGTCTTCTGCAGGTGGTGGGGCCGTTTCGACCGCAGAGCCGCAGCTGGTGCTCCTCTCTGAGCAAGTAGAGAGGGGAGAACGAGGAGGCGAGTTCCTCTCTCCGGTTTATAAGGGAGGAAGAGGAGGAAGAGATGAAAGGGGGAGAAGCTACCATCATTCACTGCAGCGACACCACAGCATGGAGGCTCCTCCGACCTCCAAAAGGCCCAGCACCTCTTCTTCTCCAGGCTCTGCCCGGAGCCCTCGCTCATTCCGCTCGGAGGGAGGCTACCACTCCTCAGAGACCCGCTATATCGAGAGGACCTCACCCGGAGAGAGAGGAGAGAGGGGAGGTGGAGGTGGGGAGGCCATCCGCACAGTCACTCCAGCAGCAGCTATCCTACGAGCTGAAGCCCAGAGGATCCGCCAGTACAATGAACATCGCCACTCTTATCCCGGCTCCCAGCAGCACCTCCAGGACCTGCAGCACCACCCCCAGATCCTACAGGAGCTCCACCATCACCCGGGGGGCCGTAAGCCATCTGTGTTAGACCCTCTCACCCTCAGCAGGCAGGCCAAGCAGCGGGAGCTGGCCTATTCCCAGCTCTCGCCTCACTACCCACTCTCGCCCCAGTACCACAACCTCAGCTACTGCTCCAGCCCGGAGGAAGACGAGGAGGAGGAAGGGCTCCTCTGCACCCCGACCCTGGGGCTGTGGGAGAGGTTCAAACTGCACCGTAAGAGGCACCGGCAGGCGTCCATGGAGGACGAAGGATACGTGGCAGCCGGACACGCGCTGAGGCGAAAGGTTCAGTTTGCCAAGGATGAGGATCTTCACGACATACTGGACTACTGGAAGGGTGTGTCCGCCCAGCAGAAGACCTGATCCAACATCTGGAGACCCCAAACACTTTGAAGATGGAAAATAACAACACTGCACCCATAACATATTGATACAGATAGAAAAATGACCTGTAAATACATACAAACACACACAACTTACAGGATCTACACAATCACATTGCAGACATACATCCACACACGCACACACTTTACACAAACCAAGCCTTTGCTTCTGAGAACATGAAGGAGGACCAAACTAATATATTATATTGAAGAAGAAAAATCATAACTTATAGAGAAACTGAGTTACTTTTTGTAATGTAATGAAAATCATAGCTCAGACTTATGTAGCTATTTGTACTACGTTTTGATTGAAGAAAAAGAAAAAATCAACATTAAGAAACAGAAACCTTAAAAAGTTGCCGGGCAACCCATCCTGAAAAGCCTGGCTACGCTTTGAATCTGCCTTGAGACTCATCAAACCCGGCCGCGGCAGATTAACCTCAACAGTTTTCACAACCGTAGTGGATTGATCTAGACTTTCCTTTGCTGGGGTGATTGTTTTTTTGGATCACAAAACCTGCGATACTTCTGTGAGGAAAAAAAAAGAAGCAGACATTTTGAAAGATTTGCCGTGAAGATTTAAGACATCAATACGACATATTCTGGATGGGTCGCCAGGCAACAGTAATATTCAACTGTGCTGAGAATGAGTAGGTAGCTCTCACGAGAGAGTGAGCATAATGTGCCAAATCAACCAAGGGGATAGTAGAGCCCTACTGTGTACCAACTTCTCCTCGCCACTGTTTTTATATACAGAATTTAAAAAATCTAGAATGATATGTTATTACTATTAATTATTCTTATTACATTACTGGTCTTCTTATTATTCCTATGCTCCTCATCATTAATACTCTATTATTTGAATATGGCATGGCTCTGTGTTTTGACTGTTTTGAACCTCTCAGCTGAGAAGTGCACACCAACAGAGACAAACAGTACGATGGACGAGACATTTGAGTTCTTCTTTTTCTACCAAGAGGAATACGCTCTCCGCCGAGCCAAAAACAAGCCCATCTTTTCTCTTGGTGAACCCCTGCTACACCCACTCCTCATCCTCCTGAAGAGGGAACGCTGTACAGATGAGAGAGAGAGAAGTTCTATATTTGCAACAGAGGTGACTGTTTTGTTTGTACAACATGGTTTTTCGAAATCTTTCAGACTTTTCAGAAACCACAATCCCAAGTTAGTTACCTACCTGCTCACTTACAATGGTATGTTTTTGATTTTGAAATTGAACTAAAAAATTCTAATCTTCAAATGAATGTCTTCAATTCCCACAGGGGGAAACATATCTGCACTGTTCAAAATCAAAAAAACAACAACTCTTAGGAAAAAGACCTAAAACTCTCAGCTTCGTTCCCGATACACTGTAGATCCACTGTGTTTTATCAACGATTCATTTTATTTTTCTCCTCACATCTCCCTGGTTTCTACTTTTAATTTTTTTGGCATTCCTCTGGCTCCACTGTGGTGCCATTGTGACAACTTGTTAAATCACAAAGAAGTATTTGAACTATTTTAAATACTACGATTTACAGACCTCTTCTCCTTTGCATCGATACACATTAGTTTGCCAAACGGAACAACAATTTGCACAAAAAAGATCCACCACCATTGGCTCACTGCTCCCCTTCTATCCTCCAATCATTTCTAAGACCAAAGTACTGTGGTAGTAAATTGACCCTTATACACCCTGACCCGGACCCGGACTTATATATACCCACCTTCACCCTTACAGTTGCGACTCTAGCACATGCACACCACATATACGCATTCAAGTGTACTCATGCACACACAGCCACACACAGATGAATGTATTCTTTGAGAAAATAATACTGTTTAGCAGCTGGATTTTCTGTTTCTGGTGTACAAGCTGTATACAAACAGTGTCCTCATCTGTCTGATAGAAAACTGTTTCAGAATTGGAGATAAATACGGATCATTTGGCTTTGTAAAACAGAACAAACTAAATCCGGCCCACTCGAGGCATATTCTCATGGATGAATATTCCTAACATCAGTTTGTGTCACGAGGAGCCACTGCAGTCGTCTATCGAAGTGTTAGGAAATGGGGTTTTGCCTTATTAACGGTTTTTAACTGGAAAAAGTTCCTCATATGACAAATGTTAGTATGTAAAATGTGATTAGTATCACTAGTGTGGTGAAAAGAGACTATATGTATATCTGCAATATCTGCAGGAACTAAATACCGGAGGAGAAAAATGTGATAACAAAAATACTGCTGTTTATTCTATACAGAACTGTGCTACGACAACTGGTTTAAGAAGACTGTAAACCAGGGATGGAGTAAAGAACATTTCAGTTCAGAGGATTTTTGAATTTAACAAGCTTGTAGTATTCACCGTACTGACAGGCAATTTGTAATTACAAATGCTTATACTGACTGAATCGCACCCACTTTGCTTTCGGAATCGAAACGGAATAGAAACTAAAGTGAAATCTACACAACAGAGTTGACAAACAATGAAAGGTTCATTGGTGAATGGAAACACTGTATAAAATCTTTTTTTCTCTGCTAAATTGAGTTCAGAATGCTCAAGTCATTAAACCCAGTTAAAGCCACAATCGTGGGTTGGTGAAATCACCACAGCTGTTTGTAGCACTGCGAATGCACGTTCATTTGTGCGGTTTAAAAAAAGGCAGTTATGTCTCCCCACGTACTGCAGCAGACGTGACGCGGTTCATCTGCTGCTGCAGCAAACAATCAAACTCTGATCCAAAAAGAAAAAAAGTGAAGACGAGCTGTGGTCGTTTCTTTACATTCACACGTCCCGGATTGTGGCTTTAACTAAACAACAGCCTTAAAACATTCGATTTTTCTTTAATCTTTTTAACTTAATCAAACAATTTCCTGGTTTCTTAACTTATTCTTTCCTGACTGCAATTTTATAATTGCTTGATTCTTAAGCCTCACTTGAGCATTCTTTGAGTAACAGTAATATCAATGTAGCGATGTATTTAACTACTGTTTTTTTTTTTTTTTTTTTTTCCCCCCATTCTGTTCATGAACAATAATGGCCTGAATTTATCATGTGTCAGAGACTAGCAGAGCTTGTCTAGAAATCTGTAAAAAATGTCCTGGCGGTCGAGGCATCCAGTCCACAGTGACCCTAATCAGCGCTGCTATTCTTTGAAGCGTGATGAAGAGAAACTGTGTTTTTGAAACAACAATTGCCTAGAAATAAATAGAGGTCCTACTGACAACAGACAGAAAAGACAATGGAGCATGCTGCAAGGAAATCTTCAGTGGAAGCTTGTGTTGTACTCTTCTAGTGAATGACTCAGGAGCGAGAGAGTAAGAGAGAGAGTGAACGAGAGTGAGAGAGAGAGCGCGAGAGAGAGAGAGAACGCTCTGCCATAGGATCTCTCAGAGGCTTTCTTTCTTTATTTTCTTGTCAAAAAAATTAAAATGAGCACAATAAAATAGCCTTTCTTTCACTGTCTCCTTTCCTGGAGAAGCCACACATATACCAGAAGTTTCAAATACACTCAGGAGTTTCATTTTACATTTCAGCAACACTTGATTGATTACTTCTGGGTCCAGTTTACCTTAAAAAAAAAAAGAAAAATGACCAAAAAAAAACATATTTTCCTACTTGGGTCCAGTGGATTTAGCCAGTCTAGACAGTTTGTGCAATTTGTTTTGAAATATTTGCCTTCGCCCAGTTCCTCTGGGCAACCCAACAGAACACACCATCAAAAAGTAGTTCCAGTGCGAACTGCTGATAGTGCATGTCCCTGTTGTTATTATTCTGGATTATTTTCCAGAATAACATGGGACACTGTCTTTGGACTGAAATGACAAACTGCCAAACAATTCGACAACAAGCCCAAGACATGCAGGGGCTGTCGCTCTGGCATCAGCTGAGCTGTGGTTTAACGTGTCAGACGGGTTTAAACCTCTGTGGCCTGGGTCACATATTCACTTAAACCTCATTGCTGCCTCCTCAGAACCTGTGTGAACTGCCGCTGTGGTTTAGTCCGAACCTGGTTGCTGTCCTCTAAACTCCTGTAGAGGTTTAAGGTCATCAAGTTCAGTATGAGGACAGATTTATACAGCTCAGATCATTATTATCTTTGAATATTATAATATAATTATCTTTTACCATGTATGTTCTTTTGAAGGCAACACTATATTCAAATGTTAAACTTCTATAATTGTGTAATTACAATTAAAGGTGTTACTTCTTCCTTAATTCATTTTTGAATCCAGAAACAGGGTTATGGATTATCTGACAAACATGACAACCGATCGTTTATTAATGCGTCAATTAACGCATGTCCAGCGCCTGGAAGAAGGTGTTTGCCGGTAATGTAAAGGTCACAGTAATCATATATCTATTGTCATGCCCGCAGCGGCTGGTGAAACTACATTAATTAGCAATGGTGCATTGAGTCATCAGATTCAAAGGGGGGTGAGAATCATCAACATCACTCACTCTGTAACCACATTCACTCCTAGTGACTAACTGTATAACAATGTAGAAATGTGAACAACTGTAGTTCACAGTGGCACCAATAACAGAACAAAACATTTGACTTAAACAAGACAAAGAGTCTACAAGCCATGTGATTTTTCCCAGCAGTACTAAGTGGTTTAGTGGTCACCATTTACGTTCAGCATGCAAAGATTTGGTGATTAGTACTACACACGAACCACAGCTTTTTGAAAAGTCACTAGTTTTGCTGGTATTCGAGGTCATGTAAGTATTTGACAAATAATCCAAATTTTGACCAGATGGTGGCGCTAGAAGAGGACTGGGGATCAGCATTCATTCATCCTGAGCGGAGTTGGACCTGGTGTTGCTGGAGGAAAAGTTCTGGGATCGCAAATGTCGTCAGGATTTATCCTCTGATGACCATTTATGTTTGCACAAAATATCCATGTGGAGTTATGTAACATCACACATCAACATGAGGACATCACAATAATTAATATTTCAAATTGGTTAATCCATGACTGACTATTTGTGGACAGTTTTTGGCTCGTAGTGAAACATAATCCTGTTTAAATAAACTCCACGCAAGACACCCTCAGTCGATAATGCCGTTTCTAAAAAGACATTTAAAAAAAGGGCAACACTAACGTCATGTTGGATTGGCACTGTGGATGTGGAGCGTGTCCTCAGTGAGATGAATCAGGATCCTTACTTTGCTGAATTTTAATTTGACAGCAGCAAATAAATGGACCAAGTGAAACATCTAATAAGTAGTGACTCAAACGTGAGTATCTCCGCGTCGAGTCAAAACATTTTAAAATTTGGTTTTTAATACGGCAAGAAAAAACTAGACTATGTTTGTCAATACAACACTGGTGATGTAACTCACTTCTCCGGCATATTTATGTTTTGTGTCGAACAAAAAGGTTTGACGTGGTTGGAGTTCGAGCTGTCAGCAGCTTAAACATCAGCAACTGAAATCTTTACTTACAAAAATAAAGGAACTTACCTTGCTCTTTTTTTCCCCACACAGACATTTTCTACACAGTTACACCATCCAATTTTATTCAGAGGCTTTTAACGAGAAGCTTTACTGTGCATGAAGCAGGTAAGTGTTTTTCTCTGAGAGACATCAGCAATGCGACGCGAGGCAGCGGCTTCACTTCTTCATTTGCTATACACATTCTAATACTGTCTAATACTCCGGTTACAACAGAAGGAGGGAATCTGACAGCTGTTTTATACAACATGGCTGGTTATAACTCCAGTAATTTCTTACATCAAGATGGGTTTATTGTCACGAGGAGCACTACTCAGCCTGTGGAAAAACAGTTGTAAAATGTCTTGGCTCTGGAGGGAGCTTTGTCAAGTCTGAACGAAATCACTGTGGTGACATTGACAGGGTATCTTGCTTGGGGACTAAACAGTGTTAACACAAATCCTCGGTTTCAAGCTGGGGGTGTGGAGTGAAAAATGTGGATGTGTAAGAGGCAGGTGAGGTCTAACCATGAATCACAACTGAGTTGCATTTTGAGCTGGATCCACAGTAAGAACTTAAAGTCACAAATCTCAGCGTCTTCTGAAGTTCCCTTCACTTGAAGGGAACTGTGTCAGAATCCAGAAACCCCCTCACTCACTACAACAAACAAATCTTTATTTAAATTATTCAAGTTTATTAAACAGCTGGCTTTTGTCAGGCAGCAGGAAGCAGATACTGATCATGGATAAGTGTTTACTGATCATGAAGAGCCTGAATAAAAAAACTTGGATTATAACTTGTTATCCAAGTTAGTGTGACATGATGTCTTAACTTAAACTAAAAGTCACACATCTCAGCATCTTCTGAAGTTAAGTTAAATTTTTTATAAAATAATGGTGATCTCCAAATTGACACCTTTGTGGGACTTAGAAATGATCTAAAGTGATAAATTTTGATTTTTGAGATCTTATGCTGACTCACTTTCTTGACTACAGTCATGGAAGATCAGCGCCACTCTCAAGTCTGAGGGAGGTGATTAACTTAGCTTAGCATAGATATTGGAAACAGGGGGAAACAGCTAGTCTGGTCACCATGAGGATGAACCAGCAGAGACTCAGGGGCAGCTGTAGATGGCTCTAGAAACGGCAATCTCCACAAGTCCCCTTCACAGCAGAAATAAACATGTTACCAACCAGGTATAAAAAACTGTTTAGGTCTGTATAGCTAATTTTCATATTTGGCGTGGCTGCTGTTACAAGTGGCTTGTTTGAACACCAGCATCAACATCTTTGCCCATTTTTGGATTAGTGGTAGAGGCAGGAGCCACCACACTTTGCACTTCCCAACGGCTCTTCAGGAACCTATGCGTGACAACACAGATCCATCGATGTGGTATCACCAAAATGACCCTGCTCATCATGGTAATATTGCTAACCATCCAATAAGTCCCTGGGTACTAGCAAAATAAAAGCAAATCGTGGATATAAACATAGGAGGATTTTTGGTTGTATATTTCTTCCTGTATGAGGCCTGTAAAAACTGCTTCGTCTTCTCAAATTATCCTGTGTCTGCTTGTTTGGATATGAAAGTTCAGTTGATCTGAATTCAGAACAAAACAGGCGACACTCTAAGGGTCTATCATGTATGTTAGACCCCCCTGAATGTGGTAGCAGCTGCTGCACCAAGTATAAACATCAGAACAGTGACTAACCGTAGCCACTCACACAATATTAATTCCTCTTCAGTGGCAGCAAACACAACACGCTGATACTCAGAGCTTAACAAGATATTTTTTTACGGCCGACGAACATTAACATTAACTGTGAGAAATCACATGGGTACAGTTACCTCTAATCGTAGAGCTGCCTCCCCTGCGGTGTAGTTACCCTTTAAGGTCTAACATACATATGCAACATATGTCGAGTGCCATTTCCTTCTTGGGTAACACATGCAACGTTTAAAATTTTTATACATTCATGTTTTATTCCCGAGCAGTTTTCTTCTTCACCGCCTTTTGTTGCTACATTTGTTGGCGTGTTACCAGCCTGTAAAAGGAGGCGGCCAGGAGCAGAGCGAAACTGCAGGACTGCATTGATGTGTAAAGAGAAGTGGATGGGCTTCATTCATTCCTATGGAAGCTTTTCAGTACATGAAGCTAAAAAGTTTGATTTCTAGGCATAACATGAATTAAATAAAATTCATTAATTCATGTGTTTCTGCGTTGTGTGGCCCATAAAAGAGGTGTTTTAAAGACTGCTGCTAACTTCTGCTTTAGTCCTCCACCAACTAGACTGAGAAGAGTGACTCAAAAATATTTAGTCACCATTTTGCAGCTGGTTCTTTCATGATGGTAAAACATCTTTTTGGGACTTCCTGGCTGCTTGCAGGACTGTGTAACAGTCATCAGAGTGAATATAATAACATGTCAGTTGAAACTATAAATAATTCAAACAGTTATTCAAACTCTGATCTAAAAGCACAAAAAAAAGCTTTACTGTGTCTAATTTTAATTTTATAATACGATTTAGGTGTAGACATTTTGTACACCCACTCTCACACTTATCTTGCAGCGCAGTGGAGTGCACACGTAGGCAATGACACACACCTACAGCACAGAGAGCTCGGACCGGGGCCTTATCTTTCCAGGTGAAATCACCCTTTAGATTTATAATGGTGTAAGTAATTCACGTGTAGGAGCCCATTTCCTATTCCTACCTGAACTGACTGACTGGATATCGCAAGTTCAGTACAACAACGACGACGAGGTTCATTACTCCTTATCTTTAAACCGCTGCGGTACAAGTGGCTTTGGGGGGCCTGGCGGTGGGCGGTGTGAAGACAACATGTCCTAACAGGATAACTTGTCATTATCCGTCCATCTCCTATCTGCCCTGTGTGATTTTAACCCAGGGCAGGTAATGTGTCTCCACGGTTTCATTATTGGTCTCCTCAACCTCATTTTCTTTCCTTTGTGACGTCTCGCTCACTCTCAGACTCACACAGACGGACAGGAACGAAAGCATCATTGTTGTGGTGTTAACTCAAGCACAGAGAGTAAGACACGCTTTCTGTGTTTCGGTACAATTTACAACTTTTTCGGAGATGAGATTTTGTTTGTTGAACTTTCAAAAACTTAACATGATATTTACAGAAATGCACATAATGCAGTCATGATGTGGGGCAGCTTATTAAAGAGCAGCAGAATGAAAGATTTCAGCGGTCCTGTACCCGGTGGGACAGTTGAAAAGGGCAGCCAAACAACTCCCGGTATTACGGCTGGAGGAGAACCTACATTAAGCCTGGTTTTGACGCACTGTGGTTGAGAGCTGCCCTTTCTAGATGTGGTATTATCAAAGCAGTCTGACGCAAAGCGTAGAAGGAGCCTCCGGCTTGCCCTCACGTCAAGAGTTAGGAACACAAGTAGTTGTCAGGCTTGTCATCGCCGGAGCTGCAGTGACCAAAATATCTGTCTTTCCATGTGCACCCCCTCCTTTATTCTATAGCTGTCCACGCTGATGCCTGCCCGAGTACAAAAAGAGGCGTCCCCAGGCACAAACAATAACCCCTCTCCTTTATTCTCCACATGGCATTTACAATGACACCTCCGGCAGGGATGGAGGGTGGAAGAGATGAGGACAGAAAAAGAACAAAACAAAAAAAAATCTAGAAAAAAGCAGGAAATGGAATTAAGACTAAGGGGCTAAAGAGATAAAAGAACAAGAGGACAGGATCCTTTGCTCATTTTCATTTTCAGAGTTTTGATTTCTCTCATGGCCTTTGGGGGTTGTCTTTGTGAAATAACCTTCTTTTAAAAAAAGGGAATTAGACTCGCGGCCTCTATCAAAGATCACAGCCTAATGTGGGCCAGCCTGTCTAAGGAGGTGGTTTGATAGAGCACGATGTTAAGAGTGATAATAGGAAAAACCTCTCACCACTGTATTAATACATATTAAAACCAGCGCTCTGAAAAGGAGGGCCTTACAACTCACTGCAACACACACAGAGACACACAAACGATGGGCCGAGCAGCATTAATAATGGACAGTGTAAGTGGGAGAACACTGTGGAAAGGTCGAGGTTGGCTGAAAGGCATACAACGCGACTTGTGAGTTATTAGGTCAGTGGTTACACTATCTATGACTGAGTGAAAGAATCTAACTTTCTCCTGTTTAAATATCTTATGAGAAAAGTCAAAGAGCAGCAGAAACATTTTGTCTTTAAAAAAAAAAAAAAAACAAGACTAATTGCGTTTAGTTTCAAAACAAGGACACCAGCCGAACAACTTCCACCGGGGTACTGGAGTTTCTTGACCCTGAAACTTTGCTGCTGCTTTCTTTATGAGAACGTGCACATGTGTGGAGAAATTTGGGGCCAGATGCAGAAAAACAAGGGACAGGATTGCGAGCCACGACGGAAAATTATGCTTGGAAAGACAAAAGAATTTAGCGGAGAAACAAAAGTCGGGGATGGACAGAGTTTGAGGGAAGGTTAAATGACTGATATTTTGTCATTTAGCCTCTCTCAAACTCTCTCACCTTTCTAAATTAACCACACAAGGTGACACCGAACCAGCTGAAAATATACAAACACACATCCGCCGTGCATTCCTGCACACGCACACGAGCTCCCGGATTGAAGGAGGCTGAGACGAGAGATCAAGGCAGTGCAAATTAAAAGAGCTCTAATTAGCCAAACTGTCACTCTCCTGCTCTGGCAGCCATGTTGGAGTCTGCCTGGAGACCTGCCTGCCTGCACATTCTCACTGGCCCCCTGAACACACATATATACTGCATGGTAGTGAGGATTAGAGGCAGAGGTTGTTGAGAATAACTTGCCAGACGTTAAGCACTGCAACAGCCCCGAAATGTTATAATGAATGGAGAGATATGCGATAATGAGGCGGCTCTGTGGAGGTCCGTCGTCAGAGGCGCACACTGTTACAACTCCTTCCAAATTTGTTCTTTTGGTCTGGAATCATTTCTGAGCGCGTTATTGCACCATTAGCTTCGGCTAATTGTTATGCCAGAGAATGATCATGAAGTAGCCGCTGGTAATGGGTGAAAATACCCCCAGATTGTAATGAGACCACATTCCACTTTAGTTTAACAGCACGTTTTCCTTTTTTTTCTTGATTTTTCCACCTTCCAGGGAGTCTTTTATACATGTCAGGAAAACAAAAAAACTTGCAGAACTTGAAACGTGGTTGAGTTCGGTAATCAATCACAGAAAGCCTCACCGTCCTCACCTTTAGGTTTTGTCAAAGTTATGTTATTGCCACGAGACAGGGAACACGGTGTTTTGAACGCTCCCCTTTCAAGATCACACTGACAATTGACATTTCAGAGTCAGCCACAAAATAGCAACTTAGTTCACGCAAAAAACAAACACATTATGCTTTAAATGCAGCTGGAGCCTATCGCAGCTGATATCACAGCCTTTGGACAAGAGGTGCTGTACACCTACAGCCAGTTTTAAGGTCAGTAATTAACCTATTAAGTGCAAGCAAGCCAGAGTACTCCGAGATAACTCCACATAGAAAGGTCGCAGCCGAGGTTCACACCAGGAACCTTCTTGCTGTGAGGTGACAGTGCGTACCCCTGTAGCACCGTGGCACCATCTGAAACATCACAATGTGAATAATAATAAATGTTCATGGGAACATTAGACTCACATCTTTATACTTTCACGTGCACTCCAGCGCGTGGTATTGATCGGATTTGGATGTGCATGCATTTGTGAACAGTTTCCATCTCGCTTCTTTGCTTTGCCGAGAGACGCACAAGAGCATGAGTGATCAGACACAATGTTTAAAAAAAAAATCAGTTTTCTCATGTGAGTTCGGACCACGCTTACAAGCCTTTCAAAAAGATCTGGCTACTGACAGTCACAAGTAGAGATGTTCTGCTGAAAACATGTCTCCATCAACCCTTAAAAAAAATAAATTACATTGAAAACCTGCCTGGTCTGATAAGTACTGTATTTTACTGCCACCTCTGAACACCAGACTAGTGTGTTTGATTTGCAATGAGTGCGTTTCAGTGAGGCGCCACACTGAGAAACACCAACCCTTTCCCAGGAGATCACAGGAGAGGGACGCTAATGTGCAGGGTTTGATTAGATCTTATGATTGAAGCTGTATTTCCCAAGTGGAATCATGCACTGACACGGAGAGTTACAGCAGCCTCCCGACATGTATTATGGATCCTGGCAAAGAAGAAAAAGTGAAAAAACATACTCTGTGTGTGTGTGTGTGTGTGTGTGTGTGTGTGTGTGTGTGTGTGTGTAGCAGGCAGGGAGTGAGAGTGGTAGAAAGTGTGTTATTGGTTACTGTTATTGCCCCGGGTCCTGTGCAATGATAGCAATGACAGCCTCCTTTTTCCAGTTATTTCAAAAGCGAGACAATAAACAAGCTATTTTTGTACTGCATTCATTTACATTTGTTTCAAACACGTCATTACCAAAAGCTAAAAACAGTTTTTTTTTTTATATATGCTGCTGAAAATGTCTGGCCCATCTACATTTCCTTGTTTTTTCCAAATCTGTCCCGATTGAATAGCCCGGCTCTACAAATAGTCCATGTTGCGTCTTGTTGTTGTCATTTTCCGACAACGCGTTATAGCTCGTCACTGTAATGCTGTCAGTCAACTATTCAGTCTCAGATGTCAGAACTTTGTTGAAGTCTCCGCCACAAAGAGTTTACAGTATTTAAGTATTCGTATTTTCTCATAGCCGCAGCTAACAAAAAGTTCTACATCTCTGAAAACCGTATTGCAAACTGGAGAATGTCAGAACATAATGGAAAACGTAGAAGTCGATCTCTAAGCTATTTCAAAAGAAGGTTTTTACTTTGAAATAATTCCAAGAATTGAAAGAAAACACAATGTGTAGCCAGTGAATGAGCTACAACAGCGAGTCCCATGACAAATCTGGGAGCTTGACATACTTATGTACATTTTATTTCTGATTTCTGACTGAAATAATGGATATCCTCACAATTTTCACAACTCATGTCCACGTAAAGGCCATAACCTGTGACAAAGTAGATCCATAAAGGTTGAGAATCCCTGAGTTAAATCATACATAAGGATAAGGCAGGATACTTTTAAAGGAGAATTATGGTTAAAGGGGAACTCCGCCAATTTTACATCAAAGTCTGTTTAGGTCTTGGGGAGTACTACTGATTATGTGAAAAAAAAATATTTTGTAGCTCCACAGGGAGCTGTGAAATCTGATAAACTGCCTCACTGTCAGTTGGGGCTGAAGTTTGAAATGAAATCTGGGGGTGTGGAGTTAGAAGTGAGCTAACCAGCCCTCTGTAGCCCCTCTCGAGGCTTGCAACTCAAGTCTGTGATATCTGCCTCAAGTCTGTTGTGAGTAAATGTTGCACATCACAATCAGTGGGGCACTCTTTTAATTACATCTTACAGAAGTGTTTTGCACGACACTGTTATCAGTCATAATAACACTGCACTCATAAATGAGTTGAGATCTGGTCAAATCAATGACCGTATAAAGAACGGAGGTCATTTCTGTGACGTCACCTACAGGTTTCTGAAAGAACTGTATGTGAAGCTCAGATCGCCACCATCTTTGGCCGTCCTGCCTCCACCACCTCCCAGCTTATGTAAAAGTGGGCACAGACGTATATCGTCGGTGGAGCTAGTTGGGCCAAATGGGTGGGTGCTCAAAGAAACCATCTGTAACGGCGCCCACCTGTTAATTCTGCATAACTTTAAGCCTTAACATAATTTAAACAGTTGAGTTAAAATAAAATTTAAAAAATCACCAATACAGTTGATGAATGGAGAAAGTAGCTATAGAGACCAAAACAAAATCTGTTGGTTAAACTGAATTTTATGTTACTTTAAATGCTGGTAACAATCTGACTTCTAATAAAATGAATACACCTTAAATATATATATAATAATCCATTGCACAAAGAAGGATTATGATCATTTACCTTCCCTGTTGTGCGTTATTCTTACATCTCGAAATGGTGGACACAACTATGAAAATAAGACCCAGGTTATAATTTACAGGAATAAAAAAAAGAGCTACAAGTCCAACTCAAGTAAGTGTCATATAGTAAAAAAAGAGTTCCACTGCTGTTCCACGACTCCTCACTGTATGTACACATGAATGCTTTGTCACACACCTTCCTCAGTGAACACAATATCACGCCGCTTCTACTCAAAGGGAAACCCAAGGAAAAGAAACGTATCTCTGATCTGAATGAAAGCATGACAGGTGCTCTGTCTCTCTGCTGGGATTTTAGCAAAGAGAGGAGAGCGGGAGAGACAGGATGAAGAGGTGGGAGAGAGAGACTCTTCAGAGAAAACTATACCGAGCTTCCTGTGTGAGTGGAAAGGGAGCAGATGGAGAGTTTAGCGAGGAAGCTATAGACAGAAAAACAAGAGGGATGACAGATGAAAGAGAGAAGTGACAGGTCCTCTTCTCTCCTCACTTTCTGCCCCATAAGCCTCTCTGGTTTCCAGCTGAGACTCTCCTCAGTAGTGGCAATGTCTCTTCTCAGCAGGTCGCACTTATCAATATTTCTCTGTAGTGGGGGAGAAACTTGAAAAAAAAACAAGCTGAAAATTCCGCTCCTATATACATTTTTTTTTTTATAAATTAAACATGCATGAGACTCGCTTTTAAAGATTTAGTGCTGCCTTGAAATGATTTCTGCTGCCTGTATTTTAAAACCCTCCTTCCAAAACTGATTGTTTACTGCTCAGCCAGGATTGGTGTTGGTGTTTGTGTGTGCATGAAATCTGGTGTACGCCGCAGAGTCGTAAAGTTCAGCTTTGGCATTTTCAACTTCACTCTACCACCACCTCATTTATACTTGATGAGATATAAGGGGGTGTGCTAATTGTTTTCGACTGGGAGATGATGAGCTGATGAAATAAAGATAAAGGAAGGAATGAATAAGAGAGTGGAGAGAAGAAGTGGGAACGGCAGAGAGGATGGAAAAACAGTTTAACAGGTAGTGAGAGACAGAAATGGAAATAACGTGGATGAAAGCTGAATAGGCAACGTATTATTTTTCTGCAGGCTGATCTCAAACGTTATCAAGAGGATCGCCACAGTTGCATCTTTTGCCGTTTATACACGCTCCGAGATTGTAATGTCACACTAATAAAGAGGCATTTGCTTCCTACCCACTGTGGAACTAATATTTATCTTCACTGGCGACACAGAACACTTATTTTCCTTCCCTTTAAGGACTTGTTAATTCGCACTGGTGAAAGCTAACAATGAGTTAAAGTGACTTCAAGCCAAAACTTTAAAAAATGAATGACTGTTTAAACACGGCTTCTCTTTTTCGCCCCGTCACTAGCGGACACTGTGTAAGCATGATAATACACTAAGGAGTCCTGACGGTTTTGGCTCGGATAGAGAAGAATAAAAAAATATATATATTAAAAAACAGGATCTTTCACTTTGCTTCCTCCACGGAGAGTGTGCTGGACAGGTTCAGCCTCAAAGTGTTCCAACATCCAAGATATCCCTCGAGGAGGCGAGCCATTCTCCTTTGCTGTGGAAAAACAATGTCTCACGCTTGCCTGTGTCGACTGACAGTTTGTCAGATAAATCTCATTTCATGACCTCCTCCAACTCTTTCCACATCTGGTTTTCCTTTGCTCCTGCAACCAAGGTACTCGTCTGCTAACTAAGCCAGAAAAACCTTGTTCCTCAGCTTTACAGCTTCCTTCACCACGAGTGTCCAGTGCTGTCTATCAGTCTTAATCTGCCAGCAACTTTCACCCTGGGCAACTTAAGTCCACCCTTTAACTGGCAGTTTGGCTCCAGAACAATTGCTGCAAGTGATGGCAACTATATCCATCCATCCATTTTCCCTTTATCAGGGTCACGGGGGGCTGGAAATGACATTGGTATGCACCCTGGAGAAGTAACCGGTTGATCACAGGGCCTACACATGGAGACAACCATTCACACTCACATTCACACCTACAGGCAATAGAGCCACCAATTAACCTGTTAACTGCTTTGGACTGCAGGAGGGAGCCGGAGTACCCAGAGAGAACCCACGACGGTACAGTAACTATTTCGAGTTGGTAATTCTCCACTTCCCACAAGCTGTTGCTCCTTCAGTAGTGGTTATAAAGAGGTGAGATTCCACTTCGCAAGATGCCAGTTTGTGTCGGTAGGGGTGCCTGCCACCCAACCGGCACTCATGGGTGGATGCCACATGGTACAGTTCTTCTTCAGGTTGATGCTGAACAGGCTCAGCCATCAGACACTTGCCTACAACTTCCGCTCTCAGGCAGCAACAAGTATCCTCGTCTTTGCATCGCACAGTAAATGTTCCAACAGAAAACAGCAGACTGGGTTAGTGGAGTTCAGAGGTTGGAAAATAATGACAGTTAACTCTATAACTATTAGGTCTTGATGCATAAAAGTTAATAGTCTGCATTTTAAAACTAAAATTTGAATCCTTAGCTTCCTGATGCAACCTTACATTACATAACTACCCCGCACATGGGGCACACGTGTGTCTTGTTTTACCTTTGACATACCTAAAAATGGGTGAAACAGCAATAAAACCAACATGAGGAAGCACCTCTTACTTTACAGAAAGTGTTTTTGTACAAAATTTTAGTGTTTTACATAAAAGGCGTTTTGATTTGAGAACATGATTTATTTGTGAATAAGAGCCAACTTTTTAGGTTTTCAAGTGATTAATAAAACAGAAAGAAATGTGTCCCATTTTCTCATTTTTGATAAGAAATAATGCAATGTTTAAAAATTAAGTAGTCACACTAACATTTGATGCATCAATAATCGTTTTCAAATCAAAATCGAATCATGAGGTATCTAAAGATTCCCACTCGTGGTGGGTGTGTCCTTTAGTGAGACAGTGTAATATGATACAATAAGTACTGTTGAGAGTAAGAGAGCGATGATTTTGATTTATCAGGATCATCAGAAGCTTCAACACTGCACTGTGGTTTACAATATTATGAGGAAGGATCTGGAAAGTTATTGCAGCGATAAAAAGCAGAAATGCAGCGTTTCATTTCAGGAATATAAACCAACGCAGCGATGACGTCGCATTGCACTGTAGCAAAAGTTGATCCAGTTTAAACATTTTGGTGTTTTAAACTCCCCCCCCCACGCTCACACCTTTACTGTGCGGCCTCATTAAAATGTATACGTTTTTTTCCCCGCAGTGCTACTGTCGGACTGAGCGAGGCCCCAGGTGCTTGCCTGCAAGCTACTCTTCCAGGAGACCTTTCCCAAAAGTCACACTCGACGTTGCTCTTTCATGAAGCCACTGTTACACAGAGGTCCCTGAATCTCTTAGCCTCTCACCTGGGACTAATAGCCTCTGGAAAGCCTACCTGAGCTGTTCCACCTGACAACACAAGACCCAAGGTCACGGGAACATGCAACGACTAAGTGGTGAGAAATGACACTGAGTGTGCCGCTTTCTCACAGCCTCTGGATATGGTCAGAGGTACGGCAGGTGACTTACTACAGTTGCATGTATTAAATACAAACATTGTATTAAATAGACAATCACACATATGCTTTATTGATTAAATTTGCATTTCAAATATAGACTAACAGTAAGAACGTACAAAAGCTGTGTCAGATGTACACACTAATGATGAAGCCACAGTACAATACGTCACACACTGCTGAAGAGGAGTGTTGTATGGCTGAGCGCTGTACGTATTGCACAGCTTGGAGAAACCCTCTAAAATATCACCTCTAGCTGAACGCTGTGGGGCGTGCAGAAGATGTGCTGTGAAAATGAATGAGGGTGTGGAGAGAACAAAAGAAGAGGAGAAAAACAAGGACATTATGTGGCATGTACTGTACAGGAGAATATGTTTTCTCATGACATATGGCTGCACCAGCTGGAGTTCTTACATTGTTGCTGTGATAAGTGGCTTTATTCTCACTTCACTTCCTCGTTTCCCAGTTTTATTGGATTGCTCCCTCGCTTCCTGTTCACCCCATGTGTACTTCTGCCATTTCTCTTTATTGCTGCCTCAAAAATTCTCTCGTCTTATTCTTCTGTTCGTACTTTCGCCAAAACACATCGACTTAATTCACAACAGGAAGAGTTCATAGTTTATCACGTTAACAGCAGTGGGCATAAATACATTTTTCATGAATTTCAACAAACATTGAAGCAGCCATGAAATCTGCATGTGTGTTTTCGTAATGCAGTCACCACTGTGAGACACCAATGTCTCCTCACAATGTATAAGAAGCAGGTGAGTTAAATCTAAGTAAAAACGATAAAAATGGTTCAAACTGACACGTCATTTTCTAATGCTAAACTTACTATGAAGCATTTTTAAAAAGGCAGCAACCTTCATCCTTGAGTTTTCTGTCTGTAATATTCGTAATGACTGCACACATTTGCTTCTCAAATGGTTAACATCACGTCCTCCGTTTTCGCACTGGAAAAGAGCAGACGAGCTTGCAGTCGACGGGGCGTGCAACAGATCCAGGTGGCACACAAACTGTTTTTTTTGTTTGTTTGTTTTTAGGTTATTGCAGATCAAATATTGAATTTTTTCTCACGGTCAAACTGTAGAGCAATTTTCAATATGTTGAGAGGAAAGTAAACTCGGCTCTTATCTCTGTACTTTTCCCTTGAAATGGAAAAAAAAAAGGCCGGAGAGAGAAGGAGAGCAGAAAATTTGAGTTTAGATTTAATCGATGTAACTCAAACACATTTTATCGTCAAAATAAAATCATATGTGTGGCATAACTAAATTAGATAGTGATGAAAACTAACTTCAAGTTCATATATATCCAGAGCACAAATAAGAAAAAGGGAAAAGATCTTGTATTCTATGTTTGGATTGCATAATCCTGACCACATAACGTCTGTTTGAAACCTTCTACCTAAGGCCCTGGGAAAGTGGAGGACACAAAAGGAAGAATAAAAAGAGTCAACAAAGACTTAGCCTGGATAAAGAACACACATAACACGTGTACTGCAGATTCAGAGAAGCTCCATGTGGTGTGGAAAGTGCATTTTCAAACTCCCACTGTAAAAAAACAAATCTAAACCATCACTGACAACTTTGTTCTGTTGAGAAAGGAATAAATCAAAGTTTCCCCGATGAAATATTCAGCGTACAAAACAGGGATGCCACGTCGCTTTCGTAGCAGTTTGAAATGTAAGTTGGAGTAAGCGTTCATCCTCAACAACACAGCACTGACGGCGCTGTTCAGTGAGTACGTGAGAGTTGTTGAGAAATACCGGAACATTCACAACACGCGCGCTGAATATCGTACGAGACAAGGAAGAGAGTGAAAACGCAAGAAATGAAAAACAAAAACAAAAAACCTAATCCCATCCTAAATATCACTCAGGTTACTTCAGATGGTTGTTTGTCGGCTGAAGAGGTCGAGGGTCACAGCAGAGAGGAATGCTGGGATGCTCTTCTGATGATGCAGATGAAGGGCCACCATTTCTCCAAGTGTTTTGGAGAACTCGGTCTCCATGAGCTGCATGCTTCCATTGGAGCCCTGCACACACAAACACACACACACACAATATTAAACAATAAGACCTGGATTTTTTCCCCCCACAACATCCATCTCCAGAGAAAAACTTTCAAAGTGAAGCAAGAGCACTTAAATTTGTTATTGTCTACAGGGGATTGTCAAACGTGTATGCGAGTGTTGCGTGTGTGCGTACGCGCGCACGCATTCGCAGCAGGGTGAAGGTGTCTAAATCTGTGTGGATTAATTAAAAGGAATGAGGAGCAGCTCGGGGCGATGGAGTGAAGGAGAAAGGGATGAGGAAAGAAACGAAGGATAAAGTAATTAAAGCAATGCAGGGAAGGATGGAAGGTAGCGAGGAGCACAGTCCCATGACGTGCTGGGAAGATATCAAGACGTCTGAGAAACGTCCCGTGTCGGCGTGTGGGAGATGGATCTTTGTATGAAAATTAAAAAAAAAAAAAAAACAAGTATAGAGGAAACTAAAGAGGAAAAGACAAAGAGCATGAGTGGAAGAAGATTAACAGAACGATTTAATACTGCACTGCATCATTTTCCACATGGACACTTTTTTACTGCATCTGTTCACCACAGAGTGATTTTCAGGCTAAAATAACGAGACAAAACGTGATTTAATTTGAGCTCCGCATTATTATTTGAAAACTGAACAGACTTTGTCAATAGCACATTAGAAAGTAGCGTTGATGCGGATAAAAAAATAATAATAAAGTAAATCCTCCTTGATAAACCAATTAGTGTGCCAACTCGCACACAACAGTGTGAAGTGAACTCTGTGCACTTTTGTGTGAACAGCCACAAATCTCCAACGGGTGAGAGGAGAGGATAACTGAACTAACGACATCTGCTCGCTGATTGCACCATGCTAAAACGAGGCAGAGTGCTCGAGAAACACAGGCACAATGACTCGCTCGTTCTTAAGCGACATTAGCTCTAAGTCAAAGGTCACTACAAGGTAGCAAGCTGCTCAGACAAGTTTTTGGTGGATGGAGTTTTGTATTCATCTTCACTTCCGAAGACTAAATCTGGTCAATTTTTTTTTTTTTTACTGGGTATGTTTCTGTCTCATGGCTGTGACGCTGTTTTGATCTGTTTTCCACGCAACTTCAAACCTCACCAGGAGCCATTTAGAAGTGTTTAGTCCACCAGGCTTTGTTAACTTGCTCAGATTTGGTTATTTTCCCCTGGTTTTTGTGCTAATACCGCGGCTATGTGGTACATGAAAGGTGTCCCATGTGTGCCTGGAGGAATTTAGGCCTTACAGCCTTACAAGAGTAATAATAATACTTGTAGAATGATTTTTGTCCAGTTACTTTATCTTTCATGTTCATTGCAACATTAATTTCGTTCTCTTTCTTTCTCTGCCTCTTTATAGAGAAAAAGTCATTCCTACACTCTCAAATATCACTATCAGGATGTTGTCTGGGTCTGAATGCCTTTTTTGTGCATGTTCAAGCTTAGAAGTTCCTCTTAAATAGCAGCTTTCTTTATACTTTCTAACAGGTCCCCAGTGATCTTGGTCATTTCTTTTTTTTCCCCTTAGCATTTATTGGTAATTGGCCTTTTCTGATAGTAAACAGACAAGAGGCTGCAGACAGGAAATTAGGGAGAGGGAGGATGACATGCAACAAAGGTCTCCAGCCGGATTCGTTTCGGTGACGTGGTAAGCATCTTAGACGGCTAGGCCACAGAGACACTCGGCCGTAGCGCCATAGTCGAGATTAAAATGCACTTCTATCTTTAATTGGGTCATTATCATAAAAGTTCCTACATGTAAAAGATATTAATTAAGTAACTGAATGAATGAATAAATGGTGAGGTGGTGTAAAATCTTTTCAGATGAGGCTGACGTGTTTTGGACTTCAATATTTTTTAAAGGGGAAGTGACCGACATATAGTGTGACTGCTGTGACTTTGATGAATGATCTCACACAGACACATTAAAGGTAGAATGTTACGGCTGCCGTCCTTTGTGTTACTTTGTTTACAGTGGAGTTTTTTTTTTTTGTGTATGCAGAGCGAGGTGTGAGGTCGTCTGCTCTGGATCGCTTCCAGCTGATGAGGCATGGCCCCCTTCATCTAACCCTTTTTAGAGATCCCAACTGGAGCTACACCTGGTCTGACCCTCCGATTTGAAGGACTAACTTATTTAAGATTGAACAGCCCGACAGTCACAGCGTGACTGGGTTTTGTCTTGAGCTTGTCAGCATGCCTCTTGGCACTATACTCTTGACGTATACTGTCAGTGTTGTACCACCTTGTTTTTGGGTGAGGTCATTTGTTCACTACCTGGGGACTGGGCCAGGTCTGGATGATTCTGCTGATTTTACACAAAGATATTTTTAGGTTCAGGGTTAAGGTAATGTTTCTCTGTGTTTTTTTTATTATTAACAGAAAAATAACAAAATTAAAACATGCCCAAAGGCAACATGTTTTATATGAAAGATAGCTCCGGTCACCTCTTACCAAGCACTACACATTACGTGTGGTTTTGATTTCACTCTAAATAAATCTTTATTGCACAGGCCTAGACACTGCAGTGAGGCAAACCAGTGAGGGCTTTTATAATCACACCGGTTTTCTCATGACTGGAGTCTATCGTGTTATCTAACCGCCTCGCTCTGTGGCTTTATTTCCCTGACGGTCTCTGGTGTTTTCTTTCTCTGCGCGGCTGTCTGAAAGCTATGCCATACCCTCAGGCTACTACTCACAGGCGCACACACAAACACGTGTGTGCACACGGCTCTAGAAAACTGCTGGGGCTCTGCGAACATGGAACATATACATCAAAGAAAAAGCACTGCGAGCAGTTACCATGGAGATCTCGGTGTCTGAAACACCTTCTGCCGAAGTTTGTCCTCAGAACAGACTTAGACTCGTGTGAGTGGGCGTGTGTGTGTGTGCGAGACACAGCGGATGAGTTTATGGAGGCCTATGGGAGCTTGAGGATGGCGAGGCCTCCCACAGTCAGTCGGAAAGGAAAGCTAAACTCCATTGTCTGGAAAAACACTGGTGTCCTCACGTAACATTTGGATTTCAAGAGGATAAATGTGCGAGCGGACACAAACACATACACAGGTGGCTGAGCAAAGGTTACACAGATTTACAAAGATTACAAAAGGTTGTGGACACGAGGCTGAAGCGGCGGTGCTCTGGGTCTGAGATGGAGAAGGAGTGTTAGTGTAACACAAGGAGGTAAGCAGAAGAGGGAGAATCTATTAACACCATCGGACTGTTCATAATGTACAGCTGCCTCAGCAACAACAGCTACGACTTTGAAATGTCACGGTTTTGTGACTGTAAGGGCGCAGCTACACCCGAGTGTTTCTCTCACTTATAATCAAAGCAGCAGTGAGTTACGAGTTGGGCTTTCAGCGTATCATAAACCACCCAGGAAAAGGAGCACTGCACCATCTCTAAGTTAGATTCCATCAAGGGTGTTACCCCTGCATCAGACATGTTTCCTGATTTCATTTTTACTAAAACAAACAAAAACACAAAATGCTCACATGTTAAATTATTGTGAAACTGTGATTTCCCTCACACCATAATTGATTAATTGTAGTTAATTGTATTAACAAAACCTACAATTGTTGCATCCCTAATTTAAAGTCACAAAGTTTTCCAGTAAATATTTAAGTAATGAGTTATCAGATTAGACAGAACAGATTCATCAGCGCTCATTTAGTCGCTAGTGTGTCAAAAACAAGCAACCTTAGCTCACGACTGATGCCTTGAATGCATCAAACTACAGCGTCCAGGGTTACAAACGCTATAAAACGCAGAGATAATGCAGGCAGCTTTAGTTTCAATCTGACTCTTCTTTTACAGAGTCTGCTCGCAGCTCTGTGAGGCTGTTATGGAGCACAGCGGTGCCTTGAGCTGAATGCTAACATCCGCTTACTTCAACCCTGCCCTGACACTATTACTGTGAGTGATAAGTACGGCTGAAGATGATAAGAAAGCCTTTTCTCTGTCAGTTAAGCATGAGTAGGAAGATGAGCATCATATTGGTCACAATGAAATTTAGAGAAAAGATCAGTTGAGTGATGTCACCGATGTGGCCAATGGCACCCATTATATATGTAAAACAAAGCACTGGTTGTTGGTTGCACAGATGTTTCCACCAAGGCTGGTCTTCCTCGTGTGAAACGTAGTGAGAGCAGAACATATAACAGAATAAACAAAAACAGCAAAACGACTTCATCATTTGGTGACACACAAAGATCCCACATTTGATTCAGCATGTCACTTTTTCAAACAGTGCATTTCTGCTTCTTCATAACATTTTAATCTCAGACTAGATGCTCTGCAAATGACATAAAATGCTATCAAACTACACCTTTTCACATTTCAGTCTATATCAGAGAGTACTTGGTACGACACGTACATCTTCCTGGATATTTTACGTGGCTTTTTCCGCTTGTAATGTCAAGGTACATCTTCAGTCCAGCTGTCAAGTGCTAATGATTGTATCATCAAAGGAGACTCTCCTCTTCTCTACAACCTCGTTGCTTTAATGAAGAGGAAAATATCTCTTAAATGCCGCTAAGAAGTATCGGTTATCTGCATTTCCGGTACTGAAGGAATATTCCTTCTTAACTCTGATGCAGTGGATCTGCTTTTGAAAAGCAGTTATTTTGTGATCAAACTGTAATTTACCTTTTCTCATTGTATCCACTTTTCCCTATCTACCTTCTGCATACAGAGAGTTTTACATTGCAGGGTGAAAGTCTACAACAATAGCCATTGTTATTCCGGGGACATCTGTGAAAAATTGCTTTCCCTATCTCAACTATAATAGCATAATCTACATTCAGCCAGTCAACCAGAGGAGGAAAATACAGTTGCATCTCTGAACAAACAAAAAAGGCAAAATACAACAAATCTTTTTTTAAACCAGTGTATCAGAGGTGAATGTTTCTGTCTGACCAGTTAAAAAAAAAAAATCTACCGTTTTCTGTCTTAATTTGAGTGTTTCTAATATTTTGGTAAATATATCTTGATCATGCTGATACACAAACTGTTCTTCTGGGGAAGAAAAATTAAAGTGTTCTTGAATTGATCGACAGCCGCTACACAAACATCAGGGCATAATTGATTTCTGAATGAATTAATGAAATTAACATGCTTGTTCTGTTAATGTTTCACAGAGGGCCCCGGCCTGGCTGCCTAAATGACTTTAGCTGTACTTATATTGGCTAATCTGCCTAATGAAGTATTCGGCACTAATATGTGATTCTATTCACGTACGGTAAAGCATCTTGCACCCGGGTACAGTGTTTTTCTGCAGTCATTTCTGCATGTTACCACCATTGAGGCCAAACTTACTAACCCATTAATAGTTTTTAATTAAAATTGATCCTCATGTGTTATTAGGTTTTTTATAAAAAGGGAAAAACAGATTTTAAACAAATGTGACCCAGGTGGCCACACGTACGCCAACACAGATTTATCCTCACGTTTTTTTTTTTTTTTTTTTAATAAATTTAAAAGACACTGATAAAAGGTCAGGGGACTATTTTCTTTTTAAGATCAGGTTTATTCAAATACTGACCTTATCAATGCTTGTTTGCATATTCACATTTCCCCTAAAAGTGTTTTAAGAATATCTGACCTTTGTGAAAACAACAAGGTTCTGTTTATGTTTGAAAACAACTGGATTTCTCTCACCGAGCCGTGACAGTGAGATGCAGAAAACATGCAATTTGAGGTTAAAGTAAATATCAATATAACAGGTTCCTCTTACATCGTGACATCAACCTCAGCCAGGATAAAAACAGGCAAAGATGGAAGGAAACTTGTTTCATCAGAAATAAGAATCTAACAAAACAAACTTGCAGACAGAAGATGGACACACCTCAACAATGGAGAGAAGCGGTGCTATCCCATTCTTCCCCTCTTTTCATTTGTCTATCCAATTAAAGGAAATCGATACTTCCTGGCTTGAGATTCAGGGCGGGGCTTTATAGTGACCTCATCCAACCGAGGAACTGCATGCTATGCTGCCTGAATGACAATCATGCTCCTCTCCCAAAGCAGGCAGGGTCAGAGTGAAGGTGCACATCCATGGCCTCAGACAGTTCGACAGAAACACATGAAACCAATGACTGAGGCCTCTGTTGTACTGCCAGCGCAAAGATAAGACCATTTTCTTGACCTTGAAATGAGCACTGCCTCTACATTTTGTAACTTAGCTAACAAAACAATGCTACTCTGACTTGTTATCAGATGAATGGTGACTCATCTCGTCTTTTACTATGCGACATTGTGCTCTGGGTATGATCACCCATGAGAAGTTCACTGCATGGGCTGGTCTAGCATACTATGAGATGTTACTACAGTTGATTGTTGAGGTGTGTAAAGGTAAGCATCGGTAGTCATAACGTATTATAAGCCCCACAAGTCAACTACTAGTAGAGCGTCCATAAGGCACTTCAAATTATAATGTTATATGACTGTAGTGCATCGGACAAACGTTATGCATGTTCATGGGTCTACTCATAAAGTATTATGAATGAATTATAATTCACTAAGAATGCACCCATAATGCACTATAGATGTAGTCTTTAAGTATCCTAGACAAATGCAGTTTCCTCCTGTTTGAGTAAAGTTTGCAAAATGATTTATCTTTTCTTGAAAGTTTATGTTTGTGATTCTTTGTTTTATATTTTATCCTCCATAGAAACCTATAGATTTGAAGCTATAAGCCACAAACAGGCTGAGGAAGTCAGAAAACAGTGAGGATCAATGCATCGTTGGATTTTTTGGTCTTTTAATGTTACTTATTGAATATATGAAAAATATATAGTAAAAGCAGTCTTATCTTTTTAAGAACTCTGCAACTAGCGGATGCATTTACTACACAAAAGCAGTCTGTGTTAAGTGCGAGATTAACGATTCTTACCAGTGTCTGTTGTGCTCATCTATTTTTAAATGAGACACTGCAGACGTAAGCACACATCTGTCCCTTTCAGTGTAAAAGGTGCCACACTAAAACAACAATGCCATTACACACATTACGCACGAAGCCACTGTGTTTACACTGGGTACGGCAGCACTGGTTTCGGACAGGTCAGTTGTTACACAATCTCAATAACAATTTTTCTCAATTTTTGTTCTATCAATTCACTTGGAAATCTTCTTTGCACCCCCGTCTGCCACCTTCTGCTCATCCAAAAATCACTGTGTTACTAGGGGCAACAGCCGTGTGTGTCACGGCCCTCTTTCCAATTCATCTTGCTGAGGTGATGTTTAATTTCAAATTCTTAAAATACCTTTTACATTATGATACAATGTGATAGGACTAAATTGTGACTGTAATAATTTTAATTCATTCTAATTGAATTAATTAGCAGTAGGTCAACAAACACCCTCTCTCTGTATCTCTGTCTTTTAAATAAATAAAAAAAAAAAAAATCACAACTACAACTTGTGTTATGGAGAAATTGCTGAAATCAATGGCACCAGGTCAGGAGGGAAGAAAGCGTTCAAAGGCCTCTGATGCTGTAATATTTATTGAGAAGAGATAGAAACATTCACACATACAATCAGGTTTGCATATGAGTCGGTCTCTATTCTGCTCAACTCATGCAAAAGCAGAGAGAATGCATTTACCCATGTTGGTGTTTACCTTCAGAGACACTGTTGTCTGTTCATGTTAATGGAACGTCAACAGTTAGCTATCTATTATGTCTAGGAGGCCAACATTCAGTTTCTTCGACCCTGGTTACCAGGCAACTTTGAGATAGCCTGTCACCTGCACTCCTCCAGCACTCCAACCAGCGGCCTCGCATGCCAAACAGAGCGCGTGTTCTCTGACACAACCCAGTGTCGTCGGCCAAAGCACGGCCCTGTGTAACCAAAGGATAGAAACTTCCATAACAACATGTTTTCAACTGATGCCATTCTTTCACTCATCATTTTGGTTGCCAATACGGTAATCGAAACATTACTGTTGCATGTAAATGTAATAAAAAGTAAGTAAATGCAACCTTTTTAAATCACATGGGTATGACATGTAACTGCACACACTTTCATTGAACTAGAGTTGCATGATACCCACGGTATACACGGTACCAAATCATACCAGTCGCTACTATACTAGAAATTTTACACGACGGTACTACCGTGGATTACTATACTACTGGTGCCAGTCTCCGCTACATAGCGGCCGCCTCTGCTCTCCTCCCGGCTTCTCACTGCATGCTACTCACTCGTAAACAAACATGGCATGTACTGCAACCGAACTACACAGCTGCTGAATGATTGGCTGTTTGCCTGTTACTGGTGACGTCCAGGGATGTGATAGGCTGTTGCACGCTGGGTCCGCCCGTCTGTTAGCTGATTGGCTGTTCGCGTGTTTCTGCCGGCAAGCATGAACTCCATGAAGACAGCTCCGCTTCGATAGAAACTCGCTTCAAAACAAACAACAAGCTAAAGTTCTGTCTCGCCCAGACACGAGACAACACACTCACCGTGGCAGAAGCACCGGGCCCGAGCCGCGAGTCTGCCGTGGCGTCTTTGTCAGTGGCAACACTAATTTTGCTTAAAAACAAACGTTGTTGTTTCAGACTAACTTGTACAAATACATTGCAGTTTATAAAGATAATAATAATTAAAAAAAGGCTGCAGTATCGCAGTAATACCCGGAACCGCGATACTTTGTCTGGTATAGTATCGTTGTTACTCATTTTAGTATCGTGACAACTCTACATTGAACTGATTCTATCTGATATTTATGATTTTGAAATGAATCTGCTTTTATCATATTCTTGCTTTGCCAGTTTAAATCCGCATTCTCATTACCATGTGCTGAGCGGTTTCCATTATGTGTAATAGTGATTGGCAGGACAAGTAATGTGACTAAAAAGAAAATGACCAATCACCACTGACTTCCCCCTCAATCCTCCATTACAATTCTCAGGGCTGTTTAAGCCTGTATGAAATGCTTAAAGATGGCTTCATTGTCCTCACTGACATTACCCACTGCTTCTTTTTTTTGCAACTTTAGTGTTAAAATAGTGCCCTTAGACTGTGTGTGTGCATGCATGCATGTGACAGATGGCTCTATATTGAGGTGATGACATGCAGTTCACAGATCAGTAGACCTCTGTCTCCGCTCTCTACTGCTAATGAGGGGACCTTTCTTCTCCATCTTACCCTCCCTCTGCTGCATAAATCTCTCTCCAATTCAATTCTCATTTCCACCTTTTTCCTCTTTTTAGATTCCATCTTTTCTCCACACATGTACAGTATTTACACATACCCACAGCCATCCCACCATCAGCAGCATCATCATCATCGACAAACTATTCCATCGCGCGCCGTAGCTGCTGATTGGTGGGTGAGAAAAAAAAAAAAAAACAGACAGCAAATTAATTGAATAATCAAAAATATGCAGATGAATAGCTTTCAATTTAAATGCAGATTTTGGCATTTTTCTACAGTCGGGAGAAGGATGTCAGACAGAGAAGGAGAGAGAGAGAGATGGAGTAAAGCTCCCACTAAAAATAATTAAATCAGTAATAATTCTATCCATATTTATATCCTAATCACCTTTTTGTTTACTGCTGGTGTTGTTCTTGCATCCGAGCAATAAATAACTAATCACTGCATCCACCAACAGAAACCTTGTCAGGAGTATGATAACCACCATTAACCGAACGACTGATTAACCTGAGGCTCACTAGCATAAATACATAAAACATGGTATTAGTTACAGCTGTCAAAACAAGACGTCCTAAAGTCTCCATGAAGCCAAATTTGATGTTTGTATCACATATGTTTAGGACTATATGTCACCTGTACACCAGCATCTATCCTAACAATGACAAATATACTTCACGGTATTTTAGAGTCTCTCATTTCCTGATAAAAGAACTTGTCGATGAGTGACGCTGAGGGCTGCTCTATGGATCTATGACCAGGCTTCACACATTACTGTACAGAAGCACAACTCTGAATCATATTTCATACATAATATATTTGCTGCTTTTCCCTCATGATGTCCTCCCGCTGCTCAGCTTTAACTCTGTGAATTTCCTGACGGACAAGTAGCTTCAGCCTAACGACTTGCTAGAACAGCTAACTGTTAATTAACTGCTGCGGCCAGCTATGTTCACTGGAATGTAGACGCTGAGATTACAGAGCTACCAGCAATGCATAGCAGCTGAGGGAAGGGTAACAGACTCAGCGCTATTGGCTGACTTCACTGTGAACACTGATCAGTATTTGTGACTATTACCTACCTATCATAAAGTACTCTACTTTCTGGATCATGAGGAGTCTAAAACTTAAAAAGGTACAATATGTAAGATTTTCACTGTATTAAATCATTAAATTAATATGCAATGTCATCAGTTCTTAAAGAAACATGGCAAGTTGAAAAGTTGACAGCCAAAATGTTCTTGTTTTGAAATTTACCGCCCGGCCCGTCTCTTTGTTTACGTTTTGGCCTTTGGATCCTGATCAATTAGTTCTGTGTTTGATATCCAGGGTTGCCAGGTGTGAAACCAATTTGCGGCAAATACAGTGCACTACAACGATGGAAGCAAGAGATTGCAGCAGTTTAACAGAGTTGGAGAGACAGAAACAGGCGTAGAGGTTAGGTACACACAAAACAACAAAGAAACAAGCGACGTTACAGCAGCTGGGAGAGTTTCATAGTTTGCAGTGCACAAACTCCGTCTTGATAGTGCTCAGTTTGAGTGTTGTTTGACTGCTATCAGTCACAGGAGGAGACGGGGGTGCAGCAGTTTGTGGAAGGTGCTGACGGTGTGTTTAATTCAGCTGCCCCACACAGCCGCAGCGGTTGAGAGATGAATTAAGAAAAACTAAATTGATGCAGAAATCACGTAATGGGAATGATACTGCCAGCGGGTCTAATGCAACGCTGACGACTGTTTTATACAATAAAAACTAATGTCCATAACAGCAGCAGCTGCCGGTGTCTAAGGCCGGCGCTGGAGACCTGGAAATAATACAGTAATTACAGTAACAGTACCAGTTAGGTGACTTAGTGCACAGTAACGGAATCCAGAGGAAAATACACCGGGAAGGGGAATATATGTAGTCAGCCACTGCCATGAATTGAGCCAGCCCTTTCTTTGTGTTTGTGTGCTGGCGACTCGCTCCACTGTTTGAAATTCAGTCCTACATATTGTAGCTTCAACATGTGTCTAAATGTAGAACACTTCTTGTTTTGTTCATTTTTGTGAATGTTTAAGTTGATTTCAAAGCTAGAACTCAAAATAACTGCATTTACAACTTAACAGTTGTTAATTGTGCTAATTGCATAGGCGATGCCATCACTGCTTCCCTGTTGAATTTTTAGCTTTATCATATTTTGGTTCTGGTTCAAACACAAACAGCTGTGAATCATTTTTGGTGAAAAACTCAAAATATGCAACACTGCTCTGCCCTTGCGGTCACCTTTTATATTTTATGTGTGATTGCCAGGTCATTAATCGGCTAGTTAGAGTGGAGAGAATGACCCGTGCTGACCTATCTGTAGTATTAAACTAAATCAGAACTATCGAAGAGGAAACCCGTACATTGGGCTTTCAGTGATGTATTTTGAGCGTGGAGGAAAAAGGCATTTTATATGCAGTGTCAATTTCAGGCAGAATTTAATACAAAACATTATATGCAGTATGGATTTTAGATAGGACTCAAAAGAAAACAAACTGGGCTGATAAACAAGATTTAGTTGTTGGAAGGCTCAGCAAAAGTTTTTTCCAAATTAACTGTGAATTTGCAGTAATACTGTGCTTGTTATCTTGACATATTTACTGTACTAGATTCAGCTTGTTGGAATAGCTAAGCCAATGCCTCGCATACATTCAGCGATTTGGTGGATCTGACACATAAACCTCATTACCTTTTTATATCTCAGCTCTACCGGTACTTTATCACCATTTAGTTTCCATTTGCTTAAATGTCAAATTGATCGGGGTGAAACTGCTCCAGTATTTTAAGTTCAAGTTTTACTCATACTGAAGTGCACTCTGTTTCATCTTTACATAATGAGTCGAAAGTGAAGACAGCACTTAGGACAGTACTCCACCAGTTTAGCGTCACTCTCCTATAACATTGTTGGGTGACAATAGTTAAAAAAATATCTATATATATTAAGATTTAACAGAACAGCAGAACCAGAGATATTGTCTTTTTTATTCTACACATACACATTTGTGTTCCTTGTGCCATCTACATTACTCACAACGCAACGCTTGGATCAGAGATTTCGGTGTGTTGTGCTGGATGCAGGTAATGTAGCCTCCACTACAGAGGAGCATGCTTCAGAGGTCTGGTAGGCAAACTAATTTCTCACTCAACTGTCTTCGTCTTTAGCCTCAAGTGAGACATCACTTATGTCAATTTTTCACGCAGAATTCACGCACCTCCCTCTGGAGCTGCTAGAGGCTTTGTATAATTTATTACTATACTTTCATCATATTTATTTTAAAATAAGAAACGTGTGTGTCTGCATTAGAAATTCCTTTGCGAACCGTCTTTTTTAAAACGTGGATTTTTTTTCTGAAAAATATTTTTGTGTGCGTTGAAAAAAAGTCATTAAATATAAATCAGAAGATACATTTGTCAGACTCGGGTGCCTTCATTAATACTAAGTCACATTTGCTGCCACATGATCTTGATACGCGAGAGTCAACCTGATCAAAATTGGCATTGAAATGTTGCGACTGCCTGGTTTGAACCGCAGAGAGTTTGCACAGAGCTGCAGATACCATCGCCTGCTCAGGAATATTCATGACCTTAGGTGGACTTCTGTGTGGTTCTGGTGTATCACGTTACCATGGAGACAGAAGACATATGTTGTGAACATCAACCAGAGGAGCTAGTGATGCCAACAAGCGCGTGTACACACACGCGCGCATATATACACAAACACACCCCGAGGGGGAAGCTGGACAGGAAAGTGTCAGGAGAAATCAGAGTCAACATTCTCTTCTCTCTCGGGGATTTCAACTCTGAAGATTTCTCTCTGAAGGTTTAAGCACATAAAGTCATATCCACTGAAAATGCAGTTAATTTATTCACTTTTGTATTCCCATTAGCCTTTGTGTTTACTGTTTATTAGTGCTTTGCTCATGTTTATCTTCATAGCTATCAGCGAAACATCACTGAGTGTTTTGTTTCAGTCAGTGAGCAAAGCGAAATTCAGTCCCAGCAAGCCTTCTTTTCCCAAACACCCACTCATCTATCCTTTTTAGTTTCATATTTATTTTATTGCCCTGTGTTATACACATGAACCAGAGCTCATGCATATGCACACACACAGACATTTTGTATGATGGGAATATGTAAGACATAATGGACCTTAATGTTATTAAAGTATTAATACAAGAGAGGGCCAGGGGATGATTTAAGGTAAACATATACACACACACACGTCCACAAACTGAAACAATGTCTCAGAAATGCCTTTTATTAATAAGTTGGTCATTAGTATGCATCCTGATCTTGTTTGAGCGGTTTTCTCTGAGGTATAGGTATACATATTATGCATGTAAGGGATACATACATAATATGTATACATACTACAGTACTGGTACAGCAAGAGTTGAGTCTCACCTTACAGCCTGAGTACAGCTGGACAGTATTCATGAATTAATAAAGAGTGAATAATGCCAGTAATAAGCTGGGCATGTAAAATTCAAACTGAGCGGGTGGTAGTATAAGTGTCCCCATTCATTTAATCCTTCTCTTAATGAAGGGGTTTTTATTTGATACTGGTCTGCACCAAGGATAAGATATCATACGTAAGTTTCTTTTTAAAGTTAAGGTTGTTTGGATTTCTGGCTCTGTATGCATTATGCAAAAAAAAAAAAAACATAAAAAAAAGTTTAAAGGTTACTGTACATGGCTGCATAAAGCCCAGAAGTGCACTGCAATGCCTCTTCTGTTCAAGCCTAAGATGTAAAAATATGAGACTTTAGGATGAGTCGAGGTAAGTTTGGCAGTCTGCTGTCAATCGTTGGGCCTAGCTTCACAAAAATGATCAACTACAGGGAGTCAATTGGCCCTGCTGAGTGGTTAAGCATTTGTTTGTGTGCCACAAGTTAGCTCTTATGACAATTTAAATTAATGGAAACAACTTGTGTGAAATCTCAAAAAAGGCACTTTTTTTTATCTCCAGGCCTGCCCTTTTATGTTCATATCGCACCACTTCATGATTATTTCCAAGTCATCACTCTCATTCCATCCCACAATCGCTAGAAACACAAATGACATTGAGCTTCAACTCATGTTGAAGTTTTTCCAAAAAGCCGCCCAAGGCTGAAAATGAGCAATAGGATGTAATGAATGTGAAAATAAATGTATCATAAAAAAGAGCAATAACACAAATAAATCAATACTTTTTATGACTGTTGGCCAATGCTTAAACACTCACTATGTTACCTGTTGCTGTCCCTGTTCCTACAGTTTATATACAAACGTTTGAGATAAAGGAAAATTGTGGCATAACTGATTATAAACTACAACGGTCCTATAATAGCCTTCCTTATTAAAATCAGCTGTATTGGTATTTTTATGGCCTCCTGGCTGCTGCCAATAGTTTTGTTGTGGGAAATGAAAGTGTTGTAACTGCTGTTCCCTTTAAAATGAGTTCACTCATTCAACTTTACTCCCTAATCAATATAAAATGGTTAAAAAAGAAAACATAACACCTTTATTGGTTCTTTCCATTTTAAATAGCTGCCACACTGTCTGCTTGAAATAACACTCCAACACTCTGGTGGCATTAAATCTGATCTGTTCAGAATAAGAGCGAGGCAAAGATAGCAGTCTTATCACGGGGTGAGAAAGAGTGACACCAGAAATGTTCTCTGGCCACTGGCCCAGCTGGGTCCCACTGCACCAGCTCCTGACCGCTCCCATGGATCGAGTCTTAGGGGAACTGGAGCCGGCACCTTCCCCGACACTCGAGCCACGCTTCAAAGTTATTTTGAAATGAAGCTGTAACAGACAAATGACTAAACCATTCAACCAGCGATGGCTTACAATCTGTCTTACACACATACACACAGGCAAACACACATTTGCATGGCGTTAATCATCCCCAAGTGGCTGATATAACAGAGACAGGTCATTAAGACTCGACAGTGTTCATAAACTGTACTTTATTAACTGTCCTCTTCCTTCTCACACTCTCACACAGTCACAGATACAAATCCTTTTGATTTTTCACATGCCCTATTTCACTGCTTCTTGAAACCATTGCCATTTTTTAAATGTTCTGCTCCATCTACACATCACCTACCTCCTCCATGCCTAGATACATTCTTTTCTTTCCTTTCCCTCCATCTCTTGCTGCTGACACCTAATTGGGAGCATGCTTTAATGAGCTGGCCCCGAGATTCTATCTTCTCCTTTCATTAGGGAAGGCAGGGAGAATGTGTCAAGGAAGTGATGGAAAAGTGCGAGAGAGCAGGGGAAGCAAGGAAAGGAAGAAGAAGAGAATAAACAACAAAACAGAAAAAGACAGGTCAATAGAGAACATCTAGAAGTTTTTTAGTCAGTGTTGTGGAGAGCACAGCTCTGTGTGTGCGTGTTTATTTGTTAATGAGCTAATCAATAGCAGAGGTATGTGAGCTCAGCAGTCGATCTGCTTTGGGAGATTACTTAGAGACGCACAACTTGTAATACTTGTTTGTCTGCAATGTGCCTCTTGATTTTAACTATATGAAGCAATTCAAGTTGATAAACATCTTGTCAGGTACAAATTGGAACTACACAAACATCACGGGTCAATTTCAAGTCTTTTTTGAAAAAGCACGATCATACGATGAAAAAGCCTTATCTTTCTACTACCTTAAAGTTTACGGCCATCTGTTCACTGCATGACACTTATCTCTCACCTGTGTGTGCATAAAGAAGAAAACTTTGAATGAAGTCTCTATCTTTTTGGACTTTGTGTTGATCTGAAACTCTAAAACGGGCAAATGTTAATGTTGGAAAATGTAAACCGTGCCTCCCCCTCGTTGAAACTTCTGGAGGAAAATTGTTCAAATAACTCACTCGCTCGCACAAGTAAGGTGTTTATCTCGCTGATTAGCAGGGCCTCATAAATACCTAATCACTGATGCTAATCAGCCCTCTCACCTAGGGGTGAGCTAAAAATATAAATTGCACACATGCTCAGCCTGTTAGGCTAATACGCAAAAACATTTTCTGCACACTTTCTCCATTGAAAGAATTCTGGCATCACAGCCATTTTAACATAATACTGCATTAATCCATTAATACCTGACAAACAGTATTTCCTCATATAGACTAAGTCGCTATCGCACAGTATGCGGTTCCTGTTTGCAACACTATAAAAGAAGCACACAGTTACAGTCAACTTCGACAGCCACGACTTTTGATCTTCCACCACACCGCCTGAACAGAAACTATAACTTCTGACTTCATTCTGTAACTCTGATCAAAAACAACAGCATGGATGTGCCAATGTAATGAGATTCCTTTTGACTTTGAAGTCCATGGTAAATTCTGTGGAGGTGTGCATCTTACCAGAAAACAAGAAAATAAAGTTCATGCGATGATAGAAAAAAAATGCTTATAAAAGGTAACTTCAGAGAGGACCAACAATCTATATTTCACCATATCACAACTATGTGAGCACTAATAACAGGTAATTATTTACATGGGTATTTGAAGTTTGGATCAATAATATTGATACGGTACATGTTGTGTTTGTCTCTGCTGTTCCATGACGCTCCTGGCAATCCTTAAGATGTCAGTCCTGGTTGATTTAGCAACGTTTAGTTACTGGCAGTAACAACAGATGGAGTTTAACACTATAGGTCTCAGAATTCTGGAGGCAGCAAAACAAACTATTGTCATTTTAATGTGGAAGTCAGGCAATAATTGGCCTGCAAACAGCAAAAGTGAAAGGAGTTGGTTGCCTCCCTGAGAAGTTGGAGTTGTGCAGCCTGTCGCCTGCAGCTCTTCATCTAACAACTTATTGTGGCTGCTCCTTCTTGTTCCATTACTCTTTGCAATATTTCAAACTGACCCACTGTCAAAAAATGACCATTGTACTGTTTTATAGACACATCTTACTGACAGTATATTTCCTGTGACTGCTTAAATGCTTTTATTGTGAAACTGCAGAAGATGGAAATGTCCTAGCTACCTGCAACCCAGTTTGTAATTCAGTGAAAACATAAATATTGCAATGCTTTCATCAGTGGCCATTCTGTGAGCCAAATGTGGCCCAGGGCCCAACAACTGACAATCACTGGTACAGGCTGAGGGGGTAGTAAGGCCTGAACGTGGGCTAAAATGATTATTTAATCAATCAATTAGATCAGCAGAAGATTATCTGGCAACTACTTTGATAGAAACTGAATATTATGGGTGTTTGGACAAAACAAGACTTTAATGATCTTCAGCTTGATAACACTGTGAGCAGCAGTTCTCTGCTTTTGTTGTTGGTTTGTCATTTCCTTATACTGTATAGATTGAAACTGTTTAAAATTATGTACAAAGATACTATTTTTAAGAGGTACAGAGATGAGGGAGGTGTTGGGTAACACTAACTGTTTTGAGGTTATTGTCTTTGTTTTGTTTTCAGTTTTTTTATTGTTTCTCTTTATGCATGTGTGTATGTTGTAGATTTAGTTTTTTTGTAATACAAAACAGGAATACATTTCATTTATCTATATACAGTGGTCCCTCGTTTATCACGGGGGATACGTTCTAAAAATAACCCGCAACTAACGAAATCAGCGAAGTAAGTTTTACAATTATTATACTTGTTTTAAGGCCGTGAAACCCCTAACCACGCACTTTTATACAGCTTTTTACACGCATTTTGTACAGTACTCCCTTAGTTAATCAGGACGCAGAACACGTGCTGTTCTCCCTTAGCCAATTTAGGGCGCAGAACACAATGCGTGTTCATACTGTACAGTACGCTGTAAAAAAAAAAAAAAAGCATGCAAAATTACACAAAAAAAATCTGCGAAACAGCGAGTCCGTGAAAAGTGAACCGCGTTATAGCGAGGGACGACTGTATCTAAGCATCAAGTATATCTAAACAAGATGCAAGAAAGCTCGGTATTGTCATTTATTAATTAAAGAGAAGGGGTGGGAGTTTATAAGTTATTCCTCTTCTCACTCCTTTTCGAATATGTCTTACATTTAAATGTTTCGTCTTACTTTTCTTTTTTATTTTGGTTTACATATTCAAAAATAAACACTTCAAACAATTGAACAATGATCGATGACTCTTTTTTCCTTTTCTTCTTAAGCACAAGTTCACGTAAGTTATGATCACTGCAGTATCCTTATTCTCCAAACAAACCCTTAATTAACGTTTGATTGTGCTGACACGCCTCACAGATGAAGCGAGGAAAAAGTAGTTACTAACAAAGACTGAATAAACCAAACATAATTACCACCATCATTGTGTCTCTCTATCATCCCTGTTGAGACCCACACGGGACTGAATGAGTCAGAGAAGCATCTTATTTGACAATTTAAATTGAAACGTTTAAATGACCAAATTACAGAAATGTTAGGAGCCTGAAAAACAAACGTGAATAAAGGGTGATGGATTTTTTTGAATGACAGAGTGACATAATGAATCTGAGAGAAAAGAGAGAAAGAGGGAACATGACAGTTGCAGGTTAAACAGCTTACACCACCCCCTATGGTAGAGGGGGATATTAGAAGGATTATCTGGCAACCCTGTTGCTGAGGTGAATAACATTAGAATCCTATTTGTAAAGACTTCTGTGCTTCCTGTCCTAAATCCCCCATTTTCTCTCCATTTACTCCCGCTTCATCCTACAATTAGTCCACTTTATATTCTCACGACCCAGATTACACACACACACACACACACACACACACACACACACACACACACACACACACACACACACACACACACACACACACACACACACACACACACACACACACACACACACACACACACACACACACACACACACAGTATGTGTATTTGCGTGCGTGTTTCTTCAAGTGCGGGTGTTCTTTTATGCGTGTGTGTGTGTGTGTGTGGTGCGATTGTCGTATTCCATTAGTAGTACAGGCCTCTCTGCTCCCATAGGCCACCAGGCGTGTGTGTCATACACACTCAGACAGTAGAGAACACCCTGAATACTAATACAGGAGGTGTTAGCATCTGTTTTGTGTGTGTGTGTTTGTCTCTGTACATCTGTATGCTTGTGCACCCAACAGAGAAGGGTGGTGTGGTGGTGGTGGTGGAGCTGTTGCTGTGTGGTGAAGTGTGGTGTGACAGAGTGTTGAGATTGGAGTGAGCATGTGTGCATTTGAGTGTGACAGTGCGCACTACGGGGGCATTATGACTGTGTGTGTGTGTGTGTGTGTGTGTGTGTGTGTGTGTGTGTGTGTGTTCTATGGATGTAGTCTGAGGTTAATAAATATTGACAGTGAATTATCTCTTCTGGCAGGGTCGCAGGTGGGTTCGATGGAGCAGATTTGACACACTAGCACAAAATAAAGAAAGAAAAGAAAAAACATACGCGCACACGCATGTTCAAACCCTCCCCTAATGTCTTATTTTCATGTCGTTCTCTACTCGTCCAGCATTCATGTGAATCCTTGAGCAAGGCAGTTATGCCCAGGCACAATCGTCTCGCACATGACCACAATAATTACGCTGCCAAGGTAACAAATCTGCCTTCTATCTTGCCGGTATGAATTCTCCAGGGTTTCTGTTCTAGCTAGGAGGCCCCCGTATCACAACACAACACAGAGCCAACATGGTGATTAGCTACTGCTACACATTCAGATCAGAGAGTAACAACGAGAGGGTGAGAGATAAACACCAAGGGAGAGATAAAGAGAGAAAACATGTTGCAGGATGGAGAGAGGAGAAAGGGGAGAAGGACAAAGACAAAGAGGTAAGTGCGATGGGAGCACAACGGGATGTTTTCACTGTAAAGCCACTTAAGGAAAGGATTTGCTCAACAGTTACACACATACAGTTTTTATTTAGCCCACTCAATGAGTGTATGGGGAGCGGAGATCGATTAATGCAGCCCAGTCCTGTGACATTGCCCAGTCATCACTCTCTCTCCCTTAAACACACACACACTACACACAGCAGAGCAGAGTCTCCGTCGGCAAAGTGTTCCTCTCCCTGCACAGGCGAGTCTGGCACAAAGCTATAACGTGGCGTAATGGAGCATAAACGTGGATATGTGGAAACCTTTGCAAGGTCAAACTTGCTCTTCGCGAAGCATTCGTTAAAGATATCAAAGAGACCGATATCAGCAGTCACACAGATGCCTGAAGGAATTTTGATGTTGACAGTGTCTCCCTTTTAACTTCACACTTCTATGTTAATGATCACGGCGCATATGCTCTGAGAAATACAAACTGCCGGTGGGTCCTAGCTACCTGCAACCACATCTGAGCTCAGTAAGCAAGAGTGTAGGTATAGATGGATGCGAAGCTAATATTGTACTTATCATAATATTGATATGTATGAGGTAGTATGAGGGTGGATATTTGGGGGGGGGTTGTTTATGGTAAGTGTTTTTTCTGGTCCTAAACATTGTTTAAAATCTGTAAGATTTCTGATCTCATAAACATTCATCTATTTCTTGTGTGTAAACAAAAGCACTAAAGTTCTAATGTCGTATTATATCAAACTTTAAGAGTTCGCCCGGGCCTACACATGACGTATGAATACCTTTTTGAAGAGCAAGGAGTCATCCATGTGCTCTGCGTAGACTGAGGTGAGCCTGTATTGGTTCTCGGTGGTGATATCTATCTGATAGCCGGTCAGGACGTAGCAGACTGTGCGAAACTCCTGAATTTTCCTCTGAAACACTTCCTTCAGCCTCTGGTTCCTGAGCTCTGAGCTCTCCATCTGCTTACGTAAATCTGCAACACACAGAAAAGTTGGGAGAATACATAAGTCACATATTCTGATACTGGTCTGAAAAGTAAGCAAATATATTTTTATAACAGGACTCCTTTATATACACAAGCAACTGAGGCATTCCAGTCAAAGTCTGAGCTACATGTGCTGCACAAATACAGGCTCAACAAATTTAGCTTAAGCAGCATAGATAGACGACTCCATATCATATACACATCACCCGAGGCACTCCATCTGCTCACTTAGGGTCCACAAAACACTATAATGCTCGGAGTATTGTGGCAACTAGTCAGCTGCGACTCATAGCTGGCAGCAGAGAGAGATCCATGGAGAGGGGACACCGGATGGGTTTGACTTTAATTAGTTGAAAATCAATTTGCGGTAATTAGTTCATTTAAAAGCTCGATTTGAAAAGGCACATAAATTAGTGTGTATGAGCAAAAATGAGTCGTTATGGAGGGAATGATTTACAATTAAAGCCTTCGGAAATGTGGCTTGAAATGGTAAAAACGTATATATGATACCAGAGTTGAGCTTCACGGAAAACTAATGGGCGGTGGGGGGGGTTTCTCGTCCATGAGTGGAGTTATTTCAGCTCCAGTTAGCTCCGGCAGACTTTGAGGCAGATTGAGAGAGCAGAGAGGATTTGATTTATGGGAACACTTAGGTGAATATTTTTTCATGATTGGTTTGCATTGCATAACCACGGCAAATTCATCAGGAAAGTTTACATTTACTTTTTTGCATCTGGATTGAAACTTATAAATACCCAAATAAAATTTCCCAATTAATTTTAGATGCTTGCACAACTTCCTAAGTTACATAGTTCGAGGTGAATACTTCCATGATGTTCCAGTTCACACTGAAAACATATTTGTTTGTACTATTGAAAGCTCTGACCACAGACAGCTAGACCTAACTTTTGATAGTTCTTCTATTTCTATGTTTTCAGATTGAAAAACGGAACTTGGAAACTTCCATCTGTACACAGGCGTGCGACGCTGTAGCCTTTTCAAAAGGTCCACACAGGATGAAAAGTAGACAGATTGCTCTGTTTAAATAGCAGTGGCGATCATGGTGCAACACTGAACTTCACAAAATCACAGACAATTGTCTTCAATCTTGTTTCTGATATTTACACACATAAAGCTCCTCATTTCTACTAAAGTTAAACCATAAATAAAGTTTTAAAAACAGGCAAAAGCGACAGACAAGAGAATTGTTGTTCACCTTCTTACAGGCAACACCGACCACTCACAAATTGTCTTGTGCAGGTTCTTGTGTAAGATTAGTTAATAGTGACAGTGGTGCATTTTTTTTATAGCCTAGGCTTTAACTCTGCTATGACCGGTAATTATTTCTACCCATCATTCTCCTCTTCATACATCTTAGCCTATTACATTTTCAACCATCATTATTATACAGCTAAATAGCCAGAAAGTATAAACTTAATAGTCTGCGAGTGTGTCTGTCTGTGTGCCCGTCTGTCTCCTGGGTGACTGGGCTCCTCTTGAGTGTCAGTCAGTGCTGATAAATACTGATTCAAGACTTCAGCATTGTGACAAAACTGTCACTATATGACAGCCATCAAACTGCCCTGAAAATGGCTGATAATTCTCAAGTGACAGCAAGAAGTAGATGCTGCTTAAATTTACTGTAACATACAGACAACTGGACACGTATGCGGGGACATGTGCATGTTGTTGCCTGCGTAATTGCAAAAATATAAATACATTCGTGAAAAACACAACAGTGCAAATCTGTGCGTTGGCTTGCTAGATTAAAGTATTCGAGGTTATAAGATTTTTTTTTTTTTTTTTACACCAACCATCAATTTTGAGAAAGTTAGTGACTTCTGACTTTTGCCCTTAATTGGTTTCTACGGGTCTAGGCGAACTGTCTCTTAAAGTCTGTCAAGAAAATTCCACTGCTGGGTAACCTTATTTATATATTTTTTCTTGCTCATTTTCTAACCTGAATGTCCAAAGTTTGTATCTGTTGAATGTAACATGGAGTATTAATCAAAAATGGGTAATGACACAAATGATTTTCCAATAAAGAACTGCGGATGTGTACAAAATGTGATCTATCGACCCAAGAAACCCAACAAGTAGGGATGTAACGATACACTTAACTTCAACTCGATTCGAGTCACAATTTTTTGTTCACGATACAATTTTTTAAAATCAAAATGAGCTACAGACAAATGATGACCAAATAAAATTATTATATTTATAATATTTATTATACTTTTTATTTGTAGGAAAAAAAACTTCTTTACAGAAAAAAAAAATCTCTCTTTACAGAAACTCTCAGTTTGTGTTCTCTTATAAAAAGTGCAACTTACATCTTAAACAACAACAAAACACATGGCAGATATCTGCTTTCTTTAGAAACAATCTCACAGTAAACTGTTGTTAACTGGTGTGATGTGCAGTTTTCGCTCACGAGGAGGCATAACCAGGGCTCTAAATGAACTTTTTTGATCACCAGCTAATGTGGCTGGTAAGTTTTGTACATAATAAAATAAAAGCATAACAACTTGCGAGCAGCACGCATCAATTTCCACAGAGCAAATCGAGTGGGCGAAAGCCAGACACAGAAAAAGCAAAGAGGATCCGGTGGATTTTCAAAATAAAATACCCCGTGCAAACTGCCGGTCGTAAAAACAGACAAAAGCGAAACTAACTAACAATGTAACATATTTAAACATGTAGAAGCATGTTTAGAAGGGAAACACCGGGAAAATGTCCAAATCTGAGCAAGTAAACAAAGTCTGGCGGGCTAAGCGCTCGCTACTGAAACACTCCTGGTGGGGTTTGAAGTCGCGCGCAGGACGGACCAAATACGCCACGCTCACGCAATGAAAGCCTGTTTGACCAGTGAGAGCACGCGTTGTGCGGGTTCCCATTCGCAAGAATCGCGATTAATTTTTCTTCTGTCAACCGTTGCGAGTCGTCACGCATTTGTACTGATTTTTAATCGTGTCACGATGTATCGTTACATCCCTACCAACAAGTGTAATTTAATTTAACTCTTTAATAAAAATAACTTTAAAATTACTACTGATGGGTTGTAATCACAGTTTATATGCTGGCAGGATTTATCTGTTAAGTGGTGTGGTAAAATTTCTGACTACATCACAGAGCATGACAAAACTTGTTACAAAAATAAGATCTACCTGGAGCCCCTGCAGCAAGAAGACGGGTCAATTGTGTGTTCAAACTCAGTGTGTTCAATAATACTTTCACGTTCCACTGCAAACTAACCCTCAGGACGCTTCCAAGAAGAAGCAAAAATAATCCTTCATTCACAAAACCCAGTCATGTGTAAATCCAGTAATAATACTTCCTTAATGACACCAACAACAGCTCAATTCACTGGTTTAATTTCCTTTTTCAAAAGTGCTTGGCGAGTCTAATAGAAATGGTTCTAATCTCGTGCAAAAATGAGACAAATTGTTTAAAGTCTCTAACAACTTAACTGCGGAGCTTACCTAGCTTTAAGTTCACAGGTAGAACTGCAATATACACACAGAGTGCAAGTAACAGCAGCTGTTTATTTTACACATCTGTCTGCCATTAAAACTCTTTCAGGTCAATTAGGACTTAGTTTCCTTTGGTAGAAAGGGTGGTGACTAAAGCTGCGTTGCTATGGACGTGGAAGTAGAAGACAAAGAAGAAGAAAAAAACAAGAACTGTCCAATGTCATGTGGAAAAGTGGGACTTTTGCCATACTGTTCGTTCATAAATTAAGCACTTCTTTTTTGCCACAAATAACGTTCAATGCTCTATTTGAAATCTGTAATTTATTAATTAACTTATTTCATGGTGAGATCCGACCGTTACTCAGTGTCAGTGAGCTCCTCACTGCAAATATTGTTTAGGCATATAGAGTAAATGACGTAATACTTTATATAAACCTACGCCAACCTCAAAGGCATGATAATTAATCAGTTTGTGTTTGTTAGAGCTGAGTGCTGGTGAGCAAGAGACAGAAGAAAAGTGAATATAATAGAATAGAGACAAATTAACTAACAGACTTCCGAGGCTGAAGTGCCCTGAACCCCAATTAAATATTTAACCCTGTCATAACTAACTTCCCCCTCTAACTGTCTGTCATACAATGGTGGCCTCAAATATAAAATAGCAATGAAGCAATTTTCTTCTCATATTGGTTTAAGATTCAGCCAGTAGAGGGTGCAGGTTAACGGTGTCTCTCATTTAATCGTTCGTCATTAGTTGAAGAGAGAACAGGACATCAACAAATGTTCTATTTGGAGAGTAAAGTATCAAATTGCTTCATTAAAAGAGAAATAAAATGGAGATGTCCTAGACGACATACATCTCCACCCTGGTAAAGAAAGGTCAGAGAGAATTTTACATTTTTTAAAACATAAGGCGACAAAATTCCAGTGCCAAGGTCTTGTCATTTTTACAGACAAGCAACAGAAAGCATCCTGAGTGGACATCATGCTGATCATTGATATCAGTGAGGTGAATGTGTGAGTGAATGGGTGAACGTTGACATGTTTAGTAAAAAGCTTCCAGTGGTTAAAAGAAAAGCTCAATATAAAACCATTCACCATAAATAAAGATTTTTTTTAATCAATCCATCTATTGTTATGTTTCTTTGTATTCTGAGTTGCATAAAGGGACTAGATCGTTACCTAAGCCTATGTTGTAAAATCTATAAATTAATAAGAAATAACCTTATGTTGTGAACTACCTGTGACACTCTTCTCAACCTTGGTAACCAACAGCATACAAAAGTCCAAACACAATGAACTGTTATATAACCCCCCTTTATACTGAACAGAATGGTTTCTATTGTGCATGAAGAACATTTCAAGGTTTAAACTATTCTATAACAACTGACTGATTACAGCTGAAGTTGAGCCCAAGTACCTGCTGTGTCCCAACATTAACATACTCTGTGTTGGTGAAGATTTATTCCTCCAGTAATGTTTGCTCTGGCCCTTATCTAAGCTGCGGCACCTACAATACGTTCAGCTCCATAAAGATTATGGAGGACATGGTCTTAGGATAATGGAAATCTGATGTAAGATGAAAATTCCAGTGCCACTGACAACCCTGATTCATTCATTAGAAGCCTAGTTCGAGTTAATGAACCAGTTCACTACGAGTGAGTCTGTAAATGTGAGTGTGGTGCGGATCTTACCCAGCACCTCCTTCGATGGTGGCAAACTGAGGCCGAGGCTGGGGGCGTGCATACTGGAGTCGTCTTGTGATTGGACCAGAGCACTTCCATCCTGCAATGAGCGCACGAGTTCCCTGAGACGTGTCACTTCCTCCCGAAGAGCCTCAACTTCCTGCTGCCGCTGTTGCTTGGCAACAGTGGTAGGGTTCATTTTAAAGTGGAGAACTTGGGTTTTCACTGGATCGTAGTCTCCCTGAGGCAGAAAAAGAGCATAAAAGAACTTCCATTAATTTCTTTAAAGTTCTTAACTTGGTGGAATAAAATATTCTGTTGTATGTGATTAATATGAATGTATACATGCATGCAATCCTGCTGAACCAGCATGCTCTTACTTAACACATTTCTCAAGTTGAGTGCCATAATGGAAATATTTCTTTAAGGCAAAGACTCCAAACTCCATTGCTCTGAAGTCTCAGCTGGTTGCCTGGCAATGTCACTGTGACGACGAGACTCACAGATTAAAAGAAATTAAATATAACATGTTAATTTCTGATCTCCCTGGGTGTTGCTAGGTTGTGTTTATTTTATGTCATGCTGGCTTTTTCCCCCTGTTTACAGTCAAAGTCAAGTTAACCAGCTGCTGCTGTGTCTTGCTTCATATTTAGGAGACAGATTTAAGAGACAAAAAGAAAACAAATAAGGCGAGTTCCTAAAAAGGGCCAACCTTTAAACAGGCCTAGTGCAGCCCTGATGCATGTTTATGTCATCCTGTTGAATTCTCTGGAACAAGACAATGGCTGAGTCTTTTGTTTGGGAATATGATTTAAATAATTAACCAATTATCAAGACAGTTGCAGATTAGACCATTAATCAATTATGTATCAGCTGTAAATGACTGCCCAAGTCTTCAGACTATGCCGTCAATTCAGCTTTGTCCCATCTTGGTTTGGATGAAAATGAGCACAGGGCTAAAATGTAAATGGTATCCAGCACACAGTGTCTCTAGCTGTTCTTCCCCATGGACTTAAAAAAAAAAAAAATAGAACTTAAAGTTCTCACACAAAACAACTAAACAGCTCACAGGCCTTTAAAATACGTGTACCAGACAAAGCTCGAGCACATAAAAACAGCACATACGTCTGCAGAAAACGCAGAAACCGTTCATTGTTCTGTGAAATGTGCACGGTAAAAACATTGCATGGCAGAAAATCTTGAACACACTTTCATTAAAAAAGGACAGGAGGAGTTTAATGGAACCCATCAGGAAGAGTGTGCTGACTATGATTCAGAGGAATAAATTAGGAGGAGATGAGAGGTGAAGTGGTGCCCCAAAAGTGCTTTCCAAGAAATCAACCCATGCTCTTAAAGAAAATATATTTACACTTTGTTGGCTTTTATCATTTCAAGAGCATTTCTTTGAATATATGGTATACTCAGTTGTTGCTGAGTTTGGATGTAATAAATAGCCATGTCTCTATTTTTTATTTATTTTAAATGGTGCAAGTTGTACTTTAGGTTATTTTACTGCACTTTGCTGGTGAAAGCAACTGAAAAACTCTTTTTTGATTATATAATCCTGTTCCAGTTATCACTTCTACTAAGTTAGAATGCAACTTTACAGCATTTTGTCATTTTTTTAAGAAATATTACTTTATCTAGCCTTGTTTTTTCTAAACCAATTTGCAATAATTGCATTCAATCATGTGAAAACACAAAAATGAATCACGCAAGCACTTAAAATATGCTGAACTGTTTCAAATGCTACATTTAGAAACAAAAAATGTGTTCCCATAATTCAGAATAATAAATGTTGTTGCCAGCCTTGCATAGGTGAAAGAGGTCTGCTATTAAATGCTAGTGTAGGAAGAAGCTGCATTTCCAGTTTTCTGTTTGGAAAGATATTTATTTTGTGTAACCTCTGAATGCTCTGCTTTACCTAACGTGCCAAAATCTTCTCTACAGAGGCTGCAGGAGCATACAGTGAAGTTATGAGCATCAGACTGCCCACCTGCTTTATTTCCCAGTGTGCTACTCTTTGCCTTAGCACAGAGCAGCAGACCACCTTAGCAGAATACCTTGCACTTATAAACTGCATGCAGGGAAGGAAGTGCAGCTGATACGTTTGTGAACGTGAACAAAACTGTCAGAAAAGGACTGATACTGTGAGTAGGAAAACTTATTTCATATTATTTGAATTTATAAATGTGCTGCATCTTAACTCTAGAAATGCACAATGTGTTCAATAAATTCTATATGTACTGCAACAATGAATATGTAGGCATGGAAATAGTTTTACTGAATGTTTGATAAAGTCACTTGCAACAGAAGAGTTTTAGTAAATGTTTCATTCCATCTTGATGCCAACATTAAACAATACAGCAGAAGCAGTTTAACTTTAAGCAGGCTCACAAAATTATATTACATACAACGAGCGATCAATATAAATGACTGTTGGCAGAATAAGAAGCTAATACTAAAGCACAAATGGCGACGTTGCTTCCAGAAAGCACCATTTCCTTCTTTTCTTACTTTGTTTTCTGACTATGGGGTCTGGGTAAATGAGGAGAGTCTATCTTAGCCTAATGCCAATATAGGGAGACACACACAAACAGGAACAAACACACACACACCTTCTGAGCTCTTGATTACTGGGTAAATTAGATTCCAAGTGCCCCGAAGCGACGGTTGCCAAATAAACTACAGGCGTGGGGGAGAGCAAGAGGCAGACAAGGAGAAAGAGGATGTGAAGATGGGAAACTGTCATAGAAAAGAACACTGTGAAAAGAAAGAGGGTTGCGCCATCGTTGCCTTTGGCGTAGGGGAGTAGTAGCATGGATGAAGGGGGAAAAAAAGCCCCACACTTATAAATAACGCTCTGTATAATTTAAAAGAAGGAGAGCGTTCCAAAACAAGGAACAGGAAATAGTGTGTATTTATATCAAAAACATTTTCAACTGGACTGCACACACGTCACAACCAAATAAAACTGTCCATGTTGCGTAAATCTTTTCATAGTCTACGTCTGTATATAAAAAGGGTTTATTTCAGGATGCATCTGTATATGTGTGCTGTGATACACAGAGAGAGAAAATGGAAGGGAGAGCCAGATAGTGTGAGACAGATATGTAGATTAGAGCTGTAAACCCAACACAAAAAAAGAGTAAAGTCCTCAAAATGCAGCCAACAGCTACACGCTGTCGGAAAGCAAACATAACATACATAAACATAACTCCTAAAAAATTAGGTCGAGCTAAAGAAAATTAAAATGATTTGGCTGTGCACTTCATATTTTACTTTTTGGAAGTCTGGACTGAGCCGATGGGCAAAGTTTTTAATTGACTGCTGAACTGCAAAAACAAAAGACACTTATTTTTCTTTGCCATTAAAGCACATTGCTTTCAGAGTAAGCCAAGACATAGCATAATCATTTTTTAATTGGTTAAACCTTTCTCGTGATATATCACACTAAAGTAAGAAAATGGAAAATCTTGTCTCTATTTTACATTAAATGCAGGAAAAGAGAAAACAAAAAAACAGGGATGATCTATAAAACAGAAACAGGAGTGATTACCTTTCACTGCACATGCGTGTCTGCATTTAAGACAAATTATATTTAAGTTTCCTGCTGCGAGAACAGAAAAATGCCAAGTTGCCGCCTGAGTTTCACAGTGGATGTCTACAAACTGCTTAATATTACAATATTTCAGTTGGCCTATTTTGTGAGTGTGTGTTTTACATGCATATATACAGCCTACACTAGTACACAGTATTTACAGTGCAGCAAGGTGGAGTGCCACTCTAAGTGCCCAAGGCTACATATATCTTATTCATAGAACAACAATAACGACACATCTAATACCAGGGGGCACAGTCTGTTTTAAAAAGAGCAAGGCAGGGGAGAGAGCAACAGATCAGGAGATCAAGAGCATGAGTAAGAGAGAGGGAATGAGATGGAGAGATGGTAGAGGGGGGGGGGCATTGAAGTCCAGGGAACAATGTCTGTTTTTAAGAGTTGAACAAATCACTCTGAAACATCCACTTATAGACTAAATACAGCTCCGACCACGGGGGACACATGAGTCATTGATGGAACAGGTGACACACTAATGGTGAGTGAGCGCACGTGCGTGTGAGAGTGGAGGGGTACTATCAAAAAATAAGAAAAATGCATGTACATGCACCCATGCACCACATGAACTGATAAAGTGAGGTTCACTGGAGAGACTGCAGAGGCCAACAGATTGGAACTGTTTTCTTGATATTGGCTTTTTTTGGCTACTCTCCCTTACAAAGCACCTGTCCAGAGGAAATCACAGACCCATTTAAAAAAGGGATCAGTTTACTCAACTTACCGAAAAAGAAAACAAAAAAACAAGCTGATTTACTCCCACCGGTACTAGATTTAGATAATCATCTCTGAGATTTATGGTGCTACCTCAATACAATGGCAAATGTAATCGCATTCATGGAGCTCAAATCCATGAAAGATGAACAATGAATCTTTACAGAAAAAGTCCTTGTTACTCAGTATAAGACACAGACCTCACAGTCTACAGTTTTCATTGAAACTACAGTTTCCTTTTTTAACCAAAGAACAGGTTCAATGAAAACTGTTGGCAGCAAGGTCTGTCGATTATCCAGCTCAGTGCAATCCGATATCCAGGGACAATGTTTTTGGAAGACTTTATAATTTGTAGGTTTTATTTACAATAATCTAAAGATGTGTTACAAAAGAAAATGAAAAAAAAAAAAACATTTAATAGTGTGAGTGTACATTACTTACTCTTCTATCTTACTTAATGTCCATACCTTTCTCTCTACGTACTACTACTACTTCTGTTATAAAACCTAGATGCTGTCCTTAGTCATCTTATAACATACATTCAAAAGATGCTATGTTCGCACCACGAACATACTTACATAACTGTATTATGGTGGTGAGAAGTAGAAGTAAAAATAATGTACTGTATAATGATGGTTACAGTAATATCAACTTAGCTACGTCTTCATATTTGGTCCATATCATCTGTGGGCTTATGGCAATAGTACATCAAGCACTGATGCCTCAAAAAGTAAACTACTGATAACTGCTTGATGAAGGCGTTTGTGTTGTCATGTGGCAATGATGAACATTAGACAAGTTGCTGAGCATGTACTTCACCTAGAGTCATCCTAACCCTCATTGCCTTCGGGACAGAGGTAAAGGTTACACCTCACTGGTTTTTCCTTCATGGGTAAAATTTGAGGGTTAACCTGCTAGCTGCAGCACAGATGGCCTGATGGAGAGTCTCTTAAAATGGGGCCAAGGGAGCTCACCGGGTCCCTTGTGGAGGGTATACATAAGCCAATTGGAGGGTGAAAGCTCAAGATGGAGTGAGGAATTGTAATAAATGTGCGACAGTATCTACCACTGAGACGGATTTGTTTGGAAATGGGCTTATCTCGGCTTAGGCCAGGGCACAAATATTTGGTATCCTCTGATAAAATCCTTAGTTAAAGGGGGCTTGTGGAGTTCTCTTGCCAGCAAACAAAAGTTATGTTTATATTCAAAATCATATTTATATTGTGGTTCCTATAGTCTCCCAAAGTAGATTGGGAGCCAGAGCTTTCAGCTATCAGGCTCCTCTTCTGTGGAACAAACTACCATTCTGGGTTCGGGATGCAGACACGGTCAACACTTTTAAGAGTAGACTTAAGACTTTCCTTTTTGATAAAGCCGGCTCTGGTCATCCCTTAGTTATGCTGCCATAAGATTAGACTGCCGGGGGACTTTCTCTCTCTCTGTCTCTCACCATCTGTGGACATACATGTCTCATTAATGCATGTTACTAACTAAACTTCCCCAGAGTTTCTGTGCTCTGTCGTCCAGCAGGTTCTCGTGGATCATGGCTGCTGCTGTGATCCTGCATGACGTCCACTACACATAATACCACTGTCATTATTGCTACCATATCTGCTACTGTAATCATGTTATCTTTCATTGTCATTTTGTCATTGTAATTGTACAATATGTTTGTGTTGATTTGTCCTGTACACGTGACACCCATTGCACGTCTGTCCATCCTGGGAGAGGGATCCCTCCTCTGTGGCTCTTCCTGAGGTACAGATTGTAAAGCCCTCCGATGTACTTTGTGACTTTGGGCTATACAAATAAAATTTGATTTGATTTAGTCTTACTTATCATAATGCATTGTGTATATCCTTGAGATCTTACAGAGTTGAGTGCATTTCCTTTCTCATAGTTCAAAATCCATGTTTACTAGCTTGCAGTCGTCTTCTTCACTGCTATATATCTTGACACCCATTGATTAGTGGAATAGTGTGACACCATTGGTAGGACTGTATGCCACGATCATAAATGTGCACCCTAATGTGGAAGATAAACAAAACAGGGAGCCACTCATAAAAGTGGCACCGTAACGCTAGTAGAGGTCTAAAACTCCACAGGAAAGCTTCAAGCTCAGATACACATACAAAGCACAAACTCGAAAAATAGAATATGCTGTTCTGAAAAGCAGTAGGGCTGCAGCTGAAGGGCTCCATGATCCATGTGTCAGCATTAATTGGTCATTTTTGGGATAAAAGTAGAATAAGGCGGCAAGGTCACCTTCAGAATCCCTGGTGTAAACTGCATACTGACGTGTTGCAGAGGAAGGGCACTCTCTTGCTTCTCTATAGTGAGAGCAAACACCAAAAATATCTTTAACAACAACACCCTCACATTTCTGTCTGTTGGTTTTTGTAAGGGCCCACAGAGCGATCTCTGAATCCCAACAGGTAGAAAGACGTTTAGGGACGGGTCCTAGTTTCTATGCCTTTCATAAATCAGCAGACACATAGATGCTGACCTGCTGACTTCCCTTCAAAACCAACATAGAAAGAAGAAATAATGGCTGGGCACTGATTTGGGTGGACTGCTAAGAAGACTATATCCTCTTTGCAAGCCAACTGAAGTACAAGACTGGTTTCGTAGCCTTGGCAGAGATTAAGTTGAAGAACTTTTTGGACCATGTAGTATTAGCATCAGAATCCTTGGTAGGCTCTGCCAAAGGGACATGAGCCTTTGGGATTGTATAGATAAGCAAGAGTAGGTTGAAGTTCTACGTAGAAAGCATAAAGGCAAAGGTCTGCAGAGATGCTGCATCTTCCATGAGCTGCAATGTCTCTCCTGTTCGCTTCTTAGTTTAACACATTTTCAACATGGAGTGCTGAAAATTCCCTCAGGAACAACAGAGAGGTGCAACATACGATACTGTTCCACGTCAGACATGACTATGTTGAAACACGTTAACTGGGATGGTGTGACCTTTCTTGTGATTTGGGTTGCTAATTGGACTGGTATGTATCTACACAACAAAATATAGTTGTAATTCGTGTTGACAAAAAATTGCGGATTACAGCAGGTTGTAAAAGGAAGTCTGGCTATTTGGAAAGTTTTGAATCTACTTGCTCGTTAAATGTGTTTCACCGTCTAACCATCATTACTGACACTTCTCTCTCAAATTACATCCTACAATGAGCAGGCTGAAGGGGGATAAGGCGCTCTTTGCTGATGGCCCGAATCATTTCAGTGATTTACTCGATAAAAACGGAGCAGCACTGCCATCATCTCATCATTCTGCTCAAGGGTCAGAAGACTTATGAATTTTATTTTGAAACAGATATACTTTTTTCCACCTTTTTTTTCAACCAATGCACAAGGGTGTGATGACAAGACACACTTTCTGGTGGGAAGAGTTTCAGTCAATGGCACAATATGACAGTACACAAACTTCACAATAGGAAAGGGAAGGTTATCATAAGATTAGACAAATTTAAAACTAAGGTTGACAGCTGGAACTACACCAAACCTGAATAAAGAGACAGCTGCTTCTTGCCCTCATTTGCTGCTGCCATCCTTCAGCAACCTATCGAAGAAAACCCAACCGACTGGTCAAGACAATAACTTCCTTCTAAATGTCAGCAATGCTAAGGAGATGATAGTGCACTCTGGCAAGAAGGAACTCAATCCCGTTAACATTGACCACCAGATTCTTGGTGGAGAGAGTGGACCACTTCAAGTACCTTGGCTTCTATATTACAAAGGGCATGACCTGAAAAGCTGCATACCAACTCTGTTAAAGGCAAGATAGAGACTCCAGCACTTAAAAAAAATTCCAGGTATCCCCTCAATTCCAGGAATTTCTACTGCTGCACCATTGAGATTATTATTATTATTTATTATTAATGATTTGTGGCTTTACACCATTTGGACCTAGAGCATGCATTTCAAAATAATAAAGTGACTAAGAAGAGGTAGTTCATCCAATGTACACCTACAAATCAATGTTTGATAATGTTATTTTAACTAAAAGGAATACTTAAAGAAACAAATATTTGTACTTAATTTGTTGAAAAAGCATTGAGGACATTGGTAAATAGCGTTGTCTTTGTCATCGTCATGAACAATATGTAATACTACAATCATATTTCGCCATCTCAGACAACAGACTATGAATGCAAGATTATACTCTCAGAAAGAATCTCAATTTCATGATTATATTATGATCATCTTTTATGCAGGTGTTATACATTTGAGGGAATTACATGCTGCTTTGGTGAGCAATAAATGTGAAAACAGTGCAGTAGTCTTTTCCTGCTTTGTTATCGTTGGTTTTTGATATTTTACTTTTTAATAATTGATTTTCTTTATCCTTCTTGTATTTTTAGATAATGTTTCTTATGCACCAATGACACCAAAACATGTGAAAATCATACTTGGCAATAAACCATTTTTCTCATTCACTTAAAGCCCAACCCTTTTCTTACCACTGCTTTGATTGTAAGAGACAGAAACATTTGGTGTAGCTGAGCCTTTATGGTTACAAAACCATGACGTTTTAAACTGCAGTTAATAGTGACATCAGTTAATCGCTGCACGCCTGGTACAGACAGGATTTCCCCAAGGAAATTGGTAAGGAGAATGGGTAAGGGCTTGTTGTTTGAGTAGGCTGATTTTATTACCTTTGCAGGGGTGTCAACTGTTGGAAACTACCTTGTCAACATTACGAAAAACAAAATATCTACAGTAACAAGAGAACAAAACATCCTGACAGCTACTTTGCCATATTGCCATAAAACCCCATATTCAGGATGACCTATATAATCTCAAGGGACTGCTTAGAAGCCTTAAACATCTGCTTGATCAAACACAGCATAAAGACTGGAAATAACCTTTCCTGGCCTAACAACTTCAGCATTTTAATCTAGTGCCATTTCTCTTTATATCTAAAAGAAATGTCTGAGGGTAATGCTGTTGGGTCTGTATTATACAATCGCGCATGCCCACGTAAGCACATGTACAATAGAGAGAGTACATTGATGCAACCCTCGTGCAACTGCAACAATTATCTCTGTCTAGACACTAGTATGACAACAAAAACATGACAGAAAAAGCAAAAAGTACAGCAGTATTAAGTCATGACTGCTGCAACAGTCTGTGGTGCAAGAAATAAAATACATCAGTGAACAAATTATTAATTATTATTAATTTAAAATAGCTGAAATTTTGTTGCACTTGTTGAAGCCACAACGGCGATGTCACATCCTCTCTATGCTTATAAAGAGAGTCCAAAACACAAAGGGGCTACTTAAAACAGAACAAATCTGCAGGAGAGCACAACAACCCTCAACAGGTCTGAAAATCTGTCTGCAAACAATATTATTGTTCTTAATAGTCAGACTGAACTGAATACTAATGGCTCTTTGAGATCACCTTCATAGACAAATTTGGAGGAAATATCCTTAAAACCACTGTTAAAATCTAAATACAACAATCACTCAGCACATACTTCCCAAGTTTATGTTTTTCTTCTCTCGTCGCAAAATGAAAACAGATAACACCTATAACCAATTCATAAAGATTCTACATTTATTATTCTGAAACAACTGCGTAGGTGGTGGAGGGAAAAAAAAAGCTCAGGCACAGAGGACGTAATGTGTTTACATTTCTGTCATCAATAATAAACGTTTGGAATAGAGATTCTGAAAATAACAAGATGAAAGCTTTGCAGTAGTGCTGGCTTCCATATATAATCTTAATGCCGATGATTCAGCTTGCTCCATTCGCAAGGAGATAACTCATTCATTACCGTGACCAACATCAACAACCATATGCTAGAAAACAATGGAAAAAACAGCTGCTATACATTAAAGATAAAATAATAAGTCATAAAATAGACAAATCTCACTGTGGAGTGAACTCTGAAATGTAACTGGACTGAATATGAATGTGCAGAAGTGTGTAGAGGGGGGGTCAGTGGTGGAAGGGAGGAGAAATGAAAAAGTTTGGTCTATGATGGAGGATGGGGTTGAGGGGGGAAGCAGTGTTTAGTCATTGAGGGGGTTCAGTCTTGAACCTGCTGTTTCTGGAACAGAGAGTTCTGTAGCAGAGGATAATCAAAATGGCAGCATAAACAATATATTGTGGAAGGTACTGATATCAATCAATATGGGGAAAAAAATAAAAAATGATAGCATTTCATATCATAGCGTACAGCACCATTAGTAAGACTGAATCAGTCACATTTATTGTATATACACGCAATTAAAGGTGGACTGGTCTTTAAAAAACGTCAATTGTAAAGAATGCCTCCTGACAAATTACTGGTGGGAAAGACTAAGCCTTCCTGAGTCCATGAAAAGCAGACTCATTACACTTGTAATCTGAGTGGTTGACAGTCACACTATAGTCAGTGTGATCTAAATATAAAGACAGGGCGGTAATGATGGATTAGACCACAAGAAATCTGACGTGCAAGTTAATGTAATAAAAAAAAAAAAACATTGTCAGTTTCTCCAAGCATTCAGTTCTGCAAGTCATTTATGCCTACTCATTCAGCCATTCATTTCCCCTTTCAAATGCTTCTCCATTCAGTCGCTCGTCTCTTCACTCTGATGTAGAGGTCTCTTGGTGTGCATTAGACCATGGAAGAGTCATAAGAATTTACTCCTAAGAACTGATCCATTGACCGTGCAGCCTACACTTGGTTGTCAATTGCTTTAAAAGTAGTGGTCATGCTTGAAAACACAAGGAATTCATTCACCCCACGGCTAAATGGAACCATCACGCTTGCCCACACATGTTTCATTAAAGTGCCCTGGTAGGTATAGTTTAGCACAGTATAAGTCAGGGGAGAACCTGGATAAAATAAGACTTGAACAGACACACACACTCTCTCACACACAAACACACACAAGTATAGTGCCAATTTAAAAGGTGAAGGGATCAGGTATAACAGAGGGAGTTAGTTAAGTAACTTTGTGAGATGAAAGTAGCTGGATTAGATGCACACAGTCATGGATGTGTGCGTTCCAACCAGGATTCATTTCATTTCCTTTCAGCCAGTTTCATTCCCAGCTGACACTACATCTATCCTGACAATATCTGCACCACCGCTGTCCATTCTAATCCCTGCAACCAATAAAGAATGACTTTAAATCAGCCACAGGTTCTACAACTTTTCCATTGGGCGGTGCTGGAATTACACCTGGGTCAAATTGTGTTTGAAAAAGATAGATACGGGAAGCGTTTGTGTGAATCAATCTGCGATGTCACACGGGCTTGACTGGTGCCATCGGGGTTATTAAATTGGTTCCTTTGTGCCAGACAAGTAAATCCATCACAGAGAACAGTTGGAGGAAGTCTAGGTGCCTACCTGAAGATTGTGTCTCTCAAGTCTCATCTCCAGAATGTTGTTCTGTTCTTCCAATCGCTGCCGCTCCGCCTCTAAATCTTCAATTTTCTGCCTGAAAAATGCATGCGCATACACACACACACACTTAATAAAATCAACCACACAGAATAATGCCCAAGCACATCACTGACTCAAGAGGTTAATCCCAGACAACACATGTGAGGTCTGGAGTTAATCCACCTATGGTATATGCATGAATCTTTCACAGATTTTGAATTAGGTTTTGCAACAGGTTGTGTGTGTGTGTGTGTGTGTGTGTGTGTGTGTGTGTGTGTGTGTGTGGGTGTGTGTGTGTGTGTGTGTGTGTGTGTGTGTGTGTGTGTGTGCGGTGTGCCAACTACCTGAGTATGCTGACCTCCTCTTTGGTCGCTAAAGAACTGCTGTCTGCAGCAAAGGCCTGCTGCTTCTTTAGAGACTCCAGTTCTAGCTCCACCTGGAACAGACAGAGAAGGAAATGGGTCTGGTGCATTAATATCAGACCACCTTTGGCCATGTGCCTGGCAGAAACCTTTTGGCTGCAGATAAATCCTGAGGACTCTATTCCAGTGTGCTACTATCTTTTCGAGACAGACATCCAGACAAACAGATATAGCCTTTATACACCATTAGTCCACAGACTCATTTTGCATTTCACAATGTCCTAATCCTTTTTCCTTTAATACACGTTTTAGTCTGTCTCTGTCTTAGTTAGTTCCTCTCTGATCTCTCTCTTTCCTGTCTGTAATCGTCCCTCATTTTCATTTGCAGACACCATTTTCCTCCTTTTCTGACAGCATCTGTCTCGCAGCTCATCCTCACTCTCGCGCATCCCAAGACGGATAAGTAATTACTGCTATACCAGACAGGTGGATTTCACGCGTCGATACTCATTGCCATGGCTATGTTGATGTCTCCTCGGCAACAAGGAGCCATGAAAAGAAGGGAGATCATAGAACAAGTAAGGACACAAAGAAAGATGCACAAAGTGTGTAAGCAAATTTAGGGTTCCACATGCCAACTGTCTACTCTATCCTGGTTTATACTATTTTTTTGTAATTATTCTGTCATTCCCACACCTCCCAATTAGAAATAATACATAAAGCAAACGTAAAATGGAACATTTACATCTTTCAACATGTTTTAGTGACTAACAATGACAGTGACTGACAATTTTTGGTTCAGTATAGAGTGAGATCGCTGTAGCCAAACTGCCAAATGAGATGCAATGTGTAATTCTCCGGGGCCATTCCTCACTATCAAAGTACGTCCTCTAAAAAAGTGCTTGTTTTCTCCACTGTCAGGCCCAGATTGTTACTATAAGTGTCAAACAATATTATGGAAAGGACGCTACAGAGACAGACGTTGGTGTCGAGCGAGATCCTTTTCGTTGAACCAGAAACAGCTGTTACTTCACTCTGTTCAAAGCCACCAGACTCCATTGAAAGGAACAGTACTTTTACATTGCAGAACAGAGGAGCTGCTGGTTTACCGCTTCCTCTGTCAGTTAGTTTGTTTGTTATTGTGTGACTTTGGTGAATTCAAACTGAGGTGTTAAAACACTAAAGCATTTTTTACGCAATTGCCCCGAAGGGTAACACATTACAGCTTGTCTCACAGCTGCAGCTCTCTTGCTCAAAGCTGGAGCAATCTCAAAAAAAATTGTTGTCCCCATTAGTCACTTAGACATAAAAACATGAAAACATGGGCATAAAAATAGCTTGAGAGTCCGGCTTAAAAACACCCAAAGGTTCCCATTAACAGATGACAGATAAAATTCACAGATTAGACTGTTCAACATTATTCAGAGACTACACCATTCCCTTATTCGTAGTACCTGTCAATTAGTGTCACTTCAGTCAAGATGAAAGAGCTGGGAGTCATTACTCAACACCAGGAAGCCACTGTACTTTTACTGTAAATGCCAATCCGCTGCTAAATAAGACTGTTCCTTTAAAATAAGTGTACAGGACGAACATCATCATCATCAGATCCATCAGCATTTTAGTCAGAGAGGCATTAGCATTTTTTAAGCTTCTTTGACTAACACAAAGGTACTATACATGTGCGAGGATAACAGCTGTGACTCAAATGGTACTTGAGATATCTTAAGTGCTAATGACTGAGGAACGTCTGTGAAATTATCACAGACAGCGTCACCTCAGTCTTTAGCACCTCAATGATCATTAAGTAGCAATTAAGATTTCTACAGTTTCAATACAGGTACGGATAGTTACCTTGTCAAGTTAATTGGATTCAAATCTGGTAAATAATGTAAGAAAACAAAATGTGTTTTGTCTGTATGTCATGGAGGAAAACTGGAGGGAGTGTGTACATGTACACTTACTGTTTGCAGCTGTAGTTTCAAAGTCCCCGTCTCTTCCTGTGCTTTGGTCAACTGGCCCTGAATCGAAGGACAGCACAAAGAGAAAAAGTTACAGATGCAAAGTACAAAAGAGGACTTCCTGTCCCGCTGATATATAGTTATCGACAGGAACAGAGCATGTCAGCAGAGCAAAAGCAGGAGCACGCATATATATTATTCCAATTTTGCAGTTCATTCACTGAGCCTTCTCCATTTCGTTCCAGTGTTGCTCACAGTGTCCCTGACTACCACAAGTGCAGTTTTATCAGTTTTCAGAGCAGACAACTGTCAATTTGTCCACTATAAGAAAGTATTGAGAGTGCTGACAAGGAGCAGCTGAGCACCACGCATTTACAGTGCCTTGAGCAATGAGTGAGGTGTCACTCATCAACATGCACGCCAAATTGGCCGGCAGCTAAGACGAGTGTAAATAAGTACTCAAATTTTGTTTTTAGAAGAGTGAACTTGACTATATGGAAGATAAAGGAGAAAATTATAAATGCAAGTGTGATTTGTATACACACACACACCTCCATCTCTGCATTGTGGTTCTGAGTTTTCTGCAGCACGTCCTCTGCCTCTCTGAGTCTTCTGCTGAGTTGAGGAGAATACTCAGTAGGAGCCAGTTCGCTATCATAGGACTCGAGTATGGCACGCATTCCATCACGCTCCTGTAACACACAAATACACACATAACATTACAAAATAAAAAGAGTGCTGTTGTGTACTACTACTACTACTACTACAAATGTCCATGTTAGCCAATGAAGAAGACAGATTTCTGTGCTATCGGATATGTAATATTTGTCTGCATGACAATATCGCAGCTCTTTGATCTTTTTCTGATTTGTCTTGGTTACCTTCATATGACTGCTTGGTGCGGTAACATGACAGGCAAACGTCTTTGTAAATGACGAACAAAGTATGAGGCAGCAGCGGCACTCTCATCCAAGCTGTCACAAGAGAGGCTTAAGGTTATGGTCATGCTTATCTGCATCCCTCCGCGTGTAATAATCAAATCAAAGACAAATGCCTTTGTAAACAAAGGATAAGGAATAAATCAGAAATTAAATCAGAGAGTCATGACAGAGAAATGTCTTTGCAAATGAAGCATATAATGTTATGCTGCCTCATTTCTCTTATCAGATATGTGATGAGATAATTGAAAATTAATTCAAATGGATTTTTTTTTCCACTCCTCTCTAATACCGAAATGAAAGACATGTTCTCCACAGTGAACTGTGCCCAGTAAATCAACACACCAAGCGGGTGATTCTCTGAGAGAAGAGAGAGGATAAAAACCTCTTCAAGTCAACGTCTTCTCAAGTGTCACTCAGACTGACACGCCGTCTCCAAATAGATCATAAGTCTCTGTCAGTGTGTGTCTGTCTGCTTGATATGTGCGTATGTGTGTGTGTGTGTTGATTCTCACACACAAAAACATACATGTCTGCTTATGGTTCCCGAATAACAAAAACAAATTGTATAGAGTGAGAAGTCAGCCATCTACAGGGCATATTAGAAATTTAAGACTGTCGTGAATGCATAACAGAAACTATCACCTTAATAATTACACTTTCTAAACCAATGGTCCATTTCAGCCACATCACTTTCAATAACTAGTCTGCATATGCTATACTTTTTAAAGTAGCTCGGTTGATCTAGAAAGTTTGGAGAGAAATTAAAAGAAGGTCGTGTAGTCAGCTAAACTGCTAAGTGGGCAAAAAAGGAATTATTTCTTGTTTACCAAGGCTGTTACAGTAATTAGTCTGTGTTTAATATCTTACAGTGCAACAATGTTCAGCCACTGATTAAGCATTTGAAAACACTCTTTATGGTAACCACCTCTGATACAATATTTTTAGCTTGTAATGGGTAATGAATGATTACTACATTTAATCCATGCGTTTACATAGCAAATCTGTACTTGTTGCCAAGCAACATGATGAGTGAGAACAATCCAATCTTTTTAAAAACTGGCAAACAGCCTGTTTATTAATGCAAATTCAGTGTCAGTCAAGACTTAAAATGATGCATCTCCTCCCCTCCTTTCACTGCACTGGTACACGGCGTATTATAAAGCAAAGCAGGCGGCATTTTGTGGCAATCAGGCTTTTAATAAACGTGGCACAAAGACAGCCAGGCTGCTTGAGACCATCCTTGAATTTTGAGGGTCATCGAAAGCTCAATAGTCTGTTATTAACTGGGCTAATTTAGGAAAGCATATCCAATTCAGGTTGAAGTCAGGTAATAAATACCAGCAGTAAATAACAGTTCAGATAACTGCATGTGCTACATGTTGATTGCTAAGTGCAGTCTTTTCAGAGTGGCTTAAAGCACCTTGTAATTCCCATTATGTGAAATTCTGTGCATAATGGGCCGCAATTGGGCTGTCAGATTAGCTCATAGGCTAGTATCTGAAAACAAACCATGATTACCCTAATCAGATTCAGCCAGTGATTAGCCAGATCTAAACCAACATAATCCATTTAAAGACGACTGAGTCTGGTTCATTTTAAAACAGTATATGTGAAATCATTCTTAATTCAACTTTATTTGCTTTGGCACCAAAGTGGCTTCACTTGTCATATGACATTACGCAACTGCCTAATGCATCCGGTGAGAAACTTTGGAAAGGAGAGAAGAGGAGGACAGACTGAACAGAAATAAATACGAAAAAGGTACAAACATTTGGAGGTCAGTGTGTATGTGTCTGCTGCAAAGCCTAAGCAGGCCAGCAGGCCCTTTGGCTATTTACTGTCTATTGACGTGCAATGAAATTCACTTAATCTAAATCAAAAATCTGTCGGCATTCCTCTGATAAAAACTTTAATTTTGGGAAATATACAAACAGGAAGCAGGAGGACAGAGAGATAAAACTATCATTACTCTTTCATAATCTTTTCTTTTTTGAAAGTGCTTTTATGTCAACCGTTTTATCTAGTGCGTTACGATGTGTCTCTAATGCGTCGGCAAGTCTGTCCCACAAAAGTGTACGAGTAACAAAACATCTCAGCAGGCCAACAGTAGCATTAAGCAGACGTTGTCTACATCTTGAAAATCAGTTATTACAGCATACAAAAATGTTACTTTTAGCTGACTACTTTAGGCATCTTTCATATTAAATAATAAAAACAATAGTTTGTCAAAACCCCTGCTACTTCTCTTGCAAAATGAGTGAAAAAAAAAACAAACAGTTCCAGGCAGTTCCAGATTTGGTTGGTTGAGAGGCTTTAAAATACTCAACCACATTCGTTACGCTTAATATACGTAGGTTAAAGAATATCTGCCTGGTTTCATCCAAAATGTTCAGCAAACCATCCCTGAATAAATTAGAAAAAGTATTTAAAAAACAACTGAAATGGAAATATATTTTTAAATCTAATGTGACAAACAGTGATAAACAACAGTATTCACACCCTCTGAGCGCTCTGTAAAGTGTGAATGGTTGAACGCGGTATCTGCCAAAACAGAACCAAAGCGTATTTTTCAGCATGCCTGTAGCTCTGCTTAGTTATGGCACTGGGTAAGGGTGTGTGTATCTATGTGTGTGTTATTTGTGTACTAAGAGACTGAGTATGTTGACCCAGGGAATTACACACACTGAGAAATCAATATCACAGGGAGGTCTGCTCAGGAACTGCAGAGCACAAGGAAGCAAGCCAGACAGATTGAGGAGTCACGTGACATTTATCGCCCAATCAGAGGGAGAGACGGGTAGAAGGGCAGATTAGGAATTCTGTGCTGGCCTTGAGATTCGAGTGCGTGCTGCGCTCCCGCAACATCTAAAGTAAAATTCTGGCATTGAGTGATGGTGGAATGGTGTTGTTGTGATATTTGCTAATGCCTCCGTGTTCATGAGTTTGTTTTTGTGTGCGTCGTCGATTAACTGTGCACCTTGGTTAATAACAGTACTCTCTTCTGTAGTCGGCGGACAAGACCATCCTGTGTTTCCCTCTTCTTCTGCTCCTCCAGAGTCTTGCCGTGCTGCTGAGAAAGCTCTGCACGAACCTCAGACTGTGAACGCTCCAAGCTCCTCACACTGAAAGACCGGGATAAACGAAAATGTAGAAGGTAAAAGTGTGTGTGTGTGTGTGTAGGTTAATAAGAGGGGAGATGAGAGGGCAGGGAAGAGGGAAACAGGTTGATTAGTGCTGAATGTTCAGAAAATCTAAGAGAAGCAATTTATATAGTCAGTTTAGAATAACACTCCCTAACAGACAACTTACCTGACTCACGCCAAATAATTCCTTAACAACTGTCCAGAAATTATTTGCAGCAGCGATTTGTGCCAGGTCCGATCAATAGGACAATAATTATACCAGAGGACAATAATTACACCACACGCTCCCTTCACCCATCCCTCCCACACCCACCACTCTCCCATTCTGCTGTTTCTAATATTTCATAATGAGGCCAATACGCTCGGCAGAAGAGAGATGCTTGTTGGCTAATGAAAGCTTTCATAGCTGGACTGAGCTGCAGCATGAATATACCAGAGCATGCACGCAGCCCTCCCTACAGACATCACCTCTGCCTAAACAGGACAAGTTTAATTAGCGAATTCCCTCTCTCTCAATCGCAATCCCACACACACACACACACACACAAATGGTTACTGTCAGGAGTGCTATCAGAATCAGGACCAGTTTAATTAACTTTGTGACAATTAAGGACTTCTTAGAGATACGCTCTAATAGATACATGGGGAGAGAGATGCATGCATGCAGACAGACAGAACGAGAGAAAAAGGTCTGAAGACACAGAGAGGGATTTTGTGTCGGTGTGAAGAAGTGTTTGTTACCGGCTGTTGAGTGTGTAGTTCTGCTCTTTCAGGGCAAATTCTCTCTGCTGGATTTGAATCACCTCCCTGGACAGATCCTCTGGTTTCCTACAGATACACACACACACACAGAACAGTTAACATACACATGTGTACCCACACACACTGTCACAGACACACACAATGAAAAATCAATATGACTGAGAGAGCATGGAAGACGGAGAAGAGATGAAAATGTAGTTTTTTTTTCTATATTCTTTTGTCAGTCGGCCAGTAGGGAGTTGAGAAATAAAACGACATGAGCAGCAGAGGGAGAGATGAGTGGGGGATAGTGGGCTAAATACCGGTCACAGTTCTACAAAACAAACTGGTAGAGATTGACAGATAACAAACAAACACACACACACACACACACACACACACAGTGTGACAGCAACAATGCAGAAGGTCACGTACTCCAACACAGAAGCATCGCATGACCTTCAAAATCCTGTAACTAAGGATCGGTCCAAAAAAAAATTGATCTCCATTATGTTCTTATCTCTTGTGAAATGGGCACACATTACAGGAGTTTTGCTCGTTTTTAAAATATTTTTACTTTTGCTGCCACCTAGCAGTTAACATGACACACAGGAAAAGTGAAGCAAACACCAGGACGTTAGGTGAGAGCCAGACTTGACCCACAGGAAGTGAATGTAACATTGCTTTTTCCCCGCCCCGGCTCCATGACAAAAACATTCTGTTTCACTAGTGAGTGCCAGAGGTAGTCCGCATTACATAATCCGCTGAGTCATGTGACAAATGAGAAAAGGCTGAGTGGTCAAGGTGAGTATGCCATGTGAATGCTGCATAGTGTGGATTTATCACCACTTCCTCTCCGCTAGGTGGAGATATGGAGCCTTAGTTATGGAAATAATCTCATGACTAAAATATGAGTTCATGAATCATATGATGGAATAACTTTGGTACCCAAAGTAGGTAATTCCACATTGCCCAGAGCACAAAGGGCCTTCTCCACTGCTTATATGAGAGACTTCTTTTCTGTGTTTTGCTGCAGGTCATGAGCCAGACATCTCTGTTGATGGTTGCATATTATTGGGTAAGACATCATGAATTACTACAAGTAAACGCTTTGTCAGGGTGATGCTAGTCTACTGAGCAGAGGGAAGTGATTTTAATATCCCAGAGTCTTGTTAAAGTGTGGGATCAGTTTTAGAAAATATTTGTGATAAGGAGTTCCCTCCGTATCAGTCGATGTAGCTAATTACTTTTGAGCGTCACGTTACATACCATCTGTATATTATCTACAACATTTATTACACCATCTGCTCTAAAATCCATTCACATGAGATCAGCTTTGTTGCCTAAAAACATTTTTATGACAATTCTGATAATTAATTTCAACAATAACCTGAATTTTCTATAATTATCAAATCAGATTGAATTGAAAATGCTCATCACAATTTCTCACTGCTGAAGAAGACACGTCTTGAAATCGCTAGATTTTTTTCACCAGACAAATATATTTTTACAATCACAGAGAAAAGGAGCAAATCCTCACATTTTTTGCTTTAATTAGTATCTGATTAACAAAATTGAGAATTAATAATCTTACTGCTTTAGGAAATAATATATAGAGCTCAGAAATTTTAAGAAACTGCATTTCAGGATGAGACAGGAATACCAATTTTTTTTGGGGGGGAAAAGGTAAAAAAAACTAACTTTGAGCACCTGGGAGGAGGTTGGGAGACACAAAAAGACAGGATCCATGATTGTAGGGAAAAGCATCAAGACACACAAACACAAACAGCTCAAACTGTAACTTCCAACTGGTTTCTTCACACACACATGCACCAAACAGTCTCAATTCTCTCTAGTCAGTAAAAACGTTACTGAGAAAGAAACTAGAAGGTCTCCTTGTATATTTTCATCATGTCTGTCCCTTCAACAATAACAAAATATTTTCATTCAGTTGTCAAGTACATGAGGTAGACACATAAGCAAGCACAATGATATCAGACTGTGCAACAGAAGGAAAGGGAATAAACAGCTGTGACTGTGGGGCTCGTCTCCACATGTCACATTGTTTGTAGTTTAACTTCTGTCCAAAAGTTATTTTCGTCTGGCAAACCAGCACAAGTGGCCAGTGAGAAACTAAATCCTGGCTTTTATGGAGGCAGATTCCTCAACAATAGTGCCAATATGTTTACTCCTTATTAACAACTGCTCCACAACGTATTCTTCTTACACCACTAATAGATGACCCTGAAATGTGCAGTGACAGAACGAGTTACATTGTTTTGCTTTAGTTTACAGTATCAAGTATCAGCTTGTGGTTATGAGAAATGACTTACCGGGCAGCAAAATAAACAAATCAATAATACAAATACATTCTCACGTGCTAAAACCAATACAGGTTTCATAAGATATTTTATACTTGAAGACTAGCAAGGGCTCGAATATGAAACTTTGTTTAGACATTAATCAGCCGCTGTTCATGACTGATGGCACTGTGAGATCAGTCTGTCAGTTTTCTACTGAAACTTTCTGTTCACACCATAAAGACAGCATAATGACATGCATCATATTAAGCTTACTTACTTTACCTTCCCCATAAACCACATGAAATGACATGAGCATTTATACACGCTTAACAAAAACATACACGTGTAAAGATTCAGCACCAAGCAAATACGCCACTGAAGCACAAATAAGAATCAGCGAGGATAAATCACTGTTGTGCTGCGGGAAATAAAGGTGAACAGACTGCTGAATGAAACGCTCCTGCTTTCCATTTGCCTCAGCATCACAGGACTGTGTCGGGGAAACAACATCCTGACAATTAACTTGGCCATTTAGTAAACAGTAAAAACAGCTTGAAGGAGTTTCTAAGTGTTGATTTGCAAGCTGCATTAACCTTTACTTTTGATCAGTATGAGTCTCACACATATGGCTGCCCTTTAGAAGCTGTATGTGCAACAGAGGTTGTTTTCTCCCCCCACCACCCCCCCATCCACAGCATTCAAGCGGCCAATGGCATGGCTGTCTGAACACCTGAATTTTGAGGAAGGTTTCAAATTTCCAACTCAATTTACCCAGGACGACAGCCGAGACAGACTTAAATTTTCTGAAAGATGATTGACGGCTCAACCGAGCATGGTGTACATTAAGCTGAAGTTGGTATTATGTTCCTGTGATCCTTTCCTGTGAGTCTTTTAATAACTGCAAATTTAACAAATGCCATCAGGCTTTATACCATAGTACATAACACTAAAATTAAATCTTACAACAAAAAGGATTTTATAATTTCTACAGTGCGTCTTGCCATTTCTTGCCCTGTAGGAAGGTGCAACACACATTTTATACACACACACACACACACACACACAGAGTACAAGACAAACCAGAGTTGCTGTGTGGATGTGTCCCATTTAACATTCAGTTTACATCGCAGCCGAGTTAATCAGAGAGAAAATGGTGTGTGTGCGCACACGGGCGTGCATACACGCATGCAATAGGACAAAACTGGAGTGTTTATAATCTGTCAGATGTGCTCCGCTGCTCACAAGGAAACATGCAATCAGTCTCTCATTACCAGTTTTGACTGCATGCATTGAGACGCAGTCAGCGCGTGCACACACGTAGGTAGGAAACACGCGCTCCTATACATGCTGTTGGAATCAATCCACAGTGATGAGGCACATTTATTTGAAATGACCACAGCACCACCTACTGGAATATATTTAGATTTGGTAAAGATTCAAGATTCAAGGTAAAAACATAATGACAAAACTTCCCCTCTGTGCATCTGTCTCAAAATTACATACAGAAATACTTTGATACAGTGTCTGACCTGATGTTGAGTCCAGTAGATTGGCCCAGGTTTTCCCAGGCTTGGAGCTTCTCAGCCAACCTCTAAGGATTCAAGAAAGGGAAGGGATCACATGTTTGTCCATGTATGAGAAATACATGATATCATTAAGAAAAACAACTTTAAACTTAAAAAAAAATACACAATCTTGCAGCTTAAACATAATCTGCTAATATGAACATTCATACATGTGTAATCAACCAAAATTATCCAAAGATTCTGGTCTGCCAATGTACTGGATGAAAGATATAATTCAACTTTTCTTTGTAGTGGAATGTGATATCAATATCATGTAAAGTGAAACAATATTATCCCACAGCCGCACAGGTTTTACCTCCTTCTCCAGTTCCATGTTGACCAGGTCTTCTTTGGTTTTCACCATCCTCTCCAGCTTCCTCCTCAGTCCCTCTACCTCCTCTTTCAACAGGCTGCAATTCTCTCTGCTCTCCCTGCACAGAACAGAGTGAACAGCACAAAGACAAAAAACACCCACTAAATTAACTTCAAAGCTTTGTACCTTGTGTGATGTAAGAATGGCACTTTTTTGATCCCAGTCTACATTCACACTCTGATGTGATTTTTAAAAAAAATCTGATGTGGTGAGATCAGAGTGACTGTATCTATGCATACAAATGCAAAAGATCACTGTGACTGAGAAGGTTAATGCAGGAAATCTGGAAACATTTTAACCTGCAGAACCTCATCTCACATGTCGTTTGTTAATATTATCACTCATTTGATCCATATTTAGAAACAAAGATGACGACCACAGAGGAAAAGATTTTTTTCACGGCACTATTTTGGTTGTAAATTACAACAATTCAGTACTGCAGAGGACATGCGATGATGTGATCAAAGAATAAATAACCTTTTCGTTTATTGTGTACCACATTTACACCAATATGACTATGCAAAGGTGCTTTACTTTGCTTTGTTAAACAAATAAACTTTATTAAAAGTATATTTAAGCTAAATATTCCTTAGATCATTTAATAGTGTCAACCAATTCTTGCTGACAATGCTGAGAGCTGCTGCTGCTTCTTGCTTATCACAAGCATTATAAATTGCAGTGCACTCTGCAAACTTTGCAGTGACAATAATATCTGACAAGCATTTTTTTATATACTAGGAGGGAAAAAGCTTTTTATATTGGTGAAGACAGGATATCATCTACACAGACACCAATATGTCTCCCATAAGGCATTATTAGCTGACAGACATATGAGTCAGGCTCGACTGAAGACGTTATTTGGTTACTTACCGATGTGATATTACTTTTTAACTTGAAGCTTCTCGAGTTGTGTTAGTTGTGTTAACATCTCTTACATTCTTAATCCAGTATCTTGAGAAAAGAAATTGACTTTGACCTTTTAAAATGTTTCTGAAATCCGAATATCACAGACAGCGGGAAATAATTATGTGTAAGAAGAGTGCACCTCGTCTGCAGACATGCCTGCTGTCACCTAATGCCTCAAAGTGTGGTACGATAACCTAAAGACATGCTGAAATGTCAAAAATTTTGATCGCAGTGCAGTCGCACTGAAGACTTTAAAAATGAAAGCCTCACTATTCAACTGAAAGGTGAGACATTTGGAAGGCATTAAAAACTTAAAAATGTATTTGACCTGAGAAAGGCATTATCCTCTCTGAGCCGCTTCAACTCCTTTTCCAGGTCAGGAACCTTCGCCGCCTCCGACTTAACAGTCTTCACAATGACGACGTCTTGCTCATGGAGAGTAAGACGCCTCTCCAACTCCTGCCAAAGCATGAGGAGAGAAATCAGCTTTTGTGGCACACAGATTGAAATTCTGTTAATAGTTTATGAAGACGAATCTTTAAAAAAGAAAAATGGCCAACATACAAATGTGAAACAAACGTTGAACCTTCATTATTTAATTAGAAAAAGAAACATGAAGCACAAAATTAGTTCAAACAAGACATGTCCTATAAGTAAAACCATAAACTACACACATGACATTGATGTCATTTGTTTTGTATGCAGCTGAGTGGAGCATTTAGACCACGGCTCGATTTGGCTTCTCAACCTTGTTATCCGTGAGGGGAGAGCAACAGGTAGTAAAACTTATCTTACACAGCACAAATAGGGGTGTGTCATATCATGTCTTACACAATGATGCTGGCATAATTATTAATGTGATGAAACAAACACAAAAAAATCTGAATCATAACAATGGCAGTATTTCAAGTGGCTGGAGAGCGACTTCAGTACTTTGGAAGTGGTTTAGTTCCATAAGATCATACAAACAAACCATGGTGATAGTAGACAGCAACAACAAAAGGGGCTGTACAACAAACTGATTTCAACGCCTCAAGCAGAAGCACCTGGTTGAATATGAGGAGGCAAAAATCCTGCAAAGAGAGCTCAACAGCCAACTACACTGGCTCAGCATAACATCAGTCTTGTTGTTCACAAACTAAATAACTGAGAAATCACTTTTATTTCATTTTCACTGAATATCTGATGGCAGTGTTTATAGAACTCACTCTTTTGTTGTAAAATAAGTTGTATGTTCTTGCAACTGATTTCAGCATGTAGATCATAACTTCAGTGTTTAGCGTCATCATATTTTTTTGTTTTACTGACATCTCTGAATTGTGGACAGGATGTTATAATGTCAGTTTGTGCACGGCAGACAAATCCACCAAGTGGCTAAAAGTAATGTCCACTGTGAATATCTCACCTTAATCTTGATGACGTGCTCCGAGCAGGAGGACTGGGCAGCTTGGAGACTTTGGCAAAGCTGAGAGACTTCAAGATACTTCCTGATAATACCAATCAGATAGAAGTGTGTGGTCAGCGTTTATCTCATGCAGCACAGCTCACAATCCAGCAGCACAAAAGAGAGCAAGGCAACTATTAGTCTCCGTATGTGGCTGTACCTGCGCTGCAAATCTAACTGTTCCTGCAGTTCCTGGTTTTCCAGAGTTTGAGAAGAAATTGTTGAGTCTTGGTTTTGAATCTTCTGCTTCAGCTCTCTGATCTCATCCTTCAAAGAACTGATACTCTGGGAACAGATTATAGAAGTAAGCCAACATAACATGGGAGACATGACCAGAGTACAAATATAGTCGGTGTGTGTGTGCTAGACTGTCTGTGTTTGAGTGTGCACCTGGTTAGCAGTGTTCAGTCTAATTTCTCGCTCCTCCAGTTTCTTGTTCAGGCTTTCCAAGTTCTTACGGAGAGCACGATTGGCCTCCACCTGCTCCGATAGGTTCTTAGCTGCCCCGGTCTCTCTCTCCTCCAATTTTTTTATTCGCCCCAAGAGGTCCTGGTTCCGGTCAACCTCATGCTGTGATATAAAGATTGAGAAACAGGTTTTAACCAGTGGATTTTACCATTATTCTCTGGATAAGAAAAATCTGTCAACCAAGTCTGTGCAGTAACTTAATATTCAAATTAATTGTCACCATATGATGCAAATTACGCCATCTCTACAATACTGCACGTGGTTTGGATGGGCTGTCTGTTGAATACTGAAAATTGCTTTTTATTGGTTTTTGCTCAGCTTCTTACACTTATTATCAACACATAGTGCTTAAAAAATGTTCTGCCGAAGGTGAGTCCTCCTGGATTAAGTGGTAGTGGTGGAAGTTTTGTTTTGTCACGTCACAAGTAATATTTCATTCAGCAATCTCTGATATAGTAGTCAGCAATGCACCACCACCCCATCCCTGCTCACGGCATATAAACTGAAGACAGTACTATAGGCCACTTCTCACAAATATGTAGGGTTCCACATTGATAGTAAGTTTAGCGGACATAAAGGTGTCATTGCAAGTGTCTGTGCAAGAATCCATCAGTGCCTCCATCTCATCTTCAAAGACACAACGATGATAAGAGGGTTTTCCTATCTTACCAACAGGCTGTCTGTCTTTTTTAGACGCACATAGAGGTAAAGCTTTAAGTCACACTTGTTCCAGGCAGTCAATCAAATTAATCAAGACACAACTCGCAACACGAGACATGGAAGAATGGGTGGCGTTTACCATACAGTTTCCCTTTTTTCAGTATGTCGTGAACCCAAAATCACCTCCTTTTATGTGCCTTTTCCCTCCTTGGCACAGCAAAGACAAATCATATTTGATCACTCAGTTGCGCACACAACTAAGCTCCACAGGAGCACCAGCTGTTTTGCCCGACATGCCAAGGTTTTTTTTTTCTGTACTGTTGCAGTCTCTGTCTAAATGCCCCTCAGAGGTTTTCGGGTGGACAATTATACATATATATTATATCATCCATATTTTTATAGAGCTATTATGAAGTCCACCCTACATTACAGCGTTAGCAGCTTGTTTAGAAACATAATGGTAAAATTTAAAGACTCAAATATTCAGTCTGAATCAGACATCAGGGAAGATTATGGGAACTCCTCACCCCTCAGGCTCCAAGACATTTTAGGGCAGTCAACTATTCAGCATTTTTTCACCTTTTTCCATGTGCTAATGAATTCACAGGGAAGCACAGGGTCCCAAACATTTCCCTCCCCTAAACTGAAACAATGAATACATTGTTGCTTATAGACACATCAACTAAAATGTGTTTGCTCGTAAATTATGTAATAAAGTGTGTAAGTGTGTGTGTGTGTGTGTGTGTGTGTGTGTGTGTTCCAGATATGTCTCCAAATGTCTGTAGTTTTTAGGTGAATGGCTTTGTGACAAATTGTTTTATCTCTGGTTAATGTTTACATACGTTCATATTCATATGTGTTTTATTGTGATGTTTGGTTTTGATGATGACAATTTTCTCCTCTTGGAGACAACAACAAACAAAGAGTAACCTTTACCATATACTCATTTGCACCCGTGGTGTGAAAGTGTAACACTGTGTGGCCTGTACCTCAAAGTCTCGTGCGCTGTCAGAAGCAGCTTTCTCTAGTTCAAATCGAGCTCGCTTGTGACTCAGCTCCATCTGCTTCTTCTCCTGGTCCAGCTGAAGGTAGCGGTTCTTCGATTGAACCCTTTCTGCTGCCTCCAGCAACTAAAAAAGTTAAAGATAAGTCAGTCAGTGCACGTGTTGCATGTTAATGCCGCATCTACACAGCTTTACTTTCAATGCCTTCGGTTTCTACATACCTCCATGCTGCGTTTGTACTGACTCTGCAGGTTTCCGCTCCCCGCAGAGTGCTCCGACAGCCGCTGTGGAGGTTCATTGCGGCTGATGAAGGAATTGAAGGACTTCAAGGTTGTTAACACAGTGGTGTCATCTTCTAAATCCATTGTGAGAGCTGCTGGTGCTGCACTGCAAAAAAGGGAGAGTTCAGGGTAAGAGCTAGGGATGCACCGAATATTCGGCAACCGAAAGTATTCGGCGGAATATTGCAAAAAATGCCACATTCGGCTTTCGGTGAAGTGGCCGAATAATAAGGCTGAATAGTGGCATGATGTGGGAATGACTATGATGCGTTCATAAACGTGGGAATAATGGAAATTCACCGGAAATGTAATAAAACTAAATAGTATTTCTTTCAAGAACAAATTAACAGTGATTAAAACAACATGGGCTTTCTAACAGTATAAATGGAATAATAGTTATAGTAACCTGGAAATTCCACTGGAATATATGAAGGATATTAAATAAACATTTACTTTCTTTGAAAAAACATGTCTACAAATTGTTTCTAAGCTATTTATGCAATAGTTTAAAAAAAATAGTGAAACATTTAACAACGCCATTTCAAATTCGGTTTCGGTATTCGGCCAACCATTTAATTTTTATTCGGTTTCGGCCGAAAATTTTCATTTCGGTGCATCCCTAGTAAGAGCAAGGGTCAACAACACAGAACACAACAGCAGCAGCCGGACAGGTAAAGGTGATGCCATGTACCAGTGACTGACACTAACGTTAGCTTCCATGCTGACTGGCACAAACACAACAAAACAAAACAAGTCACTAAACACTAAACCTGACATCGTTACACTACGTTAAGTTACTCTTCCACCTGTCTCTCTCTCTCTCTCTGTAGCCGTTTAAAACTAACCGTTAGTCAAAATGCTAAAGTCACATGTGAAGTGTGTGTGTGTGTTGGTTTCTGCAGCTGTTCAGATAAGCGCTAACCAAAAGCTCACAGTTTCAAAAGTACCTGCTGGTGTTCACGGTATTACGGTGTAGCTTGAAGCGGGTTATGTCCTCACCTCTCAGCCGACTTGTTTGTGAAGAGCGGAGCGGGAATAAGATAAGTTATCTCTGCTCTGCTAGCATGCCGCTAGCCGCACTGAAATCCCTCCACTTTGCCTCGAATCAGACGCGCTAGTATCGCGAGGTTTCATCTCGTGAGAGTGTGAGTTGTAGTTTTCTTCCATGGACCAAAAAAAAAAGGTGGACATGTAAAAATGAATACATCTCTATAATTATAGTATGATATAGGAAAATCAAGAATAAATAAATACATGTAAAAACAAATAAGTACAAAATTAGTTTAAAAATAGCCTTTTAATTACAAAAATGTATTTATTTGTCATGGATTTATTTATTTATTTATTTATTTATTTATTATTTTGATTTTATTTCAAAATGTATTTATTTCAAAATTTATTTATTTCAAAATTTATTTATTTATAATTTTTTTATCCTTTATATTTTCATGTGTGTGCAAAACATTATTTAGTCCCATCTACTAGTGTGGGACCCATGGTGAAGTTGGTCATACTACTAATAATAATTTGACATTGAGCAGTACACTCCCCTTTTTTTAATTCATTGAATTTTATTCACCTATTTTATTTTGTGATATTTTATTTCCTTCACTCATAATATGTCTAGTTTTTTATGTTTTCTGGTGTCTATGAATGAAGTTCACACATGCGCTTTGGTCTTTCAAGTGACACAGGAAGACTGTGACTGCACTCTGTCATTCTTTTTGCTGCTCATTGGTCGTGCAGAAGATGTAAACAGTGTGCAGCATGTAGCCATGCCGTACTAATGTGTGTATTTGGAGAGAAAAGAAATCAAGTAAAAGTTTTATTTTGAACTTATGCATGCAAACACTTCACTAAAGCAATGAAAATCAATAACAACAGCATCACATCAGCTTTTCAGGCAGAAAAACAAAAATACCTCAAAAAGTGTAGTTGCATAGTTTGTCCCACAGAGAGCAGCACTGCTTTATTCATCAGTCAAAACATGAGGCAACTGGTCAACAGCAGTAATATTACGCATTAAATGTAAGCATGTAAGCATTGAATTACATGTTTTATGCACTACTACTATTACTATTGATGCTTCTTATCTGACCTTGAAAACAAACAGTTCCTTGTATGCATCCAATTCGCGACAAAAATGTGTTTATTTAGTCCCATAAGGAAATTTATCCCCTGTATTTAACAGTCACAGTGTAGCACAGTCCATCCATCCATCCCTCTTCTCTCACTTATCCGTATTCGGGTCGCGGGGGCAGCAGCTTCAGCAGGGAGGCCCAGACTTCCCTCTCCCCGGCCACTTCGTCCAGCTCTCCCAGGGGGACCCCAAGGCGTTCCCAGGCCAGCCGAGAGACGTAGTCCCTCCAGCGTGTCCTGGGTCTTCCCCGGGGCCGCCTCTGTAGCACAGTGTAGCATCTAAAGACCATCTGTTACTAGCTCTGTGACAAGGCCATGACCACAGTATTGCTCATACCTAACATATATTCTTTGTCTTTTAAGAAACTGGATTTATGTCCACAGAAATATGAACAAAAGGCTCAGAAAGGGCCACGAGAGTACTGAACGGTGATGAAGTAATCAATTCTTTTTACAGTGTTTAATTGTCTTTCTGTTGACAAGAATAACACCTTGTCAGCTTCCGTCTCAGCAGTTGTGACAAGCTGTCAGAAGGTTAGACACAGGGAGGGAGCAACACTGTCAACAGAATACGCTTCAGGTGCTAAATCACCACACAAAGTTCTCTGTGGAGAGCAGTAGAGCCATTGCTCCCGCTGACCAGTATTTATGCAGGAAAGAAGTTAGAGTGCATAAAGTAAAAGCTAGGGGAAGCCACAGAGGACAGTTTTTTTTTTAAGTTGGTTGCAATCCAAGAGGGAGAGGGTGGAGGGGTGTGAATTCATCTGAAAAGGTCAGACAGAAGACATGTCCTCTTCAGAGTGACACGAGAGCTCCCGTTCTGTCACTGTCTCTTTCTTTCTCATCCTTTCACCCCCCAAGAGTATTCTGCCTGCTTCACTTCGCTGTGTTCGTACCCCTTGCTCCTCCTGTCGCTCTTGTCTTCTTTTCTTGGACCCCCTATCTCACTCGATTACTGGCTAATAACACTTTTTTCCTCACTGTCCTCCTTCATCTGTCACAGTCTGACTAAGTCCCCCTCCCCCCCCAAACCACAATCTCTCTCAGTTGTTCTGTTGCCCTCTTCACAGTCTCCACCTGCCCTCGCCCTCCTGTGGTTGGCCTGAATGCAGTGATCACTGTAAGATGACGTGATTGCTCATAAAACACACATTCGGATGTGTGTTCACATGCACACACACACACACACCATAAGAAGTAAATCAGCAGAAGTGCCTGCAGATGTGCCCTTCATTGCCATCTGTTGTGAAAAATGTGAAAACAGTTCACAAAAAGCCATCTTACATTCAATATCTTTTCCACCCACAGCGTGCAAACATCACCACACACATAAATAATCCAGTTTGATGTAAAAGGATGAGACATGTGACATATGGAAAATCTATATTTTGTTTCCTCAGCTTGCCATAAAAAGCTTTCACCATCACCAATCATATGGAGAGGTCTTGTAAAGTAATTAAACTCATGTAGCACATAATTACTACAGACTGCGTTTTTTAAATGTTTTTATTTCATTGGTTCAGCGTCTTTGAATAGTCTTTTTATTTCCTGACTGCGCTTCTTTCATGTCTCGTAGTTGTCAACTATGAGGCTTCGAATTACTCTCAGTTTTTTGAGTGAAAATGTCTTCGTGATAGAGAAAATACCCCTCATGGGAACTGCTGTGTGGGGACCTGAAATAGAAATGAAGTCAGTCAAATCATGTTTCACTCACAGTAGACAGCGAAGGTCATTTCAAGGTCACAATGTGTTGCCTCAGTAGCTATTATAACAACGAACCGATGAGGGAAGACGGAGGTGGAAAATGGTCAATTGGGATTTGAAAAAAAAGGATATAGCTAAGAGGCAGCAGAAGGTGAGGACAGAAAATGGGGTATTTCCAGTTGTGATGGGTCCATAAAGGGGACTGGACAAGGGAGACAAAAAGAAGGAAATTGGAGGAAAAAGCACAGAGAGGCAGAGAAAACAATGTTAGAGATCAAATGAGGCAAAGGTTAAAGAGAGGGATCAATAAAGTAGTGATTCTATACCCTTCTAATGAAGGAGGACAGAGTCAATAGCTGATTTAGGCATCCTATGTTCTCAAGCCCCAGGGAATGCTTTAACAATATTAGTTTATGTGTGGCGTGCATGTGCATACGTCATGCACTCATACATACGCACAGAGTAGGGACCCAATGATGCATAAACATTAATAGATGGAATTAAAAAAATAATTGTACTTTATTCAAAATTAATTTAAAATGAATTAATAAAATGAGCAACCTTGGGTTTGAATCTGACCTGCGGCCCTTTGCTGCATGTCATCATTCCCTGTCTCTCTCTCCCCACATTTCTGTCACTCTTCAGCTGTATCTATTAAATAAAGCTTGAAAAGGCCAAAAAATAAAAATAAAGGGAGCAGGTCAAGATGGTGTTTTACATGACTTTCTGAATTTCTGGTCCTAGGCATTTCCAACATTGATAACATGTGTTCAGTCTGCAGGGCAGCCCTGTAAAGAGCAGCAATAACATCAGGGCAGAACGCACCACAAAACCTGGTCCATGAGTGTTTACTTTCTGAACAACCTTAAATGTATATGTAACGCACACTTCAACAAATATATGTATTACATTCTGAATGACTGTGTGAATGTCTATTTCTGCGTGGCCTGCATTATATGTCCATGAACTGCTGTCACTCAGCTGTTTTTCAGTCAGTCTACCCAAGAGCATTCCCCTGCGAGTCACTTACTGTGCTATGAAAGATAGGACTATATGTTTGGGTTGGTGTGCGTAGTTGTGTGTGTGTGTGTCAGTTCATGTTAGCCGTCAGCTGGAATACGACCAATTGCACAGATGCAGTTTTTCCACCGGGTGGCTTGACTGACACACGAAAATGAGAAGCATCAAGGCGTTGCTGCAGGTGGCGCTGGCTGAATGGAAGGAGAATAACAATTAAAAAAAAAACACAGTGGGAGGAGAAGGAGAAGGCGTGATGGTGGTACCAAGAACGTGGGATGGAAAAAGGGGATAGAGTAAGGAGATGGAGAAAAGTGGCGGAGACTGAGAGCAAGATGTGGAAAAGCAGCTGCAAGCAGTGGTCAGATAAGCAGCACACTTAATTCAACGTGAAGTGATGTGTGTTGTGAATGTAGTGTGCTGATACTGCAATTCCACAGATATTGGATTATACAAGTTGATACGAATGCCAATATCTACAGAGTCAATAATAGACGAGATCATCATCCATAACCCTGGGGTAATGAAATCCTTTAAGGTTAGCAGCTGTTTACGGAGTAGTGATCCGCCTCACCTATTCCTATGTCCAGTTACAGCCCTGTTTGCCCACTGATTCAGCAGGAAAATAATTAAAGGGGGTGTTTTATATATTTGTGACATTTTTTTCATCCTGCTGTCTAACAGTGTTAGTTTCAAGTGTGTCACATAAACTAATATCTGAGGCTATTATATTCACTATCATATGTCGTACACAAATTCTTTTCAACTGCATAAAATAAAGTCTGCACAACATAATGCTATCATGGTGTTAACTGTTAATATATTATTGTAATGTAATATATATATATATATATATATATATATATATTGTTCTCCCTGTGTTTATACTGTTTTCTTCAACGCAGCTAAAACAGAAAGTGTTACCACACATTGACATCACCAGTTTCTGCAGGTAGTAGGAAGGAGACCCCCAGGGTCGACCCAGAGCATAGTGGAGGGATCATATATTTCATCTGGCTCGGGAATGCCTCAGGATCCCCCAGGAGGCGCTGGAAAACATTGCTAGGGTTAGGGATACCTGGACTATCCTGCTGAGCCTGCTGCCACTGTGACTGGTGATATGAGCAAGAAAATGGATAGATGGAGGGAGGGAGAGAGAGAGTATTATCTGCCTTCTTCTGCTGGTTTTGAGGCCAGCCTACCTGTTAAATAAAAAAACACTTGAAATGACGCAATTAAAAAATCGTAATCACCAGGTCTGTGGTCTATATCAGCACTCATGGCCTCTATAGTCCGGTCAAATTACTTGGTTGGAACAAACTGTTCGATTATACTTATTCACAACTGTGAAGCCAGCAGTAATTTGAGTAAGAGCTTTTGAAGGCACTCGTTCCTGATCTTCAGCATTCATCTGTGATGATTATATCAGTCGGGCAAATTGATATTTCGTTCTAACCCCATCAGTCGGTAGGACTATATGAACTATGTAACAGACAATTTTACCCCAAGATGCAATACACTGATACAACATGATGTAAATCTTTTCTTCTCCTAATTTACATCCTTCTCATTGTGTCTTACAGCATGTCGCGTTACACTGAATACTGATGGCACAGACTGGCAAGAACAATTCTTTGTATTCAGTGAAGCCTTAAAAATTGCTTCAGCTGTGCTATGTTATCTGTGTGACGCTATGTAGCAAATGACTCTTTCCTCTATGACCTTTGCAGATCTGATACCTCTGGCTGGATTGGGTCCAAGTCTGGCTGATGTCTCGGAGTCTCACAGCAGGGAAAATGAGTGGGTTAACGTGGGAGGGACTGGTTTCTAATAGAAGTGAGTTTGTTCATACCTCTGGCAGTCGGTTCATCAATCACCACTTTTGCCCTATTGATTTTCTCTTTGGTACTCCTCCCTCATCCACGATGAAGACCTTCAGCACAACAGTTGCCTTTCTCGTTAAACCTCACATGTGGGTGAGCACAGATTTACTTGTGCACAAAAGAGGCAGCTACCGTGGTCACAGCCCCTTGCAAAGGCAAAAAACTTTAATGAAAGAATAATTATGATGCCCCTGGCTCACAGAACATCTGGACATGGATGCACATTAAAACACAAGGGTCCAGCAGCTGCTTCAATTAATTTCAAACGAATCAATATGTGGATGGATGATTTTGTCCCTGCGAGACTTTAGCTTACATCAGTATGGTTGACTTCATCATCTTGATCTGTAATATATTCTGTGGCAGGGCACGGGACATTAGTCGATCAGTGAATTGTGAACCAAGTAAAATATGTGTGAAAGATCTTCCCTCTTACATTTTGTATCTCCTGGGTAGGTAATTAACAGTTTGGAGTGGCTTGGAGGAAAAGGTTTTAAGAGATGGGGATTAAAAAGAGCAAAAATGGAGAGGTGAAGCGTCAAAGGTAATCCATTATTCAACGTGTCCTGTTAAAAAAATCAATTAAATCCTTTAAGCTCTGTCACATTTTACATACTTTACAAACATTAAATCTTCTTAAAGCCATCCACGATTAAAGTAACATTTCGAAAGACTTGTTTCCACCTGCTTAATCTTGCCTCAATGTCCAAATACATATGTAAAATTTACAATGAAAATATCAACCAGAAAATAATGCATCTGTTTCAGAGTGAAACTTCCTAAAGCAGTATTAATTATTTTATTTATTTTTGGCCACTTGTGAGTGGAGGACCATGTTATTAACAATCACTGACATATTGTCACCCTGTGAACATGATATGATGATCCATTGGCCAAATGTGCAGTAAACATAGAGCAACATTCGTACTCATTTAGAGACATGCACAATAGCTAGTCACCTGACAAACAGTCCAATAATTATTCTCGCCTTTTTTATTTAAGATTATTTTTTTGGCCCTTTATGCCTTTTTTGATAGGACAGCTGAAGATAGACAGGAAGCAGCGGGCAGAGAGAGAGGGGGAATGACACGCAGTAAATTAGCCGTCCGATGCGGCATTCGAACCGGTGCCAGCTGCAGCGAGGACTATAGCCTCCACACACAGGGCGGCTGCTTAACCCACTACGCTACCAATTCTCGCTTTTAGCTCTGTTGTTGGTTTACAACACTTCCTCAGAGAAATTTCTGTCTCTTTAACTGTTAAATCCAGTATGATTACCAGCCAATAGTGTCTGTCTGCTGTTTGGTGCAGAACAGATGAAGTGAAGGGTAGATTACCAGAACAGCTGAAAAATGGTAAAGTTACAGGCAGCGAAACCAAAACAATGAGCTGAAAGATGCTAAAATGCTCCATAGCACTAAGGTAGCAAGGCTATAGGGCTATATAGTCCCTCTGCCCTGGGGGTCCTACAGGTTGAAGTACCAGGAACACCTACAGAGGAAGCCATCCTAATCAGATGCCCAAAGCACCTCAGTTAGCTACTTTCAATGCAAAGAAGCAGTGTCTCTACTCCACACTCCCCTCAGATGTCTGAACTCCTCACTCTATCTAAGATTGAACCCAGGCACCCTGTGGAGGAAACTCATTTCGCTTGTACCTACGATATTATTCTTTTCGGTCACTACCCAAAGCTCATGACCATAGGTGAGGGTTGGAACATAGATAGACTGGAAAATCAAGAGCTTTGCCTTCTGGCTCAGCTCCCTTTTACTCACAACAGTCTGGTACAAACATCTGTAATTCTGCGGATGCTGCACCAGTCCGCCGGCCCATCTCACCTCCCGAGATACTTGAACTCCTTAATTAGGGGCAGCAACTACTGTACATCGCAACCTTAAGGGAACGTTCCACAGTTTTCCAGCAGAGAAGCTGGTAGAGATAGCACTGAGGGGAACTGCAGAGCTTAATTATAATTCACTATCAGTTCGTCTCTATGAATGACCCATTTCACATTACATAGTCATACACCAATATAAAATAACGATTAGTGCAGCTTTAATAAGTCTTTAATAGGTCAAACCTTCATTGCATTATTTTGTTTTACAGTGCTTCAAGTCCATCATGTACATCTAACATTTACTTGATCATTTTTTGAATTACTATTATTGTGTACGCTGCTATCATTTTGTGCAAGAGGGTTCATTTATCATCAGCCCACTCTAGCACAGAGTGTTGAGAGCTTTACTGGACAGCAGTTTCTCTTTAGGCTCATTCATTTACACGTACACGCAAGTAAAAGAAACAGCAGGAGAGGTTATCTGAAAGCCCACCAAATGAAATATGTCCTTTTCGTGTCCCAGGCTTCTGCTCCCCCTCGCTTTCCACTCGACGCGCTGATGATAATTCCAGACTTTTCTCATTACCTTCCTTGTCAGAGAAAGAGACTGGAAAAGAAATGATAAGTGGTGATTGTTCTGCATCATCAGAAGACTGGAAATCATTTTTATTTTAAATTTGGCAAATCTGACTGCCAAGCATGACACAAACATGTGCTTTTAAATTAATCTTTTTTTTTCAGAAATCAAATATAGGTCAGTTCAATAATTATATGCTGTGGGTAGGTGGGCGTGCATTTGTGTCTTGAGATGAAAGAATCGTTCAGTCTTTACACCACGTCGAGTCACAGTGAAATACCACAATAACGATTGGACAGATTGCCATCATGTTTTGTACAGACGATGAAGGTCTCTGCAGGATGAATCCAATTGATGTTAGTGACACAACCTCAAAGTTTCCAGTTATCCTGTGAAACATCTACAAGATAAATTAAAAACAAGAATTTGTAGACGTTCATGATTTCCAGACAATTTATCTGGCACCACCATGAGGTTCTGAGTCAAATGGTATTGGTATTGTAACAGCTTTTGTTTCTCTCTTTAACTTTTCATGTAATGTAAAATAATTTTTTTTGTGATTTGTTATTTGTGAATAAAAGATATTTTCTTTTCTGTGAATTTGGAGAAAATCAGGTGTGCAGTGAAGGGATTGTTGATTTGATAATATTCTGGACTATTGACCTCAAACTGTTGGACTATGTACATTTCTGATTTGCTTTGATTAATTAATTTAATTATGTTTTGTGTCTTTGCTTTGTCTTTCGTTCAAGTGCATGTTCCATAACTAATTCATTATTTTTCATAGATGACCAAATCTGTTTCTTTGTTGTTTTTTTATTTCGTTATTGGTTATTTTCTTTCTTTACACTTGGTTTTGTAATACTTTATAACTCAAAAAGAAATTTCATTCATTTTTCACCAAATACCTGTAAAAATACTAACATTCCCATCAGCTGTGGTTTGTATTTAGTACTGATTAGTATAAACTGGCACACGATGGTGAACATTTTGCCTGCTAAACATCATTATTTGCATTAGCGTTTATCTCATAGTATCTGAGTACAGCCTCACAGAACCTCATAGTTATCTGTAAAAGATATTTAAAACATTAACCAACACATCATCTGTCATTTTTCCTTTAAAATTAAAACCTACACAATGTAAGTCAGTCACATTTTTATATCTAATTCATTTTCTTTTTCAAATGTGTTATTTGCTATATATTTGTCCTTATGTACATCAAATAGACAAATACAATATTTCCTAGTTCCAAACATGAAACTCTGACATTCATTCATCAGGTTTTGTGCTTTTTTTCACCTTCTCTCCACCTCCAGCATTACAAATTCACAAAGAGCAGTCATGCCTGTTGAGAATTAATTATTACCTATTACCATTCACACTGCGATGTTCCGCACAATGTGAATAAACATTACAGGAGCCAGTGGCTACACATCAAGGTGTAATGTGAGAAGCTTTTTTTTTTGCCTCACTGTTTTCTAATTAGGTGATACACAGGAGAATTATAAGGTCAATTTTGAGTCAAAAGCACAAAGAAAGGGAGGAATCCCATCATAGCACATATTGGATACATGGTGTTCATGTGTAGGAGGTGTTCAAGCCTATAAAAAGCTCAGAATTGAATGATATTTGTTATATTTTATTTGACAACAGATTCATTTGCTTCTATATTTGTGTCCTATATTTATAAACTGTGACTTCAAAGTTACAGTCCAGCAACAAAAAAATAAAAATAAATCAGAGGAATATAAAAAGCGCTGCCTGATAGATCTGATAGATCTCACATAAAAGGCCTCTAACATTGGCAGAGGGGTGTGTGTGTGAGCATGTGTGTATCAATGTGTGGATTTTATCTCTTGCAAATGTCTCCCGTAAAATGTTCTGACAGGTTTTATTTTTGTCATTACTGTTCATTCCTTTTCGATTATTCTTTTGTTCTCAAACACGCACTGATTCACACGTTAATCCACATGTGGCTTCTGTTCTCTTTAGCCAAAGGTTCAGCTCATCATCTCCTCACTGATTATTTCTTGCAGCCAGCTTTTGAAATCAATCACCTTTGGTCCTGTCAGTAGCCATCCTCTGGACTTAAATACTCAAAGGGAGCTAGTCAAACGACAAAGACAGGTTGGGAAAATGAGGTGAAAAATGATTAACATAAATATTTTTTCCCCTATAAAGCAACAGCTTTTGACAGAATATGTATTACGTATTCCTTTCATATGTCAGTCTTTCCAAGCTGTTCATCCAGATTGTATTGGAGCATAGAAATGCTTTGTTACAGAGATTCACATCTGTGTTCCAGGTGCTGATCTCAAGTACAAAAATGAGGTATTTGCACTTTAATGCTTGAGTACTTCCCATTTACACCACTACATACGTCTATATGGCAGATTGTACACTTTACTCTGCTTTTTGTTGAACATGATTTTTCTATTTGCCCCAGGACAACTCGATCTGTCACTCTCCTGCCATGCTTTGTTTGTTCCCACAACTGAACTTTTGGATTACTGTCACTACTATGTCCAACCTGGACACACTGCCACTGGAACCCCTATACTGCATCACCCTGGTGTTTACTAGGTTCAATCTCTGGCTCTATGTTTGGAATTGAGTCTGTAAATCTGTAAATAAAATACCCGGTGTGTAATTTTTTTGTTTTTGCTACAGCCCCTCACACAGCGTAGGTATACTACATCTTATAATAATGTATTTTTTCAAATGGGTATTGCTACTTTTACTGAAATGAAGGATATTAGTATCTCCTCCACCGTCTCTGCATGGTATGTTTGAGATCATGTGACGGTTTGCTCTTGTTACTGTATGGGTTTGTTACTTTTTTTTTGGGCCCACAGAGAATAACATGAATATGAAAGCAACATGAAGCCATTATTCGGAACGATATGGTGCATTCCTTCAGTAGACTGAAAGGTCATGGAGAACACTGAAACATGTACTGTATGTCTGGTTATACTAGAAAATCCATTCTGAGAGGCAGAAAGGGGTAAAGCACATAGATCCTAATTATCCCCATCTTCCTTTGTGTCACATTCACCCACAGTCAAAAGCCCTTTCAAACAATGACTCTATAGTAGGATGACCACAATGTACAAATGTGTTTTATATTTCTCTTTCCAGCTTTATTTTCTTATTACCTGCCATGTGTGACTAGTTTTACTGCAGATTAATCTTTGTCAATCTGTGACATTACTTGCCAAAAAATAAGAGTTTCTTGTGTTAGTAGAGATAAATTCACAAATTGACACAGAGCTGTCATGCCTGTTGAGAATTAATTATTATTACCTAATTCCATTCAAATTGCGATGTTCTGCGCAATGTGAATGAACATTACGGAAGCCAGTAGCTACATATCAAGGTGTAATTTGAGATGCTTTTTTTTTTTAATTAAATTTAAAAAAAATTTAATTAAAGGTCAATTTTGAGTCAAAAGCAAAAAAAAAAAAAACTACAAAAAAAGGAAGGAATTCCATACTAGCACATATTAGATAGATGGTATTAATGTGTAGGAGGTGTTCAAGCCAAGCTCAAAATTGAATGATATTAGCTTTATATACTTCAGTCTGTCTTGGATGTGAAAGCAACATGAAGCCATTATTCTGAACTATATGGTGCATTCCTTCAGTAGACTGAAAGGTCATGGAGAACACTGAAACATGTACGGCATGTCTGGTTATACGAGAAAATCCATTTTTAGAGGCAGAAAGGGGTAAAGCATATAGATCCTAATTATCATATTAATTATAGCTTCATTTCACTCTATGGTAGGATGACCACAACGTATAAATGTGTTTTATATTTCTGTGTGTTAGTAGAGATAAATATTCTGGGCTAATTACTTCATTTACAGTATGTGAATATGCTTTTTGCTTTGTGCTGTGCCTTTGTACTAGCTGTGCTCTACACTGGTGCTGTGTATTAGCAAGTCAGTACACGGACAACGAGGCAAGTTAGTTACACTCAAGACCTCTGTGCAATTCAGAGTGAAGGCGAAACTAAAATAAATTTGGCTTCTGGGTATTTGCATTCAATTTTCAGTGTTAGGAACCTGAAGGGGAATAAAACATTCCAAACAAGAGCCACTTAAAGTGCTAACTTTTTCACTCATTAGGCAGAGAAATAGACATTGATTTTGCCCAAGTTACATTGGCCTTGGAGTTTTTATCAGAAGTTATTTCATGGATGGCTGGAGCTGCAGGGATGGAGGACCTGTAGCTCTTTCGGCTCTGATCATGCAGTAAAGCTGCTAGTTCACTCTTGTTAAAAGTTGTACAGTACATGTACGCTCAATTTGCTGTAATTACACAGATAACTACGGGGCTACAAGGGCATGTTGGTGTGGAACGTGTCCTTCAAGTAGAACTCAGAAAGTAGTATAAACAGAATTTCTACACAGCCATGGAGTTCACAGCTGTCCCTGTATGCATCGGTTTAGAGTATAATCTAAACTTTATGAGGCTGCTATCGACCTCTCACTGCCACCTTCCAAATATTGCGCATGCTGTGTATGTACCCTGTCGCCTCCAAGGTCTCATTAGTGCACACTTCTGCTCCTGTGCAGGAAACCTACTAGGTCCATTTTTTCTGTGTGTCTGTTTGTGGTCATTAGAGCATTTTGGATTTAGGGCAACTGATGTTAAGCAAGAACGGACGAACACAAGGGACTCGACCTGAACTCAGAAACCCAAAGCGAGAACCAGCAGACTGAGAGACAGCTGCATCAAACTAGACCTCACTGTTTATACTGTAAATACTATGAATTCTGTCTATACTGCATATTGCTATTTTTATATTTTACATTGTTTATTTAGTTTTTCTTGTATGTCTTTTAGCCTGTGTGTATATATATATATATATATATATATATATATATATATATATATATATATATATATATTTTTTTTTTTTTTTTACGCCGGGGTAAGGGGGAAACGCAATTTCAATTCTCCATATGCCCTGTACATATGGCAGCATTGATAATAAACTTGACTTGAGCAAAGAGTGCATGAGGATGCAGTTGTCAGGCCGGACTCGAAACAGGACTCAATTGCAGAGGTGTCAAATAAGTTTGTTTATTGATAACCAAAATCCCTCGACAGAGTGAGGCTATGAAAACGGCCTAAACTAGGGAAAACAAAAACACTCCAAAGGAGGAAAACTCTAAACTGCTCTATAAAGATTATCAAAATCAAAATCACACACATGAGGAAAAACAACAGGCTGCAAACTCCAAACTGCTCTATTAAAGATTATCAAAATCAAAATCACTCACAAGGAGGAAAAACAACAGGCTGCAAAACATTAACTGAAGGCGCTCCAAAGAGGCTGAAAAACACTACGCTATGCACTATGAAACAAACGCTAGACTAAGAAGTTACAACAAAAAAATCACTCATATGGGGAAAAATAAACAAAAGAACACTAGAGCTATAAAGCTATGGCTTGGACAAGGAAACAAGGCCGCTATGAAAGACGAAACACTTTGGCACAGGACAAAAGGTGACGCAGACAATATATACACAGGGTAATGGGGAACAGGTGGAAACAATCAGGGTGGGGAAGACAATCAGACCGTGACACATGAGGAAGGGCAAGTGACCTGAAACGAGAGGACAGGTAAATATCAAAATAAAATAGGAAATGACGAGACAGGGCAAACCCAGCTTGACCTCACCGCGGTGTGACAGCAGTATGATGAATGCATAAAGGCCAAGAAAAATGACTGAATCTCCATCACCATTTATATTTTGTTCTTGGAGATGCACTGTGAATAATCAACTTATTTTAATATGAGAATTGTAATTTAGTAGGAATGTAACACAATGAAATGAAAGCAGTGCTAGGAAAATATTGTGTCCCTAAACTAAATGAATACTTGATCAAAAGTATTGATCAAAAATCTGTATTTCATGGCCACCATAGTCACTCCGTTACACCAAGGACAGGGTGAAACAAGGCAGTTGCAACTACAACACTCAATGTCAATAAATCCAGCACACTGCAAGATTAATTAATCACACAAGATTCACCTTACTCATTGGAGGTGTAAACTGCCAAACAGATTTGCATTTAAGTAAATTACCAAAAACAAATGATAAACAACAAACATGGTAGTGCCTGGACTGTTGTCAGCCAATAAGCCAAGAGAGTAGAGCAAGCTATTCCCAGAGCTCACCAGCCATTATGTGTCTGGGGTTTTAAAGGCTACATTGGAAGATTGTGTGGGAGAGATCTCAAAGAGCACAGACAGCCAGGAGGAAAGCCTGAGCTGTGAGTATTGGGAATTGTGGAGGATTAAAATTAACCTTACTCACTGGAGACAGTCCCTATCATAGAGGAGTTCAGAGTTTTTGAGGGTCAGAGAATAAAAGCACATCTTACTTGGTTCCCCTTAATTATTTCTTAATTCCAGTCTTTTCACATAGTTTGTTTATTGCCTAAGACTCAAAGTCCGGCCCTTGATCACAATGAAGCTTTTCCAGAATCCTATAGTGGATGAGGAAGTTGTCCCATAGACATTTTACAAATGTCTTAGCTTTTTGGTTGAGTGTGGGAAGGTATACTGCATACTTTGTGAAATGGTCTATGATTACAAGAATGTCCTTGATCCTACTTCTGTCTTTTACTAATGACCTAGGAGAAAATGGAAGAAATCTATGTAAGTTTTTGTCCTGTCTCCGTGTTTGTTTTGTGACTTCCTGTTTTATTTTGGAAATTAATTCTCCTTTTGTTTCAGGTCACTTGCCCTTCCTCATGTGTGACCAGTCTGATTGTCTCCCCTGATTCCTGATTGTGTCCACCTGTTCCCCATTTCCCTCCATGTGTTTATAGTCTGCGTCTCCCTTTGTTATGTGCCAGTGTGTCAAGTCTTTCGTCCTGAGCACATGCCCTCTCGTTGGAAATATTCTTGTGGTCTAGGTTTTTGTTGTTTTCTCCTATTTCTTACTAGAGTGATTTTTTTGTTTGTTGGCCCTGCCTTTTTGTAGATCATCTTGTAGTCTAGGTTTTTGTTGTTTTGTTGTATTCCTCGTTAGTGGATTTTTTTTGGCCCTGCCTTTTGTAGTTTTAGTTTGTGCTATTGCTCATCATGAGGTGCTTTTTGTTTTCCTGGTGTTTCGTAATAAAGTCATCTGCTTCATCCCGTACTCTGCGTTCATGTCCTCTGCTTTGAGTTGCCCCTTGTCAAGTTCCAAAGATTATTGGTTGTTTTTTATGTTTACAAGAGGAGTACCCCTTTCAGGCAATTACGTCCTTTTTTTTTCATCGTTCACAAGTATCTTTATAAGCATTAGCGGATATTAGAATCTGACTTGAACCAGGTCAAATGTTTGTTCAATTCCCGTGTGGTCATGTAAATTGGTAGGGGCTTGGTGTCGTTCAGTGACATCTCAGCTGCTGTAAGCTGAAGAATGGGGGGTCTGAATCAAAACTGTCACGCAGTGCATCAGTGGAAATGAAAAGTGACCGAACAAGGGCATGGATTTGGCTATAATTATCAATGTTAATAGCAGTAAAGATGAGCTGTCTATCACAGATGGCCTGCATGGTGTGCTGATGAATGAAAACCGAAGTTGAATGAGACGGATAATGTTTGGCAAATTTCTATATTCACTCCCTTTCTTACCAAGGCTTGAGATCAACTGACAACTGGTCTAATATGACGATGATGCTGTCACTGACCATTTGAGGGCAAGAAATTCAAGATAGCAGGATTCACTTTGAGAGAATCCACTGCTGGTGTAAGAAATGACAATGTTCAATGTTCATTTCTTCTTGTTCTTGATTTAACAGCTCCGATACCAGGGGAATCAACATGGAGAAGGTATGGGTTTTGGGGATCAGCAAAGCAAGAACCGGAACAGTGACTTTCTGATTTGTGGTTTCCAAGCAACTGTCCGTCAGCCAACATGTAATAAGATTTTTTTTTTAAATTACTTATATATAACATAAGTCTTATAATAGTAAACAATAATATATACAGTATGTCTATTTCCATATTCACTCCCTTTCTTAACAAGGCTTGAGTTCAACTGACAGGTCTAATATGAAATCATAGAGAAAGCCCATCTGTATCAAGAAATGTGGACACTGTGTCAAGCCACTGGTAACTGGTTTGCATTCAGTTTAACTGAGATCAGTAGGTAAGAAAAAAGATAGCTGTCTACCATACAGATTGAAGATATGGTCAGTCATTGATTTTTTCTGTCACTGACCATTTGAGGGCAAGAAATTCAAGATAGTAGGATTCACTTTGAAAGAATCCACTGCTGGCATAAGCAATGACAATGTTCAATGTTTATTCCTTCTTGTTCTTGATATACCAACTCCAATACCAGGGGAATCAGTATGGAGAAGGTATGGCTTTTGGGGATCAGCAAAGCAAGAACTGGAACAGTGATTTCCTGATTTGTGGTTTCCAAGCAACTGTCCGTCAGCCAACGTGTGATTCTCTGGACTTCAGGTATATTTCTGGGTTTAATGTTTGTTTCAATGTTATTTATGACAGCGCATAAGCGGATGTAAGATCATGGAGCAGTGTGACCCTTCACAAACCTTCTGTGGTAACCAGTATAGGTAATTCATTTTGGAAGACCACAAGTCCCAAGTGACAAACAGATATTTGGAAGAATATGCCTTTTCCAAGGACAGTTTTAGGCCAACATCAGCTTATTTAGTACAGTACTTTCACTAGCCTTGCATCATGTTCTTCTATAGTGTACAGAAACAACCAAATTGTTGATCTCCCATACATTTTTCCATAAGATAGTATTTGTATTTGTAAAACACCCAGAATCCTAAGAGACATATAAAGGCCTTTGAATTTGTCAACTTCTTCCAATTTGATTTGTAGTATCCAGATTTCATTTATTGAGTACTTTCTGTGCTGGGGCTGTCAGGATTTTTATTACTTATGTTTGCTGCCTTATATATTCACACCACAGCCCAGTTTGTCTGTCTGCTTGTGTTTGTGGGGCAAACTGACGTAAACCATCATTGGACTTCTTGTTCAGAATGTCAGTTTAACTAATTTTTACTGAACTAACAGTCAGATGTTATTAAACATTACACTCACTTACAGTTTTACACTCTTACACAATGTATCACAAAAGCAAGGTCTTTCCAGGTTCACAAGACAAATCCGATTTCCCAAGTACAGCTGTGGATGGAAACTGCATGATAATGACAGTTTTCAGTGGCCAATTTGGGGATTTATGAGTTCTCCCACTAGATCAAGCCTGCGGCATGGAGCATATTTCTATTTACCTGACAGTAAGTGGTCGCAGCAGGCTCAAGCCTGGTAAGGCAGATGTGTCACCCCTGGTGAAATGTTACAGCAGAGACTGTTTGCTTAATTCAGATGGAAGCAGACAGAAAAGCCATATCGGCTGATCTACAGTAATCTTTATAGTCTTCATAATCTCAGTGATCTTTCATACACACCGCTAACACTTCCGCTTTTCAGCTTTATCTGGACAATGAATGATCTTATGTCTTTGTCTGCAGCATCAAACAAAACTAGTGAAAAAATCATTGGATTCCCCTCAGGTCCCCTCAGCTGTACAGAGTGTTTTAGGGTCTTAAAACTTTCATGCATTTTTATTTGCTTATTTTATATTTTTATTTTAAAATGTGAATAAAAAATAAATGTTTGAAAAGAAGAAGGAGGATGTATATGCCTTATACCCCTTATCAATTTAACTAAATATAGATAAATATAATCTATAAGTTATGTAGCAAGTATTTTATAGACTATATCTCCTGTACATATACACAAACATATTCAAACATTCATACACGTATGTGCCCACATGTACTTTGTTAACTATTATCCGAATTCTCTGTACAACATGTACAACCATTGTGTCAGTAAACAAATATGTAACCATCATCATGGTCCTTCCTTATTCTTATACCTCAGCAAAATATTTTTTGTTTTTGTATATTTTCTTATAATGGGAAATATTTGAGTTGAGTTCCATATTGAATTTATTCCACTATTTTAGCTCACATATTGAAATATACATAAACATCAAGGTTGTACAAACACAGTTTCTTTAAATTTAAGAATGTTTCTTTCTTTTAGTCTAATGGTCCGTTACTTTACTGTCTGGTTCACTCCAACCATTCTCGTCAAGCCCATTTTAAGCTGCAAATGGCATGTTTTTACAGTAGCAGACAAGTAAAGCAATCTAGGTTGGTGGGTATGTTGGAGCATTTAGCATTTAAAGAGCCAGATATTTTAGGATTTCGTAGAGACCAAAACAAAGCAAAATGAACCTTGAATATTGAACCTTAAATTTATGAGGTGGCGGAAAACATAACTAACTTTGCTAACACATTGGCCATATTTATGGTGGTATGTTAATGTTGTGTTTACATATGAACACTTTACGGTTTACGTTATAAGTCATTACTTCGTTAGCCACGAGTTAATGATGACTTAATGAATTGATATGATTTACAATAGACATACCATACAGTGTCAGCTAATAACTATTATCAAATAATCAACAAGTTTAAACCATAATATTATGATTGTCTTTATTTTTATATTTTTTCTTAGGATTATTATTGCAACTTAAAATATTATATATACGTGATTTTTCTTTAATCTTATTTAATAACAAATCACTTTATGAATAGCTAATGGATTTAGTGGATCAACATTTAACCCCAGTTTTCTTGACATAAAAGCTTTTCTTTCTAAATAAAGACTCGAGGGAGGACAAAGTCATGGGCATGTTGCCAACTGTGGAGAGCTTTAGAAGATTAGTTTGAAAGACAGCCAATTCACTCCAAACCAACCTCTTAGAAATATCCTGCTCAGGATGATCATTGTCTATATTTGTTAATTTTACCGTACAATCCTTTCTGTTTATTGCTAACTGTTTCTACTGTCTTTCCATCTCACACTAATAATTGTGCACTCCCCTCACATCAAAGGCTGCTAAATATTCTAATACAGGATTACGAGAAATCACAATTGCTCGTTTACCAACAGCGAGCGCATGGAACGATTAATGCAGAGGCCCACTGGAGTGTGAAATTAACTCACACATTATAGTTAATGTTATTAACTAAAAATGTAAAGGAAGCGTGATTATTTTCACTCTAGAAACTATCATTTAACTATGATCATTTATTTCTTTGTGTGAGTCTTCAGTGAGATTGCACAGTAACTCAGTAGATGGTTGGAACATCCTGGTAATTCCCTGCGTGCTTCTCGGGGTTAAATCTTGCCTGGGAAGCTTTTTGCTTGTTCTTCTTTTACATCAGCTCTTCTTATCTGGCCTCATATACGTGCTGCGTATTGACAACAGGAGCTTTAAAGCTCTGAGTAACAAAGCAAGCTGGCACAAGGCTCTTTAAAAACTTCTGTTAAAACTTAAAGAAGGTGTCAGCTAGTTTACCAAAAAGACTTCTACTACTAGTCTTACTACTTTCTATGTATATGGAAAACTTCTCAGTCCAACCACAACTAATGGTATTTTCAAAAAGTTTATACCAGCGCTTTGTCAGTTCAACTTTTCCTTATTTCCATGATATAAAAGTGAAGTGAAGGGTAATTGATTAGAACCGCTTTCTGGTAAGGGAAAGATAAATGATTCAACTCTCAACGGGAAAAGTGCTAAAGTGCTTGTTCTCTTTCTTGACAAGAAGATTTATGCCACTCTGTGGAGCCAGTACACAATTAATTTAGCTTAGCATAAAGACTGAAAACAGTGGGAAGCAGTTAGCCGAACTCTTCAATTAAATTCAATTAAATTTTATTTATATTGCACCAAATCATAACAGAAGATATCTCATGACTTTTAATATAAAGAGCAGATCACGGTCGTACTATTTTCCGCGCCGTAGAAGACGAAAGAGAAGCTAAAGCTGAGAGAGTCGCTGAAAGAATGACAGACCTGTTTGTGCTCAGGCAGAACAAGTCTACGATTACGTGTGCAACTGGTAAAGAACCGCTGTTGTGAGAAATAAGTGAGAAGCAACAAGAAATACAGTAGCAGTATAACAGACAGCTGGAAATGACAGAATACACTTAACGTAAGATATTATTTAAATGTAATAATCTGCCAACCAGCACCTCTTCCAGGGCGCCCTGCCCTTCACAAAGAAAAGAGAACTCTCCCCGCCAGCTTCTCCGGGATCGTTTGCGTTACCACACTGGATGCCTCGCGGCGCCTATCTCCGCCACTCCAGATTCGGGGATCTGAACCCAAGTCCATTCCGATCAGCCAGGGGCGACGTAGGCCATCGCCCCACCCTTCCGAACGGCGTTCGCCCATCTCTTAGGACCGACTGACCCATGTTCAACTGCTGTTCACATGGAACCCTTCTACCACCAAGATACCCACCGCGGCAGCCCTCCTACTCGTCGGCTCCTGTTGCCAGCGACGGCCGGGTATGGGCCCAGTGCTCCAGCGCCATCCATTTTCAGGGCTAGTTGATTCGACAGGTGAGTTGTTGCACACTCCTTAGCGGATTCCGACTTCCATGGCCACCGTCCTGCTGTCTATATCGACCACCTTTTCTAGGGTCTGATTAGCGTCGGCATCATCGTTCGGTTCATCCCGCAGCGCCAGTCCTGCTTACTAAAAGTGGCCCACTTGGCGGCTCGCATTCCACGCCCGGCTCCAAGCCAGCGAGCCGGGCTTCTTACCCATTAAAAGTTTGAAAACTTGTGTCTTGTACGTTCACCCTATACACAAACAGAATTGTAAAAACAACACATGAACTAGGTGTTATAATTCTTGACTAACAAAAGTTTACATCAAACTGGGCTAAATGTTGTTTGGGTAAACTGACTAAACACGTTTCACTAAATGTAACGCGAAACAACAGCCACTGTGGATACAAGTGAAAGTCATGAGATAATGCTAAATGCTAAACTACAACCTACTACTACCACAAGTAGAGAAAGAGTCATGAAGTCAGCAAACTGACTCAGAAATGTCTATTATGCAGCAGCAAAATCCTAAGTGTACTGGACTGAGCACTTTATTTCCTATACAAATCCAACTTTTTTACTTGTAAGAGAAGCCATGTGTTATTTCTTTTCTCAGAAGCTTGCGTCAGTTATCCCCCAAGGGTTATATAGTATCTAGAGGGAGGACAGAGTATTCATCTTTGATGCTGATGTTTGTGATTCAGTGCCACTGTCCACTTCAATATTTTCAGCCATTCATACCGTGGCACAGACAGCAGAGAGTTCAACACATCATTTCATATCTTTTTTTAATAACTTACATACTTACAAGAGTGACCAAAGTAGCTCTGGGTTGAGGAAAAAAGGAATGCAGTAACTCCAACTACATTATGATACACGATAGTGATCTCTGTACACTGAAGTGTTTTGTTTATTGCAGAAGTTATGAGTCAAAATCTTTCAGGCTAATGGTGTTTACAGACGTCACACAGTGACAAAGAGCAGAATAAATAAAAGGATAATTGAGCAGTTGAGCAACCTAAAATAAGGTAATACGTTTTTTTATAATGACATTTTTTAATATATATATATAATACAAGCCAAATAAATTGCAACGAGAGATGAGACAGAAAATTGGACGATGAACAAGAGAGGGGCGCAGCGAGGATCATGCAGAGAATGAAATATCTTTGAGATCTAGTGTCTCGTCAGAAACACTGATCTCAAGATGATACAGTCTGAGCCCCCCTTCAGTACACAATGACTATACCAGGAATAAGTGCTGATATACTGGCCACCAGAACAGCCTGGCTAGCGTCGTCAATAGACATCTGTTTGCTAAGCTGGCTGCATTGCCAGTTCTCCTTTCCAGGCTTGTGTCCAGCTATTGTGGACATGAAACAACAACAATAGGGAAGACTTTAACGCTGAGCTCAGACAGACATTAGCGCTGCATCGAATAACACTCCTCTGGCACGGGAGGAGTGTCGATGCAGGAGGCTCGGGCAACAAAATGCAATTTTATTAGGTTTATCAAGTGTCACCCTCATTTCAGTTAGATTATTATTAAATGTTAAATTATTGCTGCTGCTGAGTAAAAGTACAATTATTATAAATGATTCTAGGCTGCGACTCAAACTGGAACCTCCTTGCATTTATTTTTCTCACCCACACCTGCTCAGACTGATATGATTTTAATAGTGCTATTTTTGGTTTGAAGGCAGCCTGAGGGAGAAGAAGGTGGCTAGAGGGGAGAGACAAAAACAGGTAGCCGTCACTGCTTTTTTGAGCAGCAGTGTGACGTTTGGATGGATAACTGCTGGAGTTACTGCAGAGGGCTGGAGGCGCTGAACCCATGGTTATGCAAACACACCTTTTAAAGGTTGTCCTGGCCATTTAACAAGCAAGCAAGTCTACAGTGCAATTTCCTTAGACATTAAAAGCTGCTTAGAGGATGCTGCCAATTTCCTCATAATGCTGCTTTCAGGGCAAGAGAGCAAGTCACACTCACCTTTGTTTACAAGGGATTTAACACGTGAAGCAAATGTGAATGTTGTCAATAAGCTGAGGGCTACAACCTGTGCCTTCCCAGAAATTTTCAACAGCATAATTTTCTGCAGAAAGAGTAGAAATACCTATAATGTCTAGAAATTCTCCGTAAGTGCAGATTTTTCCCAAGGAGGCATTTGTTCTCGGCATCTTGTTACTGCATTTTTATGATAATTTGGTATCCTTGCTTAGGTTTTTCCACATACCTTTTGGTGAGTGAGGGAATGGAGTTTTTTTTTTTTCGCAAGTGAAGAAGACATATACATTAAAAAATAGTGCTACAAGTGTCAAAAGCCAATCGGCTTCTCACCTATACGGAGTCATACGAAATGAAATGGTCAGGACCAGCCAACTGCAATATTTCTAATTTCCTTTCATCCATTTAAAGCAGCATTTAGAGTTGTGTTTCTGGACACCTGACAAATGCCAGTATTCTCTCTGTAAGTTTTAACTGTCTATTTTTGGACTCTACCAGCTCGTACTGTGTGCACTGTGTTTGCTGCTGAGCTGGGAGTGCACAGAGGGGTTGTAGTCTGTTTTCACTGAAAACAGCTGCTGTGTGAGTGATGTGAGGGAACCAAAACAGTGAAGTTGTGGAGCCAGAATGCCAAAAGAATGAAAAGAGGTTGTAAAGTGTGACAATGCTTAGCAAGTTCAATGCTATGAGCAACTCTATGTTTACATTGTCATTTTATACATTGTTACTATAATAATAGTGATTATAGCTGCTGAACATAAACACCCCTTAAAAGTCGTACTTTTGCTTCCACCTTGCATGTTCCTCTTCCACTTTCAGAGGGTCATTCTGGATATGAAAATAACTTTTCAGTGTTTTTGTAGAATTAACTTCAGTGCTTAGATTTATTTAAACCCCTCTGTCAACTTGCCCGAGCGGTCCGGAGGCAAAACACAAGAGAATGAGTCTCCAGGTGGTAATGTATGTGTGTTTATTCCACACATACAAACAACAACAACAACAACAACAACAATAATAATAATAATAATAATAATAATAATAATAATAATAATAATAATAATAATAATAATAATCCTCAAAATCCAATTCTCCAATCTTCTTCCCATACCAACTCCACAACTCGCTACCCCAACAAACATTTCTCCGTCCCTTTTATCTATTTTCCCTTAATCACATGACTAATTAGTTTAAACCATTGATAGGGGTTTTTACATATTTACACATATATTAATAAACTATAAATATTTACATAAATACAATATATACAATGTAGACACCTATTTACAAACCCATATACCATTAATAAACACCAAGAAATACATACATGAATATATAAGCATGAACCTATTCACATAACCCCACACAAACTCCCCTACTCCCACTTCCCACTTACTGCTGTCCTCCAGAACCATACATAAGGGCCACGTTCCCCGGGGACCTGTTTGGACGTGACCCCATGTGCAGACAGAGCAGCAGGTTGTGGTAAGTTTACCTTTGTTACGCCCTAGCTCAATCCACAATATACTTTAACACATCTCCTATGCGTCCTTCTTACAATATGTGCATGCCTATGGGGGGAACGGCGAGCCCGTCGTTACACCCTCTTAAAATACTTTCAATGTAAACAATATAAACGTACAAACAGTAGTTAGGTGCGAGGTCTCCAGATACATGCAGCGTCGCTGGTTTGCAGCAAACTGGTTGTTTGCCTGCCAAGTAAAAAATCATTATTCTAATTATGAGTGTAATTTATTTTCCAGCGTTCCAGCAGCCTGATGTGTGCCATTGTTGGAGCACTAGTTTGGCAACAGGATTGCGAGTGCAGTTCACCGAATGCCTCCAAGTGTCATTACAAGAGCTTTTGATATAGCACCTTTGAAATATGGGCATCTGCACCATCATTACAATCTTTGAATGAATTGAATTGCATTTGGAGGGGTTTTTTCCAATAGGACCAGTGAATTACTGTAGCAGGAACATTTTTCTCAATCATCTTTTAGCTGAAAAACAGGAAATAGCTATTTCTGGAGCACATCCATCTCCATTACTGTATCTGGGATTGACTACAGCTCTACGACCCAGCCAGTCTTACCAGGTTGTCTCTTTCTTTTGGCGCCAAGTCAGAAAATATTGTAGTTTCCACTTCACTTGATTTAGATATTGAGTATTGGAAATCGGTGATGGAGGCGACACACAAACAGTGTTTTGACAGAGCCTCTGTAGCCGTCTGGGGAGCACTGACCTTCACTTCAGGCTACAGTGAGTCCATCAACGAGGAAAAGCTGTTATTTTGAAAAAGAGGATGGGGATATCTAATTTGTACCTGTGGATCCTCAGATACACAGCACCATCATTTTTAAGATGCACACACACACAAATGCACAATTTCCATCTCAGTTGTTGAATTTTTGAAAATAAGAAAAATCTAGTCTGCTTCTCTCAGAATAATACCCTGTGTGCTGCTTAAAATTCATTTCTGATTGAATATGTCTCTTTGTGCTGATGCATACATTTGCAGGGTTTGCTTTGCTGACCACTCATGTCCTCTTCGTTCAAACATTAAGCTGTAAGCTTCATATTATCATTTCACATTTGCGGGATCGTGTGTGTTTGTTTTAGACTATATAATAGAGAGAGCAACAAAAAGATAAAAGGTTGAATGTTGGTTCTGCTGACGCTCTACACACAGATGAGCTGTGGATGATGTAAATGAAGACCTGACATTGTGTGACAAAAGTGAGAATTAAGTGAGAAAGAGAATAATTGCGTGAGTGTGCAGATTTGCACCTGAGGTTAAAAAAAAAAAGTGTCAGTGTGTGTGTGCTGCTGTGATGAAGCAGTTTATGAGGCTTCACGAAATCACAGCTTATGTTTTAAATAGAGCTGATAGTTTCAGTGCAGTGTAGATAAACAGAAATGTTTTCATGGTCAAAAGTTACGTAATTTTAAGTGCCTTAACCTCAAAGTTCACCTCATAATTTTTTGAATGTGCTCAAGGAAATCATTTTTCACAGTTCACAGTTTTCACCGCAGAGGCTCCTTTCAATCCTATAAAAAGCACAAGAAAAACAAAACAGACCTCATTAATGTGCTTTTTAATGTGGCATGGATGTGACACCTCAGAAGCAACCAAACTACACTTCATTTCCTCGCACATACTGTACATATTTAGGAAACGCTGAGCAGAGTGATGCTGCAGTATGACAACCTCTAATTTGCTCTGCTGACGTCTGAGCCAAAAGTGACAATATTTGGACGAGCATATGGAGCTGGTGGGTGATTACTGAGAGCTGGGCTTTGTTTTTTTTATTGTTTTATGTTTCTGAAAACATTTGACTCACTCCGACTCACTAAGAATGACTTGCCAATCGCAAGGTAACCATACCCTAAAGTACATCCTGCTTTATCATACACAAACTCATGAGGAAACTGTTTACAGTGGCAATAAATAAAACGAGAAGATAGATTAATTCTCCATGCAAGCTGACTTTTGTTTTTGGCAGCCAGTGGCGATGCACCCTACTTCACGTCACCCTGATACTGCCAGGAAAAGGCAGGCAATCAAAAGAGACATCACTGCAACAATACTGTCACATCTACGGTTTAATCAGTCAATGTTGATTTTTGGAGTCACATGGGATACAAACAGCATCTTCTGGCACAAACCCCCCCCAAAAAACGAATTAGTTGCGATTGCTTGGTTAAAGCACCACGGCGAAAATGCTTTAGCGCCAGAGCAGAAAAGCGCAAGGATCAGCAAACTTAAAGCAGCTTGCGAATCACTTTCATCACATTAAAAAAAAACTATAAAAGGCTACCGTCTTAGCCCTAAAGCCAGACTAACACATAAAATGTCCAACGGGACAATTACTTTCATTTAGGTGGAGACACATAATCCAGGACATCTGGTAGTGGCTCTATAATGTTTTTTTGTCACCCTGTTTTCTAAGATAATCAAAGTAAAACACCTAATCTAGAGACATGGGTTCATACAACATGTATGGAGGTCCGAATGTGTTTTACTCATACTATCAGTGTTGCTCCAAGCATGGAACATCGTTTTGTTTTGTTTTTGTCAATACTTTGGTTGAAGAAATACATTAGAAATAAGCTCATTATACCTGCTAAACACATGTTAGCTTTGTCACTGGGAGCATGTTAATGCTGATATTTCCATTTAGTAGTACAGCCTCTCTTGTATTGTTTGGTCCTAGATGTATCCTCATTTGTCATGTTTACCGGTTAGTTGCACAAAAGAGAGATTCGCTCAGCTGATTTGTCGCTGGATCAGTATCGGCTCCTGCTGACCGGGTGATGCGCACCACTGACTGCATAACAGTTCAAAAGTTCAATTGACTTGCCATCCCGGTCTGTTAAAGACCGTGTAAAGGTAATCCTGTGATTAAAATGCATGAAATATGTTGGGAATAAGACTTTAAATAATATATTACTGAAATGTGGAGTTAGAGGTTAAAACTGTTTTTCTCCTTGGCAGAGAGATAGAGATTAATTCATCTACTCAGAGTGTTTCAAAGTCATGTCATTTTCTGAACTTATCTGACACGTTCTAGTCGCTACAAAATAATGAATTTCATAAACTTGTCAATGTTTTTAATCATTTAAATTTGACTGGGTGGTAGATAACACTTTTTTCCCTGGTCTGACAAACCCAGAACACATTTTTTCTTACTTTACACAGACTTTAAGTGTATAGAATTTCTATTTTGCTTCAATTTGTTTTTATTATTTCATTAATTCTGTTTAGGGAAAAATTAACATGGGTGTTTTGGTTCAGCTTTTGCTTACTAAAGCTGTGTTACCAAGCTGTAGTAAGTTAAAGACTAGGTAATTAATGAACGTGTCAATCACATGACAGCGCCCACCAGACTGTGACTGTTGAAGATATATTTTTTTAAATTAGGAAATAAAGATGAAAGATTAACAGAGCAGCTGTTGAGTATAGTTAATGATGGATGAGTCAACGTGGCTAACATATATATTTTTCATCATTTTAAGAGTTCACCATTGCTCTAAATAGACAATATATTTTTTGAGGACGACAGATTACATGCGGAGCTGCCATCTGACGGAAGCCATCGTCACAAGCTGTAACAGATCCCAACATCTCGAGAGCTGGTTGCACAGCTGACGAGGAGCCAAAGCTGACAAAATGCTTTCCATATTTTAATTGTTTATAATTACAGTCATAATTGTCCTGTGTAATTACAACCCACTTTTCAGTGATGAAGAACTGATGTCAATACGGGTAGACTTCCCTCATTTTGCACACACATGCACACAAACAAAAGAGATGTCACCATTGACTCAGATACAACAATTAACCAACAGAAAAAATGTAAGATTTCTACTGAGCCAGACCAACGTTAGCGTCCAAAATAAGCAGGATAATGTCATCTGTTGATTTTGCTAAATTACATTTGATAGAACAATAACCTCCCGTTCGTCAGATCTCAGTAACAGCTTATTGAATATTTTTTTGTTGTTGTCTGGAGATGATGTGATTTAAGAACAGGATTCTTTTTTTAATTTGAGAAAAGCCTTGGCTGTGTTCATACCTTGAGAGACGTCTTCATTGTCCTGTCAGGTTTATCAGCGTGCTGAGCATCTCGAGGTGTGATGAAGTGCTCTTTAAATCTCATGTCTCATCTGTTTCACTCAGGATCAGTGCTGCTGTTTCGGTTTTGCAGCGGAGTATATCAATATCACAACTATATCTTGTTGCCTAGAGCAACCAAGTACGCATTACTGTTGAGCCGTGAATAGCAAAGTTCAGTCCTCCAAATTTTTAGGAGAACAGTTCCTTCTGCTTTAGGCAAAAACACAGATGTTTAAATATTTGATGCCTTAATTTTAGGAGTAAATCTCTGTTTTTCTTATTACACTCTAAATCCCAATGTTTAGACACTTGATTATAGAGCTGAAAACAATAGAACAACTGATCAATAAGTTGGTCGACAGAAAATTAATCACCAACTACCCTGTTTGACAGAAAGAGGTATTTAAAGACATCAGCTCTGGCTCTATAGGGAACTGTGATGAGCACATTTCCCATTTCCTTACATGTAATGAAACAAATGATTAGGTAAGAAAATGATCAGCAGATTATTGAAAATAATTGCATTGGTGTATAATCACCTGAAAATAAGACTTATTACCTTAGAGTGAGCATTTTATCTACAGACCTGAATTTAAATGTATATATGTCTAAACCCACTGTGGCATGCCAACGTGATACTGACTTTGGCACCCGGTAAAATTTACTTAAATTTAATTTTCAGTATCCTCTCAGATGTGTCGTGTCAGTGGCGAACAAGTCACACCCAAACGTGACGCGTCGCTGCTGATCATCCGGTTGGGCACTGAGACAAATTGAGACAAATTGAGGTAATTGGCACAAAGGTATGAATCATAAAATTAATGATGGCTGATTTCCATTTAGTTTCTTCAGTTTCAGAGTCCTGGTGTTGTTCGTGCTGGCACATGTCACACTGACACAGGTTAGTGGAACACTTGAATGGTTAATATCGCCAAAGCTTTATAGTCAAGAGAAAGGCCGATCCCTTCTTAAAACTAAAAGACTTATTCAAAACAAAACCAACATCTTTTAACACTGAATCAGCATTCATGTCATTGTTTCATTCTGTAGTACATATTATATTAAGCAGGCAGGTAGTTATGGTAAAACAGGACATCAGAAAATCCTTCTGTTGCCAGTGTTTGCTGTGAACAAATTAGCAGGAGAAGATGAATGTAGCATTAAAACACAGGCTGATACTGTCTTCCCTTGAGGCAATATTAAAAACCCTGCGAACCCTGTGGTGAGGCACATCATCAGTCCCTTATCAGTGTTTAATTTTTAAAGTAAAAGCAATTTGTCAACAGTAGGACATAAGCTTTTCATTTTATTTGATGCCTCTGCTACAGAGGCCTCATCATCATTATGTATATTATTTCACAGCATTTTAAGTGTCACTGTTTCTGCTCTGCTCTCTGGTGTTAAATGGCCCATGACTTGTTGCCAGAAAAGGAAACATGAAGATGGTAATGAAGGAAGAGGAAGAGAAACAAAAAGAGGCTATTGTTAGCAGAAGTTTCTGACACCGGTACAGCAACGACTCAAGGACAAATGAGGTAATCAAAACAGAAAGAAACAATAAAAGGACAGGTAGAGGTTGACATAGAAGGAAAAGGAAGAGAGGGACTAATGCAGAGTGATGAAAAGATCTGTGAGAATCAAAAGAGCTGAATGTCTGAAGAAATGAAAGCAATCATGGGTTGAAGTGCCTCATCATGAGTCCTGGGGATTTCTGAAATTGTGGAATGAAATTGTGTATGTGTGTTTATGTGCATATTATGTGGTTGTTTGTGTGTGTGAGTGTGTGCACGTCACATCCTTGAGAGTGCTTCAAGAACTGGAAGGAAGTCCACAAACACATGTCTGCAGGGTACTCAGGTCCTACAGGTTATACATTACATGCAAATGGAAACTGACATCCTGAAATCTAATCAGAAAATGAAAGTGAAAAGTGGGAGGCACAAGTAGAAGCAGATACTCTGATGTTGACTAAAATGATACATTATGATATATCAGGGATCCTTCAACACATTGTCTAACACATTGCTTCAAAATCACCCATAGATGTTCAACTGAGAGGAAATCTGTGAACGTTAATGCCATTTTATATTCATCAAACCATCCAGTGACCCCTATTATTGCCATCCTGGGAGAGACCAGTCTCATCTGCATAGAAACATTTCAACACTGCTCGGACACATATGAAATTTGGTCTTTGTGTGAAATTGAACTGGACTTTTCTTTTACACACACAGTTCACTCTCTAGGTTACGGGTAACTTCCTTTCACCGTAACCCAACACCCTGAGCGCAGTCGAATGGTCTTTTTTTGCTTAATTGAATAAGATCACCCACAATTGTTTACACATACAGAATTCTCTGAATGCTATAGGAACGTCCTTCAGTGTGACCTTATTTAACTGCTTTAGCATAGCACTCGACCATCCTTGATGAACGCAAAGGACATAATGGCATCCTGCAATTCGTAGGTCATCCAGAACAACATCAATTTATTCAACAAATGTGCCGCAGACTGCAGCAGGGAGAGAGAGCATGTGAATCTGGACAGATGTGATATAAAAACTTGAAGCCCGTTGTTACTCTACAGGTCTGTAGTTTCTCATTACAGACAGCAGTTTGATAAACGCTTGTCTCCTCTATGAAACCTGGTGTGTATCTTCAGAAGTTGCATTATTATAAACCCTGATGAACTGTTGTGGCTCATTCCTCTTCATCTCCTGCAGTTCTCGTTGACTGTGGAGCTGCTGTAGCTGCTTTGACACATGTGGTCTTGAGGGCTTCCCCTCTGCCCACTAGTGGTTATTATAGAGCACAGAGGTTATAATGGTTGGATGGGTCAACAAAATGTCAGATCGTCAACTATCAACTGTTCATTTTCTGTTTTTCTATCAGTCAACAGTTTTCTTTTTACTGTGACCTCAACTGTTTCAAACCCTCAACCAAATAACTGACTGTCATATATAATTATTAAAGATTTGAAATTAGATAATTATTCTTTATTTTTTTTAAAGTAAGTAGTTCGATATTACTTAATATGAAGCCTTGTGGCATGATTTTTTAAACTTCTTTCCTGATGGTTGTCATCCCAGAAATTCAGCACTACTTTTCCCTGATCCTGCCTCCATCTAATACAAATAAATCAGGGTAAAAGTGGTGCATAGAGCAGCACCCTGAAATAAATAAAACCACAGGAACCATTAGTGATTGGCTGAGCGGTCATAACCTAATCAAAGTGGTATCAGTTATGTCATGCTGCCAAGAGCTCAGTCAGAAAACCATTTTATGTCTCCTTCTGATGTAATTGTATTCAGTCATTTAATAGAGGACTTGTTGGCTACACATGTACTCACCCACAAGGTGAAAGATGTCTCGGCAGACCATATGACTTTTTTATATTTGTGACTGGAGCGCCTGCCATCTGTGCCCTGATTTGGCATTTGTTACATTACTCCACTCATTTATTCAGCTTTTACTTGATTTTGTCACCTCTCTGTATGTTTTGTTTTGTTTTCTTGGTGTGACCACTGCGGCTTTTGTGCACTCTTTAGACTCGAGCTGCATGTTTTGATCTGATTGAAGAAGCATCATCAATATTATCAATCAATCCCAGACCTAAGTATCCAAAGTCTACAACTTGTTGAAGTATTTGACCACATGGCTGTAGAGTGATGTGTTTGCAATGGCTTCACACTCTTCCTCTGATCGACCAGTTGCTGTCATGTGCTGAGAAAAAGCTGCAATCCACAATTAAAATGCAGGGAAGAAGACTGCAAGCTACAGTAGCAGGCATGGATGCAGTCGGTTTGGATCCATGGATTTAAATTTAAAACATGAGATGTTCAGATGTTTTAATAAGAATCACAGAGAGAAACAGTGAAAGATAAAATAACTTGTTTGTTTAAAAATCAAGCTTGACTAACCTTAAACTTAATAAAATAGTAACAGACTCAGCCTGCTTATAAGCTTAAATCCAAATATTCATCACAGTGGTTTCAGTGTCTCAAATCTGCAGGCTAACATAAAATTAGCATGCTCAACCTGTTCTACAATCACTAATCAAATTTATGGTGGAGCGATGTCCATTTCACAAGTGTGATGAGAGTCTCTTTGAGTCCCCCCGTTCCTTCAACTTCAACTGTAACTCATTTGATAAGGGAATGAAGGCTACTAATACCTAAATTCAGATCCCATTAAGCTTTTATCAAGCTTGATGGAAAGAAAGAAAAGGCTGGACAAAAGATCCAAGAACCTTCTAAGAACTACACACCTTGAATTATTAATCGCCCACTATTTATTGCACTTCTATTAACTAAAGACTACTTTTAAACAAGGACAGCTGTGTTGAAATCCTGAGAAAATTTCAGCCGCAGTTAGATCTCAGTGACCACAGACAGACTCTTTTGCTTTTTTAATGAAACATCAAATGCGTGTTATTTAGTACACATGCCCCCGATTTAGAGTGCAAAACTGAGAAAGAGAGAGAGAGGTAGACAGACGTAAAGAGAGAGAGAGCGATGAATGACAGTAACAGCATTATGGCACTGAGATTTTCTAAGGTACAGAGCAACCTTATCCAATGACAGAAGTAGGACAGTTCCAACACAGTTTGAAGCCTTGAGTGTTGCGTCACTTCACTTTTTGCTGCAAAGACAAGTGTGATTAGCGACTTGATGTCACAGCACTTCACGCTGTTCACCACCTCTCTGTCTCGCACACAACTGGAAGCAGCCTGAGGGTAAATTAGATTTTGCTTTCGTGTGCATGCGTCAGTGATTGTGTGAGCGTATTCCTGTCTGTTTTATTCCTTTAACCTTTAAAGCTATTTTGGCACGCTGTTTCCTGCTTTACGCAACAAGGCATGTGCTGCTTTGACAGGCAGTGTCTCTCAAATATCAAATATTGTTACGGTAACTACATTTTAGGGGGTCAGCTCACTACAAATTACATTTTCTCTGACCTTTACTGATGTCTGGACATGTACTTTTGTTTTCATTCATCTTGAAATATCTTGTATCATACTTAAGGTATGTGATAAAATATGGACCTTGCTTGTTTTGAATGGGTTAGTTCAGATGACTTGGTCTAGCTTTAAAAAAAAACTATTGAAGCTGAAAAGTTATTTCATACCTAACAGCGATATCACATTTATTATGAGTAAAACAAAAACCATTTGCTGCCTTCTGACTTTTCATTTTATGCTTCACACACAGTGTATCTCATATTTCCATTAAATTACCACCACACACGAACGACTGCCGCTACTGCACATATCTTTTACAGGCTGATATTGACATAATCCCGAAGACCCGTAAAGACCTGTCAGAAACTCTTTACACATACCGTATCTGTGTCTACGTTGCACTGTAACAACTGGTTTGACCTTTTCTGTGAGCAACAGATACAATCAAAATCATCAGCAAAGCATCGAGAGAGAGGAGAAACAAAATGACTCATCACACAGTTACATCCTGCTGAGTTATTGTCTTTAGCAGATATTTTAGACTAGCAGCTGGACCACTTATGATATGACAAGCATGCGATGGCACACCGCTGCAATCCATCCTTCTTGCTGATAACTGGCTTTATAGCCTGGGGATAAGTAACACTCCAACTCTTTCCTGCAGGATTCACTCCATCATTTCTCCCCCTGCCTGCATTCAAAGACCTGCAAACATCAGTCCTGGCTCACATGCTTTCAAGGATACAAAGAAAAAAAGATGGAGAGTGTAGACCGGGTCAGTTTAGCCTCAAAACAAACAATGGCTTTTGCAAGGGCTTAGCTCACACTGTCGTTGAATTCCTCCCTGTTGATACATCAAATCATCCGCGGGTCTCACAGGCTGGTGATGTCGGTTCCTTCATCCTCCCTGTCTCCTACGGGAGAGCAGGTTTGTGATGTTATGCTCCTGTGCTGCCCAGTGTAACAGAGAGCGTCTCTGCCTGTGGTAATGATGTCTCTCTTATCAGCTGACAGACAATATATTCTGTCCCCTGAATGCCTCCTTAACGGCAACATGTCTATTTCCACAGACTCGATTCTTAATGATAATGGTCCAGCGTTCTCATTCACAGAGTGTCTTCTAGTGGGTAGGAGGTCTGCTCTTCCTATGGAGTGCTGGAGTGTGTGGAGTTGGCAGTGCAACAGGGAGCTGTTACAGACACTGGGACTGGACTGACACCAGTCTGAGATACTGTGGTCAGATCCTGCACGGCTGTCCGAGCTGTCTCCAACCTTCTGCCCCAGTCCCTGGCCTCTGGCCAGGCTCAACAGTCTGGGGATCGTAACAATGGATGCAGATGCTGCCACAGCAGCGGCAGCAATATGCTGGTGCTCGGCAGTAGTTACTTTGGCGTCTGTAATCACTGTGACAGGAGATGACACTGCAGCTGAGCTGGTGAACGAGGAGGAGCCAAAGAGAGATGCGACTTTCTGGTAGTATCGTGTCCTTATCACCTTTGCTGAACGGTACAGATCCCCTATGAAACAGTAACAGATGGGATTAAGACTGGAGTTTGTCAGGCCCAACCACTGGGCAAATGGCCGGGCCTGCAGGAGCCAAGATGGCGGCTTTTGCTCGCAGTCTATCCAAAGGTCAGCCAAGTAGAGTGGCAGCCAGGACACCGCAAACAGCAGCACGAGACACATTACCATCTTGGCGATCTTCTGGCGCGTCTTCAGGCGCGAGACATGCAGTGCTTGGCTGCGAGGATCAAGATCAGCGAAGGTGGATTTCTTCCCTCCCCAAAGCCGCCTGCCGGTTAGGAAGCCTATGTTGAGGTTAAAGGTCACTGGGAGGCAGTAGAGCATCACAAACAGCAGAACATTGTATCTGTGGAAGAATTAAGAATGAGATGCTGATTTATTTCACTTCCAAAAACTGTTTTTAATTCAAATATTGTATTATAAAGGTCACCTGTAAATGTGGTTTTAATACAACAACATTTGAAGTTATGTAACGCAGCCTAGCGGTAGTTATTAAAGTCACAGTTGACTCCTTTCACTAGTTTTTAATTTACTGTTTTCCTGTCGAGATCAAATCAATATGACAATCTTACAAACAGCAGCAACTATATTAGGACTCACAAGAATATTATATTTGATGGTATCTCTGGATAATTAGCACAAACTTTGCAAACAAACAAACGGAAAAAACAGCAATAATGGCAAATCATTGTGAGCCATCTAACAACTCTTCATTAAGAAAAACAAAACACGAAAATTGGAGAGATGACAGAAAAAGAAAGTGTTTTACATTCAGTACATCATTTGACAGCCTGAGCACCTTAAGTGCAGCATTTAAAAAACCACAAAGGCTTGAATAGCAAGTGGATCCCTGTGTGAGGATCTAAAAGCCTCTGACGCACCAAACTAAACTTTAGAACCAAGCACCGATCACATATTCTTCGCCTCATCTTGCCTCATGTTTCACATGAACACACACAGAATGTAAAGAGAACCAAACAGTCCACCTGCACCTAGGTGAAGCGCCTTTTCATCATCAAAGAAAACTAGACTAGAAACACCGTCCACATCTGTTGGCTGTAAAATTATATTCTTTCATCATGAGCTGCAATACGATTGGCAAAAAAAAACTTTACCAGCACAATCAAGTTTAACTCTGTTTTGCCCTGGTGATGTCAGTCTGAGGTCATTCTTCTTAAGGGGAAAAAACAGAGAAGGAGAAAACACTTTAAATTGGTGAAATTACTGATTCGCTGGGATGAACAGCCAATCTGAGAGCTCTCCGTCATCGACAGCCACCTCCGATTCCACATGCTCAATTGGCCATTAAGAGCCGATTACTGCCAACAGAGCTGGACACCAGAAAAAACTACTGGTGATGGATGGCTATGGAACATTGCGTAAATGGCCCAACCAGTGGCTCAGCTCAGTGTCAGGACCCTCAGGCTGCATCAAGGTTTGTAACTAGACAAACAATCTGAACGCAAGTTAGAGAGCAGAAGATCTGCGCAGATCAGATCATCGACTAGATCCCGTCTCTTAGAGTACCTACCCCTGTTTCAGGCGATGCTGAGGCCACTCTTCCTGACAGACCAAGATGGCGAACGTCCCAAAGCTGATCTCCCGTCGCCGGTTCATCACTGCGATAGGGGAGCACATGATTGAAGACACTATCCACACCACGGCGACGGTCGCCAAGATTCGACGGCGGGTAAACATGGAGCGAGCTCTCAGTGGTGATCGAACGCTGTAATAGCGATTCACGCTGATCACTGTCAGCGTCAACACACTGGCTGAAACTGAAACAGCCTGCGTGAAGGGCACGGCTCGACACAGGAGGTCGCCGTAGACCCAGGCAGTGTAGATCTGGTTTCCCAGGGTGATGGGCATGCACACACACACCACAGCCAGGTCACACACCGCCAAGTTCACAAGGAGACTGCGCGTGGCGCTGACGCCTCCCAGCCGTTGGCCCCGTCTGTTGGTGAGGACGCGCAGGGACATTAAATTCCCAACGAATCCCAAAATGAAAGACAGACAGTACATGATGGTCAGAGCGATTGTGCTGGGCTCGTGGTGAGTCCAGAGTAGCATGCTCTCCAGGTCCGCCAAGTCATTAGAAGAAAAGGTGGACAGGGATAATGGAAAGAAGGAGTAGGGTTTGGAGTCAAACGTGGATGTTTGTGGGAAGGATGAGGTCGGAGTGGTGGAGAACGAATGGGAGGAAATGAGGGAGGAGGGCATTGGAGAGGGTAGAGGTTGGTGGGGAGGAGCAGTGGGTGGACTGAAAGTGGAGGGCAGCATCATAGAGCTGTGGAAGCTGTGGTTGAGTCTTTCCTGAGAGTCATCGTACAGCAGCAGTGGAGAGAGACACCAGTCCGCGTCCTGGAACAGATCCATGCTGCTTTCTCTGAACAAAACCACAACAGAAGAGGAGGTGGAGAGGTAAGGGAACCTCTCTCAACTATAAGGATTACTGCACCGGTTTCCCTTGGTCCTCCTCAAAATCCATTCATGGGCATGACTGAGGATTGCCAATAAGGCAGAAACTCCTCACCGGAAACATCACGTCAAGTTCTACGTTTCAGTCTTGTGGTCGGCAGCTCCTTCCGTTCTGCGCAGGTACAAATCTTTGTAGATAAGTGTAATTCAGGGTCCCCCATCGTATGCCACATCCTATGAGTCAGCTGGAATCATGATGCTGATCATCACTGGTCCCAGAGCAGTCGTTATGCAACATATGTACATTCATTCCTCCAGGGAGGGGCTGCCTGAACCTGATAATCCACCACCAGCTGTTAACAGACTTTCTCACCTTCAAGGAAAGCAAACCTCATGCAGAACCCCCTCCTCCTCCACCTCCTCCACCTCCACCTCCTCCTCCTCACTCTCGCTCTTCCTCCGCACGCCTTTAGTCCATCACAGAGAGGCAATCAGATCTGTTTAGAGAAACATTACAAATATGAGACACCGTCCCCACCTGCAGCTGTATTAGCAGCTCTGTAGGAAATAACACATTCCTGGTAAGAACACTGAAAAGCTCTTAACATCTCCTCATGGTGTGCTCACAGTTACAGAAACATTGAGTAAAGAACACAGTAAGGATATTAACCTTTTTTTTCTTTTCTTTATTTACTGTAAAAGGAAAAATGTTTGCTGTATAGCTTCATTATGAATTATTTATTTCACATATATCTTTGCATTTATAAATAACAAAGGGGTTGCACCAGTCACGACCAATATCAAATTACTGACATAAAAAAGGAAAGGGAGGGGGGGTGCACTATAGAAACTTAAAAATGTCCACCCCCCACACATCTTACAAAAGACATATAAGTCCTGAGTGCATAAAAAACAAAAATAATCTGTTTGCAAAATAGAAAAAAAGAAATGAATTCAGATTTGAGGTAATGTTTACTGACCGTGTGCGGGATCCTCTGCTGATGCTCAAAGCTTTAAGATGTTGAGGAGGCAGTCAGGTGCTGTGTGAATGAAGATCTGCGCCAAAAAACAAACAAAAAAAAAAACACGGAGCCAGTGACAAAGTTGCTCCTGAATCGCTCCCAGCCGCTGTGTGTGCGCTTTCTAATCCCGTCTTTGAGCCTCCAAAGCAACAGAGGGATTTGTTGTTGGGAGAAGCTCTTTGTGTTTCCATCAGCTTTTTCTTTGACACTAACAGGCTCCTCAGATGTCTGCGCGCTCCTGCCGGCGGGAGCAAACCGAGCCCATCCGCCACTGCAGGACCGAGTATGAGGGAGAGGAGAGAGGAATAAAGTCAGGGCGGGAGCAGCTGCTGCCGCACGCACGCACGCACAGACACGCACTGAACCGCAGCACCTATGGCACCTCTTAAACCTTACAGCCTAATCAATCAAAAAGTGTAAGTCGCTCCACTCTGTGGGCTTCTCACTCACTTCATTTCGCTGCTATAAACCCGAAACATTGCTGTTTGTTTTATTCCTGACGCTCAGGTCTCAGGAACAACTGCTCTCCTCCTGATTGATAATGGCTCCCAAATAGCTTATTGACCTGTAGCTTACTCTCAATCATTTTGACAGAAGATGAATCAAATACATCAGTTATTATCCTGTTTTTTCCACGCACAACACCTCCTTAAACAAATGATTTAATGATCAAACGCCAAAAATATATATATAAATATTGCATGCAGACAAATGTCTTCTTGACTCTGCTGTACTCTCAGTTGACTACACTTAAAAACGCTTAGTGTGTTATTGACACCCATGCAAACAAAGTAAATCTGCTCATTGCTATTTTAAAGTACTTTTCATGACCGTGTGTCCTCCACTTCGTATCAGCATGGCCAGATTAACCTGCTGAGGCCCTGGAGCTAATATTTGTTACCGAGTCCCCAGTGTCCCACTATCTCTGGCAGATTCATTATTTCCCAAGACACCCAGGGACAAAACCGTACTGCATGGCTGGTACCGCTTTGGCCCTCTGTGTTAGTTACTTTGAGGTAAACTGTTTAAACTCAGCTTTAGAAATCTATGTTCATACTGTTTATATCTTTTTATATTAGCCATACTTTTTAATATATATCTCTTTACCCGTGTGTGCATTTTATATTTCATGTTTATTGCTTGTTTGCAGCAGGAATATGAGAGAAATGGCCTTTAAATTCTTTGTTTGTCCTTTACATATGGCTGTGTTGACAATAAAGTTGACTTTACTCAAATAAAAAGTATACAAATGAGCAGAATATAAATAAAAATAGGACTGTTTAAAGTATTAAAACTAGATTTTGACACCAGAGGTTGTACAGGTACAGCACCACAAGGTCCTGTCTTCGCTGATTTTGTACTTAAATTGTGCAATTATAATGGTAAATGGTAAATGGACTGTACTTACATAGGGCCTTTCAAGTCGTCTGACATGTCTCATTCACATTCATACACTGATGGCATTAGCTGGAAGGTGCTCATCAGTTTTAAGAGCAAACCATTCATACACATCTTTTTCAAGGACACTTCGACCTGCAGACAACCCGCTCTACCTATTACCTAATAATAATAATCATAATAATAAAACATCATCATAGAGCAGTTGTTTTCTTTAAAGATCAAATCAAAATCACCTTTAAATGAATGAAAAAGGAAGATTAAAATAAATAAAACAGAGCTGTGTCAGAGCTCTGACGTGGACACATCAGCAAATTATAAGCTGTGTCCAAGAGTGTCGCTTATCTTAGTGAGTCTGCTGTGAAAACATGTAATAAAACATAAGGAGGAAACACACCACAATAACACCTTATCCATTTCAAAACACAATGCACTATGCTATTGGCTGACCGAGCACATCCAGTCGGTCAAAGCTGAGATTTTGCAGCAAAACAGGAAGCACATGTATAAATTCAACAGAAGAGAACGGGAGACGAGAGCGAGTGTTCATAAGGCAGCGGTGTAAATGTAACCGTGCAGTTTTCATTTCATAATGTGCATATTTGCTTAGTGTGTTTCATTCATCATCTGAGACAGCATTATATCCAAACATAAAGCATGAATAAACCTGAGGGCAAAACACACAAACGTAGTATGTTCATATAAAACAATCATATATCATCACGCTTCTTACAACCTGTTACTGAGCAGCCACTAATTCAGACTGTCTGAAACCAGCTCCACCTTTTATCTGCCGCCTGTCAGATAGAAGATGCATTTAAATTCGTCAAACCGGACGGAATAATTGGATATGTCACCAGTATTGACCTCGGAGATCTTTCTGATGACTGCAGCGCCACATGCACAGACTTTGGAATAAAAGCCTTCCTCTGCTAAAAGTGAGACTGGATCCTATAGATAAAAATGCATTTTCACCTAATTAACTCGGAAGGTTGAATTAAAATGTCATGAACCTGAAACACTGGGCCTCAGCCCCGGTATCAGTGAATTAATAATTCCCTGTCAAAACGTGTTTTGATCAAATCATTCTCTCCACACTGGACCACTGAGGTCCACAGGTCTGTGTCTCTTCTCGATTTAGAAATAGGGAGCTTATGGCTGGTGGCAAAATAAACAGCACATTTTTAATGTGGGCAAAACCAAGCAGCACATTTGCTTTGGCCTGTCTGGGCAACAAAGGTGGTAAATTTAACTTTTAAATGCATCATACTGGTGTTTTCAGCAGCCTTTGTGCATAAAATAGTCCAGAATCATAAAAAATGACCTCCCAAAAATGTTTTTGATATATTTCACCCCCAGAAATGACAGACACCCGCTCTGCAATATTGACTGCGGGGAGAAAAGTTGATGCTGAAGTTATGAGTCAGCTCAGATATTTATTATTTAACACGATTTTAACTGAATCATTTATGGTTCCCCAGATTCCCCTCTGGTGTATCTCAGGTCCCTACCCAACACAAGACAGGACAATAATTTATAATTAAAGGTCCAGTTTAGAATATTATTCAGATCTGTGTTTTCATTAGTGTATAATCACCTGAAAATAAGAAACATTGTATTTTTGTAAACATAGAAGAAAAGGTTTATATCTACAGAGGAAGTGGGTCCTCTTCCATGGAGTACGCCATGTTTCTACAGTAGCCCAGAAGGCACAAACCAAACGCGGAATACGGACTTTCACAATTCACAGTCCCTGTAGTTTCTCCTTCATGCTTTATTCTGCAACTTCACCACTACATGCGATTGAATCCACTGTAGTATTATTTATAACAGTGTTGTTTGTTTCCACATTTATCCACAAGACAAAAAAATATAACTAAGCGCTCAGTACCGAGCTCTTGTGAGCGGCTACAAACCCCTTTTTGAGTCACTTTGATGACAAATTTGTCTGAAATTACCAAATGTATTGTAAACAATTTGCGTTTAAACGGCTTCCAGCCTCTCTGTCACATATTTGGCAGGTTTTCCCATTAAATGAGCCACAGGTTTTCTTTTTCTCACAAGAGCAGCGGGCAGCAGCATCCACTGTGGTTCAAGAAAAACATTCCTGTGACCTTGACTCGCTGACTGGAAGAATAGAGGAGGATGCCAGGTTTTAATACACTTCAGTTGGTGGAAGTGCCGCAGAGAAAATGCCATTTGGACCCTTTGTAGCTCCACTGGTGATTGGTGAGTGTTTGCACCACCTTGTTTAGAAACTCTGTCTGTGTGTTTCAGCCTGAAAAGGGCAGCAAAACAAAAGGGCAGCAGTGTTCACCCGCCTCCTACAGCATTGCTGTGAGTTTAGTTGTACTTGGTCATGACAGGCAACTTCTCGCATCAGGACGATTTTGAATCAAATCACAACATGAGCGAGGTCACATGGATATATATCGTCTTTTAAATCATTTTTCGGTCATAGCTTTACATGAATATAACATGATTCAAGTGAAAATGGTGCAATCTATGTGTTGCTTTCAGCTTATTCTTAAATCTAAGGACACCTATCAGCTTGTTATTTGTCATATGCTTGTCTATTATGTTACAATTTCAGATTTCGGACTGATCTTGTTATGTTTCAGTTTAGGAAGCAGACCCAAATGCAGACAAGTAAGCACTGTGAAGAAAAAGTAACTTTAATAACTTATTGGCAGAGATAAAAACATTAAAAAGAACTAACGGCAGCAAAAAAAAATTAAAAATCAAAGGTCAATAAACACAATCCAAGACTGAGAAAAGGAACACAAGAGGCACAGTGTGATCTGACAAAGGACACAAAGGAACACAGGCGGTCCGGTGGAATAGTCTATTTTGCATTTGAAGGTTCCTAACTGAGTGAAATGAAAATATTTAAATAGCAGCCGTGATACGAGCTGTTTGAATTCTCTAAATGTTACAAAAGGAAAGGAGGTAATGCCGTTCCACAAATCCTTGTGGCACCGTTCGGAAAATCCTCTTTATACTGTAAATGGATCATTCACCTGAAAAACATCAATTTATTTGAAAACTGTGATGCAGACTGCAGCAGAGAGAGAGCTTGTCAATATGGACAGACGTAAAAAAAACTTTGTACATGCATCTGAAGTTATTTTACAGGTCTGTAGTTTGTCAGAGAGACAGATGCATGTCTCCTCTATGAAACCTGGTCTGTGTCCTTATTGGGTCGTCCAGACGACGTCTGTCTCTCTTCATCTCCTGAAGTTTTCTGCATTCGTTCCGTTGTCTGGAGCTGCGTTCACACGCAGAGGTGTTCATGTCCGCTGTACAACTTCCTCAAAATGTTGTAAATTGTTGTGAACAACTACACAGTCTTGATGTTATCCTGACCTTCAAATGTCACATTTAGTGTCAACACCTTCTCTATCTGTGAACGATTTCCAGTGTCCCCTCAGAGCATCATGTCAGTTACTGTTGATTATTAATAATCCATGCTTTACCATAACTTTGCTCTGTCTCTCAGAAAGTGCTTCTTTGGTTGTGAAGGAACGTTAAATATTTTCTGGTCACATTGTCTGGTCTGATCTCTGTCTTAACTCTCTGTAATTTATGGAGTAAACTGACGGAGATATAACTTTAAATATTGCCAAGTAGTAGCAACCGCTAACTTCTAGTGGACCCCCGGTGGTCGGAGCTTGTGGATTAGAGATGTAATGCTAAACACCAACACTGTCCCGGGTGTCTAGGTTTGGCAGAGTCGACTAAATTAGCTAACAGCAGCTACAGTTAGCAGCTAAAATAAATCTGTCCAACAGGAAACCATGCGTGGTACCAGCTGCTTATCAATTTAAGAGCTAATCACATTCATCCGTACACCCAGTGCAAAACCTTCAGGAGCAATTTGGAGTTCGATATCTTGCCCAATGTCATGCAGACATGACGAGCCGGGGAATAAACCACCAATCGATGAAAGACCATAAAATATTCTCTCCATAAAAAGTAATACAGTTTCATCAAAATCAGCTGATGAAGTTGTAAAAGTTCGGGGCTCGGTCCCAAGAAACACTCCACTCAGGCAGCATCGATTGCTTTTACAGCCTAAATCCTGTTCTATAATTATATGTCACTTTTTTCCAATTTAAAATACTGAAGCTGTCATGCTGTTAAGCACAATAGCAAGAGGGTCGAAACTCAAAAGAACCGGGTATAGCCCAGCGGCAGGTTTCAATCTGAGGAAAGTGGGCTTTTATGCGGGGGGCTTAAAGAGACGGTCTGTTTCAGATAGAGGGTGAACCGAGAGGCTGCATGTGGAGCCGGTGTAAGATAAATAAAGACGTTTCTGAAGAGTGAATCAGGCAAAGCTGCTCTAGTGGGGACTCAGACTATAATGTAGAGCCGGAAATGAGCATAATAGGTCCCCTTTAATCTCCCTTCTTTATGACTACTGTGAGGACAGAATTCGTTTTTCAATTCGACACTTAGTGGCTTTAATGGATCGGTTCACACAAAATATAAAAAACATAATTTCCCCTTTACCTTTAGTTGTATCTGACCATGCATATTGTATATATATACTGTATGTTCCCAGATTCTTACATTTGAGATTCACACAAACAAATGTTTGTAGTGCTCAAATAAATTAAAAAGAACAAAAAAAAAGCAGGTTCTTTTTAAATAATGACTGTCCCCACTTAACTGCTTTTAAATGCATTGGATCTACTTTATACTAAAGGAAATTACTCTGCGAATTCTCTTATTGCTTTCCCACAGTCTTTAAATTTACCATTATCGTTACTGCGTCCGGTGACTCACGGCATAAGGCTTGATAAAAAAGAATTGAACTTGAATTGTGTTACAGTGAGTCATTCACCAACATGCTCATTGCATAAATCGTCACGTAAAACATTTCCTCAGAATGTCAACAATCTGATCCGAATGCCAGAAGAATTAATGACAGATGGGCTTGAGATTCTGTTCGTGACAGGTTGATTCTCACACTGCAGGGCGACATTAAACACACTGTAATAATAGTAAAAGCATCATATGCTGCGAATAGAACAAGTTGCACAGTTTAGCTCGGATACAAAAGATAAGAAAACCTTTCAGATTGTTTGCCATTCAAAGAGTTGAATAGCCAAAGGGAATGCACTTCTTTTGAACCTCTGATTGGAAACAGAGTCATGTATGCGTCCTCCCAGAGGACGACGCATACATGAAGAAGAAGACAGCTGCTGGGTGAGAATCTCCCCGAACAATCTTCTGTTTGGAGGCTTTTGGTGAAGACAAACGCTGTAAACTGTAAAGATGGGAGGAACAGACTTGTGATTTAAATGCAGGACGAGGGCCAGTTTAGGAACTCATCTGACCCGAGGGTGTAAGGGCAATCCTGACATAGACAATGTAGGTTTTTATTCATCGTTTGGAGTTGGATTTCAGCATTGCAGGTGGATTGCAGGGGATCTGAGGCGAGCTGAATGATGCCTTGTTGTTCAAACAAGCCATCTGCAATGGCACCTAGCTGCCAATCAAAGAGCCATGTTGTTAATCATACATAACTTTAAGTCTTAATATAACTTGCAAAGGTGAATTAAAGAAAAATTCAGTCTTAGTACAGTTATCGTAAACAGGGAAATTAGCTATAGAGACCAAAACTGTTTTTTGTACCAGGCTGTAAACATGTTTATTTCTGCTGTGAAGTTGGACATTTTAACATAGATGCTTATGGAGACTGACCCGTTCTGTAGCCAGCCTCAAGTGGTGAACTGCAGTTTTTGGCACTTCAGCATTTGCTTCACTTCACATCCACGGGGGTTGCCGTTTGGATTGCACTTGTTAAAGGCTTCCTCGACAATCTCTCGTCTCTGCCACCATAGTAAAACACTGCTATAAATACTTTAGGTTAGGTGAAACTTAGAGGCTATATATACCACTGAGGGCCATAAATAAGAAGCACAAATGAGGAGCTAAAAATCTAATCTACATGTTTTTCTTTAGATGTGAGCTGATTGATTTACTGTGTATAAAACAAATGTGGAACTAGAGCAAACTCCATCACTTAACAGTAAATGTGAGGTCTGAATCCATTTTTAAGCATTATCCATAACTGAGAATGAAGCAGTGTGAGCTGTAAAAAGCTGACTTGGCTGCATCGGTTAATGACATTTCCCCCCCTGAACAGCAAGTGTGCCACTGGTTTCTACAAAGTGTGTAATTGACATTCTGAGGGCTGCGCAGTCACTCATGTGGCCCGTGAATGTATTAAAAGAAAGATGTGCTGATCCAAATGAGGCGAAAAGTTGAAGCTGGTATCGTCTACATTATGTGTGTCTGACAAATTGTTTCTTTGTCTAAATCCTTTTTTTTATTTTACTGCAGTGGTGCCCCGCTATAAACATGAATAAATGCTTTTGAAGTTATGAAAATATAGCGGTGCACACACGCCACCCCACAGAGAGAGAGAGAGGGGGAAACTGTTTTGAGTTGGTCAGTGTGGCTGTGTGTTTCATACTTGAGATAAGATTTCCCATCATCATTTTGTCTGCACTGCAGACGGCAAAGTGAAGTGAAGGCCAGACTTGATTTTCAGTCTGTCCACCAGTCTGTCTGAATGTTTCAAATCTCTATGCATGCATCCTGTAGAATAATGAAACATGCAGAGATTCAACATGCCACAATGTTTGGAAAAACAAATGATCTTGATTCGATGAGTAAATAATAGATTTTTCCTGTTGATTTATTCATTCACTCCGTCCTTCAGGTGATTCTCTTCTAAACAAATACAAACTGCCGTCACGCAGCACAAACTGAATATCACTCGAATGAATCGGACAAAACAATGTTGATTGATTTTCATCTGAAGATGACGAACGTGCGAGGAGAACGCTCCCTCAGACACGAACGCAAACTCTGAGTTGTTGGCATGCGGTCTCAGAGGAAAGCAGAGATCTCCGAGCTCTCACTGCTGGATGCAAAAACACACAGTTAGCCCTCCACTGCACACCATTAGTCTGAGGCAACACAACACAGTCTGGGTGTGCGGGGGTCAGTGTTTATAATTCTAATGATTGTAACAACATCTGAAAGCCCAATCTGTTTCTGATGGGGTTTTTTTTTATTTTAACCAAAGACAAAAAGATTTGCAACACTTGGTTAAACACGCTTGCTCATTTCGACAAAACAATCTTACTTCACGGTCGATTTGGAAGCTGCTCTGGAACTTTCAATCATACGACATGAGCTTCATCAGCAGACGGAGTTTGCCAAGTTGGATTTGTAGATGTAACACTTAATTTGGACAGAGTGTTTTTAACATTTCACAAGCTTATTACTGATAAATAAAGCTGACTTTGGGCAAGAGGCGGGGTGCATCCTGGACAAGTGGCCAGCTCATCACAGGGCACATATTACTCTGCAGAACAATTAAACAGTTGAACTGTTACAAAGACTCTATCTGTAGCAAGAGTGCAACCGAAAGCTGAGCTACAAAGTTCATTCTCGATCTTGGAAAAAGCACTTTACAAAACAAATTCTCCTCAATGTCCCCTGCGAGGTCGTCTTTTCTAAGACGGCTTGCAATTTGCTTAGATGTCATTCAGCCCTTTGAGTGACTCCACTACAGCAATTTAATTCAAATTCATTTTCAAACATCCTTGTGCAGCATGACCAAAAATCTGAAGAAGGGAAGGAGGACAGGCTGAACGAAGAGTGCACCTTTTTATATATCAGCATTCACACCTTTTTATCGTTGTTGCCGGGTTGTTTAATTTTGTTTGTTTGTTTTACTTTTCTGCATGTGCATATTTTATGTTAGATTGAGTTTATGTGCTTTATTGGTTAATTTGTGGGAAAGTCTGTTATGTGTAGGTTGTTTTATGACAGAATAAAAGCAAACCAAAGCACAGTGTTATAATTATGATGATGGCCTTGCATTGTTCTTTGTGTCTCTGACAGGTCGATATGCCCCTGAAGATTGGCCTGGACCAGTGACACAGTCTGAGTCAAGAACAATACTGTGTGTGTGTGTGTGTGTCTGTGTGTCTGTGTGTCTGTGTGTGTGTGTGTGTGTGTGTGTGTGTGTGTGTCTGTGTGTGTCTGTGTGTGTCTGTGTGTGTCTGTGTGTGTCTGTCTGTGTGTGTCTGTGTGTGTCTGTGTGTGTCTGTGTTGTTCTTCCCTTTCTCTTTCTGACATCATATTTTATACAGTTTTTTCTTCTGGGGACAGGAAATGATTATCATAAATCATTAGAGCTTCTCTCTCCGTGGTAATGCTGGGATCCCTGCTGAAGGCACACATGAATCATGTTCCACATACACACACGCATACATACAGTATATGCACATGCACGCAGCATGATCTAATTTCTGCTATTAATTGAATCTCTGGGAGTGTTTAACGAACCATTTTAGCCATCAGGATGTGTATATGGGGACAATCAATTTCCTGGGGCATTGCTAACCGCACACACACACACACACACACACACACACACACACACACACACACACACACACACACACACACACACACACACACACACACACAAAACACACGTCATCTTCACTCTCTTTGACTTCATGTGTATACAGTTTATTTCTCTAACTGCCTCACACGGAGCTCACACAGCTGCTCTGAACCTTTTCTTTCAAACTTTCTTTCTGACACTGAATGCAAACTTACAATGAGTATAAAGCAGCGAGTATTAGAGGGCGAGTGCCCCGTAAATCTGAATCTAAAATCATGTTCTTGTTTTGTTTTTCCAGTTTTCATGACCTTTAGCATGTGCTGCCACAGCAACAATTACTGTCAAAGAAAATGCCAAAACATGCTAAATCGGTCAACATCCCTCCCTTTACTGAGAGACATTACAAGCTTTACATCGAAGAAAGAACTGCTTCATTTTGCATGGACAGCCTGGGATTAGTAAAGTGATATTTTATTTTGCCAAGATGTCTGACAAATGTTTCACCACTGCAGCAGTATGTTAGTATTTATTGTTGTTGCTCTTTTTACATCATACTGATGTCAAAAATTCATTTTATTTATTTCCTCCTCATTCTCTTCCAACGACGACAAACAATCTTGATACACCTTGAAAACTGAAACATAAAAGTCTAAATGAGGCCAACGCAGTACAAAATAATAAACCAAATACAGTCTCATATACAGAAAATACACAGGCAAACAAAAGTATATTTACCGTGTGCGCCTCTAGAACATAGTGCAGTCTGTTTGTTGTCTTTCTTGACCATGCGCCACCATATATCCAGACTCTGTTTTGCTCTGTACGCGCGGTTTTCCATCTACCCACAATTCCTCGCACAACAAACCACTGTACATTTCAAAATAAAATAGGCCTCACATTGAAACTCTTTCTTTCTCCTTACTCTCATTTTAATACTTTAAACTGATTATGGATGTATACTTATTTATTAACCTTTTTAAACCATTTCATTAACTCATGAAACACTGTCTCAAACAGTTACAGTAAGTATTATATTTAGTACTTATGAACCTGATAAAGCCTGAAAACTATTTATCACCCATGTCCACTGCAGGTTGGGTAATACACTTTTGGTGTGCTCTTGCTGAAATGTGCAGCAGAACTGGAAACAATGTTCCTGTCGTGAACGTGATATAGAAGTGGAACTCACAGATTACTTGTACTTGTACTCAAACACTGAGCTAAGCTAAGCGGCCCCCTTTAGCTCAGTCCAAGCTGTCACGTTCAGTTCACCACAAAACTAGCCTACAAGCCCTGTACAAAAGGTCAATATCTCAGCAGCCTATTATTTACATCAGCGTTATCAGATTATGATCACAGATGAGCTGACAAACAGCACTCTCAGTTGCTCGTAGGTAGTTTCATTAAAATGATTGATTGTGTCAGAGGATTCGGATTCAGCTGATCCAGTTTAAAGTTCGTACATGTACTGTACCCCAAAGAGGTGTGCAGGTGGTGAAGTTCTGTGGTTGCTGTTATCACCAAGGTTCAGTTTTATTTTATTTATATACTGTAGCACCAAATGATAGCAGAAGTTATCTAATGTCCCTTTCCATACAGAGCAGGGCTAGACTGTCATTTTCAAACATTATTTATGCACAAACTTTCTTAAAGAGGCAGAAACCTCGAGCAGAACTCGGCTCGCGGCCGATGGCCATCTGCCACGATTGGCTGCATTTAGAAGGAGATAGAGAGATGCACACACAAAATTATTAGTAATTACAAAATTTATCATATTTACTATTGCTTTTTATTTTATTTTATTATGTATAGTTTGCTTATAGTATAGTTTTATTCTTACGTTGTCACTGTCACTTTTTGTAATGCTGCTGCTGCACTATAATTTCCCAGCTTGGGATAAATAAAGTATATCTATTCTATTCTATCTATACAACTATACTTCTAATGTAAATATTACTACTACTACTGGTGGTAGTAATAATAATATTAATATTTCTAGTGGATGTCAAGTAGAACCACTTTAGCAGCCACAATCCCTGAGAAGCTGCGAAATGAAAAAGCAAAAAGACTAACGTACATTAATGGGACCTGAAAGTGTACCAATATGTTCTGCCATTAGTCTTCTTTGTTCTTGTCAGACTGCTAAAAAAAATCCTCTGTGTCTCGCTGTTTGCTCTGCAATGCAAATCAGACAAAAGCGTCCAGAAGGGGAAACTAAAAAAATAAATACATTTTAAAAAAAAAAGATGAAGAAGGAAGCTGGTTGATGATCAAGGACGGTTTCAGGCGTCATCTATCACAAGTCATTTTCAGTGTACGTCCCAGATAGCTGCCATCTCAGTGCGTTGAAAGGTCACCGATAAACAAGGTCAAAGCTGAAACTGATTGATCTTTGAGCACTGCAGCGAGACATTAAAACTGAGCGGGATGCAACACCCGAGACAGCGCTGCCGCAAGGCGCGGCGTCTTAGCTTCCTTCATGTGAAAAACATGGCCCGCCTCAGAGAGATTCTGCTGTTGATCATATGTAGAGTAGGTCTCATGCAACGCCTAATAATGTTCAAAGTAGTTATAAATCATACTAGATTGAATATTTATGGAATTTAACGTAGACGGTGTGCCCTGATGCGAAACATTTTTCATTTTTTTGTTGATGTTTCACACTTTTATCCTCAGTAAACTGTGATCTTAAATTCGCTCTCATTTTCTGACTTATGAACAAGCTGTCCTCGTCATCATGAATCCAATTTCCTGTAGAGACACAGTTTAAGTCATCTTCGTCATAGGCTGTGTTTCAGTGGGAATGGATGCTTTTGAAATGAAAACTGTGGATGCTCAGCGAGCTTGAGGCAATTCTTTGCTGCCAACCCTTTGACTTTACATGTTGAATATTTCATTTCTTCTTAAGCCACCTTTGTTCTTGCCCACCCTCGGAAGGGCATGACTCGTATATTACCTTTCGCTGGTACTAATTGGGTTACAGTAGAAAAATATTCATGTTTAAATCATTTTTCCTCTGGAATTGATATGAAGGATTACTGAACTGACAGCATGTGTAGTCAGCGCTACAAGAAAAGAAGAGACGACAAACGTGAGATGACAGAGCTGCTCATATCAGATTCGAAACCCGGCGGCTGGCATATAAGAATACAAAGTGATTCTCCAGACCGGTCTGTGGTGTAGCGCTGTATACCAGACATGCACACTTTGCTGTGCCTTCACTGTGGCAACCCAGTCATCCCTCAGTTTGGCCTTTATCCTTTTCCCCTCCAGCAGAGTCACTCACTATATATCTGCAGCCATAAAACTAATCTCCTCAAGCAACCTTTCACATCCTCCTTTCATCATGATTTATATTCCCCTATCTCCTTCCTCCAACTTTCTCCACTCATGGTCACATCTGAGTTCAGTTCAAGACACAGAAACAGGATGTGTTCTAAAGTTTGTGACGCAAGTATTGAGCGAAACACAAAGCAATGGTGTCATTGAGAAAAGGCGGATATTGAGCAGAGAACAATTTCAGCCTTGCCAGAAGGTGCTTCACACTGTGGTTTGTAGTCTGCTAAGCACAGAATACATTTAATATCACAGCGTGATATTAAATATCATGATGGGAGACTGCTGGAATCAATTCAACGCTTCAATTTTTAACAAGATTGTAACAAAACTGTATTTCAATTAGTCAGTTATGGTATAGTTACTGGTTCGCTGTGGTGTCACGGGACCCCATGGGGTCTTTGAAGTGTGTGAAGTGTATATTTTATCCATCAATGCACATGTGACAAATTAAAGGAAAAACTTGAATAAACGAGTGGATTAAAATGCTGAACATGTGAATTTATTCTGTTTCTGTTTCTGTTCTGTAACAAGATGTCAAGAGGAAACTATCTAAGTGAGTCTGAAAGAGCGTCTCATTCACTGGATCGTCTTTCAATGGAACAGTGACATCTGCATTCAGACCTACGGGAAAGACTTCAGTAAGTAGGGTCGGACATTGTGGTCGACAGAGTGCATTATGCCCACACATTAGTTCAACATGTCATGAAAAACAGAAGAGCAACTCTTTTTCAGGTGGATGTGAATGCAGGACGTGATCAGACTGTCAGCAGGAACAGTTAATCAACAATTACACAGAGAGGAAATTATAGTTGGGCTGCAGTCCATGAACCACTCATTACGAAGCTGAATGTATTCAATGGTGCAAAAGCCATTAGCACTGGTCGGAAAGAGATATGATCAGATGAGTCATACTTCACATATTGTGCATATGTGATGTACACCAAGAGAACAGTACAGGTCTGACAGCCAGGTGATCTGTTATACTGTTTGGGGGCAGTTGATGGTATGGTTTGGGTCACTGCAATTCACCTTTAGCCTACGATAAAACGTCTCTGATGGAAGTGTCTTCCAGGTTGACAATGCCTCCATCCAAAGTGCACGAGGGGTCACTGAATGGTTTGACGTATATAAAAACAATGTGAATGTTAGCACTGTCACCTCAAATCAAGAAGGTTCCTGGTTGGACCCTCGGCTGGAGTCTGCATGTTCTCCCTGTGTCCGCATGGGTCCTTTCCAGGTACTCCAGCTTCCTCATTGGTTAATTGGTGAATTTCCCCGTAGGTGTGAATGTGAATGGGAAATTTGTCTCTATGTGTCCTGTGATTAACTGGCACCTTGTCTGGGTTGCACTCCAGCCTCTTGCTCCAGCTGGGATGGCTGCTTATAGACGTGTCAGACAGGGCTGTCCAGCACCACCACTATCTTCAAAACACAAAATGAGGGAATATCTTTTGGAAGAACGGTGTCCATCCCTCCAGTGGAGTTCAGAGACTTGTAGAATCAATGCCGAGAAGCATTGAAGCTGTTCAAGCAGCACGTGGCGGCACTCCAACACTTTCTGTTTAATTTGTCACCTGTCTGTACAAACATCACTATCCTTTTTCACACTGTGTGGGCGCTTGCTGTGCAATAATGATGGAAATACAAGGAGCCTCGTCTCCTTTTCATCTTTGAACTCCAAACCTCATTCTGTCCAACAGTACATAAGACACGTTACCAGCAACAACGCAAGAAAAAAGCACAGGCCTCTTTTTATCTGCTGGCTACAGGCTATAGGTTTTTCCACTCTCATTTCACCAGGCAGTTTCTGGAAGAACACTGACACAAACAGCCAGGGGGCGTAGTTACAAGAGAAAGGATGGAGGGAGGGTGGGGAATATAGATGTGCATGTTCGAGTGTGGAAGAAGAGGAGGAGGAGGAGGGGAGGCGGTATAGACTAACTATGCCAGTGTATTTCCCCAATGGCGACGCCAAGATGATTTTTTTCACTTTTTGTTACACGTTGACACGTTGATGAGCCCCTGTATATTTCATGGGAGAGTCGATGGAGCTGCATGATAAGTAAATCACATCAGCTGATGATCACATCTCCATCCAGGCTGTGTGACCCATCGCCTGTCAATGGATTTTCAGAGTAATAGAAATGGATCAACAAATGCAAGACTGTATGTGTGTGTTTGGATATGGCAACTAAAAAAAAACAAACTAAACATGCCTTTGAGGATTTGTGTACATGAATGTGACATGCTACAGAAAGAGGCCACAGCACCATCTAGCGGGGAGAAATGCTCTGTCACATTCAAACTACATGTGTGAGGCAGAGGTTGTACAAGGTCCAAAAAAATATCAAGCTGACTTGCGTTAGAGTGTTAGATAATTATTGAAGAAGCTGGAGTTGCCGTCAGGGATCTGCATGTTACACAGATAAGTACAAGAAGTGGACTGAGTCCGAGTCGAGTCCGCCTGAAAGTGCATGAAGATAAATAATGCTCGCTGCTGAGAATGATTTGAGTTCATTATCTGCAGGCGATAATGCAAGGGTGTATTTTTCATGTTTTTGGCTGACCTAATCACACCACCAGTTGAACATTGATCTCGTCTGCTGTTTTCTAAGATTGTTTGGTTACTGAATCATCTAAGAAGTCATTAAAAAACCATCATTTAAGGTCTCAGCATGCTTTAAACAGACAACAGAGAAATGTTCAACCCCTACGTATTTCCACATCTCTTCACACCTGGCTGTGTAAGGAGACCAGGTTGGTTGGAAAAGTTACAAGAGGTTACTGTTAGTCAGTCTTAGTCTGAAGCATACCGAGGCCTTTAGGGCTCCGTCAAACATGGATTTAGATTGCTGTTTAATTATCTGCTAACAGTACAAAGTAAAGAGAATGATGAGTCAGATTTTACTGAAAGCAGCTCACCACGACTGTTCATGACCTTTGAGGGAACAGAGAGTCAACAAAGCAGAAAGCTATTAGCTGTGTGCACCATCGACCCTGCCCTGCTGGAGTATCAAGATGTCAGTCGTGACAGGACTGTATGATGTTAATACATTCCCTTGAATTTTCTTAAGTTACTCTCTGATTAGAAAGCAAGAAGTCTAGCTGTCTAGCTGTCGTCGTGTTACAAAGATTACAGCATGAATAAATTATGCTCTGACACTTTCTGACTGACGCAGGTCACGATCAGGCTACATCATGTGTTGGATAACAGATTAGTGTAGACTCAATCTCTGACGACGAATTAGCCTCTGGGGAAGACAGACGTTATCCTGAAAATGTATAATGGATATCCAGACCAAGCAGACCAATATCTCCTGCAGTCTGATACACAAGAATGACAAGAAAGACACATTTCTGCTAATCCTATGAAGTCCTACTGTGCTGTGCCCTGTATTACACTGCAGATCAGCTGTTTGGATCAGAGAAACACAAACATGTACCGTCTTTGAAATCTTTGCAAACAGGAAATTTGATTTCAATCTAAGCTTGCAACATTTCGATATATATAAAAAAGACAATGATAATCACACAGTGTTGTCTTTTTAGAATAGCTGGCTCTATTCAGCAGAAATGCCTGTTAAACACTGCTTGTGCTGTAGCAGCGCAGATCGATAAGCTGAACTTGTCTTCAACTCTAAATTGAAGGAGTCTGCTGGGAACACCATGTTGCTCTGTAAGACCGGCTCAAATAAAGAACACTCAAAGTTTTTTAGGGGATTAGAGCAGCTTTTGTCTACAGGACTGTAAAGTGCCTGGAACAAACTCCAGATATGGTCTCAGGGTCCGCGTGGATTAGTTTAATCTGACTAGAGTTTCGCCTGTAGATCTGGTCTGAAGCTCAAAGTCATCTTTTGATGGGTTGGTCTTGTCATGTTTGAGTCCTGAGGAGAAATAAAGCTCTGCATGGCTTCATATGGAGGTCTGTAGGTCATAGACGAGGGGTTTACAGGAGAAACTCCATCTTACTATAAAGAATTACTGTCTTTAGTTACTGTCTACACATGCCTGAAATATACAGATAGTCATAATCAAACATGAACAGAATGTTAAAGCGGGGCTGAAATGATTCCACAGTATGTGTCCCTGGGGTTGTTTGCTTATCAGTGTCAGTGGAAAGTGTTGCACTATAAGGGCAGCTAATTTTGTGTACCGTGTGTGTGTGTGTGTGTGTGTGTGTGTGTGTGTGTGTGTGTGTGTGTGTGTGTGTGTGTGTGTGTGTGTGTGTGTGTGTGTGTGTGTGTGTGTGTGTGTGTGTGTGAGAGATGCAGATCTTTTGCGTATGTGAGAGAGAGACAGAGCTGTTCTTCTCACACTCTGATGACTCACTGGTGACAGACAGTTCTGACTCTTATTTTTGGTATTACTTATCCTTGATTTAAATTCCATCCCTCTCGTAGATTACACACACTCACACACATATTGTCACGCGCTCACATCCACGCCCTCGTGCATCAGAAGAGACTTAATGTTTCACTCGACTTTTCTGCGGCTGACAACCTTGTGTATCTTTTATTCAACAACATTCAATAGTTACCAGCGAAATAAAGTTTGTCAGTTGAGGATCTTGACTCAACATTTAGCACAGTTAGCATGTGTCTTCTCTTTTCAGTCAACATTGTGTAGAAATGAGTAGCAGCCAGATAATATAACTTATTAGTACAACAGCAAGAAGCCCAGCTCAGCGTCTTTTAATATTTTAATTCATGAAACTCTCACCAATGACAAAAAGTCAGTCCCAGCTTTACTATTGACCAGTAACTCTTTTTCTCCTTTCAGCTATTTCATCTCCCTTGGCATCTATCATTATCACAGAAGCTGCCGAGGTTGGTTATATTGCCAACTTGCCCAGCTCCGGTTCTGGCATGACACCGACTCCGCTCCCTGTCAGCAGGTCCAGGCGCCTGAAAACCTCCTTGTCCTGCTGGTCCATAACACCTGTGTTGTAAAGACTGACACTCCCCCTGTGCTCTGAGCTCACAGTCCCAGCTGCCGACAGTAGCTAACAGCAGCTACAGTTTGCAGCAGTTCACCGTACTGTCCATCGGGATCACAGCGATTACAAATCATTCAAAGATGCAACATTTTAGAGTTCAATTCTGTCCCTAAAAAGCTTTCTCCTCGTTAAAGATGTTGGCTGAAATAGTTTCCAATGGTGCCAAACTTTATTGACTTCTAAAACTACTTACCCACCATCCATTCACATGATTAATATTTTCAGAGCATTCACATTTTAATGGCTGAACTTCCTGTTAAGCTTCCTTGCTTCAGGACGTTAACTGTGGGATATAAACTATAACACTATAAGTACCCTGTTATCCAAGTGGCTGTGGCAATATTTATACCTCTCAGTGATGGCATGAATTATTACATTTACACAGGGATTAGTACATGAATGAACAAGGGAGTAAAACCATGTCCTGACGCCATCTTCATATTAAAAGAGTGATATTGATCTTTTCACGTAACTCTTAGCGAGAAAGCCAAGGGCATCTTTTTCCCAGACATTTTTCGTTTAGACTTTTCAGCTGATGTTTTGATCTTCTTTCTCCACTGCACTGCAGGCCTCTGTCACACTTTCATGTCCTCAAAATGTCCAATGTATGGTAGCTGTCATGAAAGATTGCAGATAGTACAGCCTGAAAAATCAACTTTAAAGAAGATCTGACACAACCACAGCCACCAGGCTCTGTAAAGAAGCAAAAATTCACACATGTAACTTCACGTGTAGCAAAACCGTGAGGGTGAAATCAATTATTTGCCTCTTTCTGCTACGATAACCGACTAAAAAGAGTGATACAAATGAGAGAAACATCTACAATAAAGCGAAATAATGTGTAAAGATAGACAGGCCAACAACTTTAGAAGCAGGAGTGTGTGTGGCAGTCTAGTTTTATTATTGGAGTCACAGGGCAGTCCATAACAAGGATGTAATTGGCAGCGTCTGAGTGGAGATTTTGCAGGTGTCAGACTGATGCAACACATCACTGCTGCACCTCGATGATAAGATAAGACCCTGTCACTATCACATTCACACACACTAAAAGGTGTCAACTCCTTTTATCCTGATATATATATATATATATATATATATATATATATATATATATATATATATATATATATATATGAAGCATCATTATTGCTTGCACACCTCATAGACACCACAAACAGACAAACAAACATGCTATGGACATCGTATTGATTTTGTCCCTCACATTACCTCGTTTTGTCCAAAGGGCATCTTCATGAGAGCGATGTGAGGCCTCAGCTGTGGAAACAGGAAGGTGAATCAACCCTGACGAATTTGCTCGCTTGCGTTAAATTCATCCGATCAGTCCTCTGATTGTCTTCATTGGGATGCAATACAGTAGTTAATAGGATTCATTACTACAAGAGGCTGTTTTTGCAATCAGGTCATCAAATTATATTTAAAAAATGTTTGTGTAAAAAAGAAATGTTGTGGAGTTTCAAAATGTCTTTCTAATAGATGCCAGTGTTACATACAGTGAAGGATGAGTCTGATGCTCATCAATCAGCAATGTGTGAGTCCGTCTCTCAAAACTTTCCCCTCCTGTCTGTGGCAGTCAAGCTGATTCATTCCTACTCAAAAAAATTATTTTAAATTGGTCAGAAATATATACAGTATATAATTTTTAATTTTTTTAAGGGCTAAATCATTTTCTAAAACAGCTGGACGCTGAGATTTACCAAACTTTAATGACACAGGATTAAATCACTTTTCTCAGACGTGGATTGATCTAAAATACAGCAGTGGGATGGTGTATGTGGGATAGGCTCAAAATAAACTACAGTGCATGCATGCATGCATGCAGAAAGGTATTTTCAGCAGGGGGATATGTGCATGTGTGCAACAGCTCACGCACTATGCACATAATAAAAAACAGACAGATGTTCCATCCGTTCATCCATTTTCTGTAACCGCCTATCCTTATCAGGGTCGCAGGAGGCTGGAGCTGAGCTGGCATTTGGCAAGAGATATTACTGCGGAGATATTATTGCAGCACTGCTGCACAGAGGCTCTAAGGAAATGTCGATCTGCGTCATTGCAACCAACCACACGGCTGACTGCAATAAGGTAAACACAGATCAGGACAGTGTAAAGTACAGTACAGTACTAAGAAATACAAACTTTATCACCATGCTTTGTATAAAACTAAACTTGTTGCATGATGAGATATGTCAGTGGTCAGTGAACATTTAAAGCTCCAATCTGCGTAACAGTAAAATCAGCTGATGTCCCTGCAGTCATTGAAATAAAAGTCCAGACAATAAACGACTACTTGAGCTCGCTGTCTCTCCTTTCAGAACTCTGAGCTCAGTGTTGTTCTTTGGATCCAGTCGTTTGTTTGACTAGAACATCATGGGCGAATGTAGCCCCAGCAGTCCTCCACCTCCTACACAAATGCTACAGTGTGTGTGTTCGTCACAGTGCAACTGTGTATTTAATTGTTTGTGGATGACAGCAGAGCTTTGTGGCACAGAGGGAAAAGTTATTTCAAGACACATCATTGATGTGTTCCTATGAAGTGTTTTAACAGTGAAGAGAATTTTATGCTATAAAAAGACGTTTAAAGAGTATTTTGCACACTTGATGTTTGTTGTTGTACTGTTCATTCCTCCAGAGATGAGGGCTCACATGTTCGAGATGTTGCCATTTGTTGCTATTCTGTGCAGATATGACTTACCTGTACACATGATAACAATATTTTCACCTGAGAGCTCATCCTACAGCTAGTTATGGTAATCGAGAAACGATTCTTGTTGAGAACCGGCTCCGTGTGTTTCAATTCAATGGAATCGTTTGGCAGTTTATCTAAAGATTCTCTTATCGATTCCAGAAAGCACAAATCACGTTACGCACGCTCGATTCTACGACTAATTTCGCCACATAACTTATGCAAGTTTCGCACTTGCAATGCCATCAGTAGTAAACAGTGTCACCCACTCGATTCAAACGCTCCAAAGTTTGGCTGCGTTTTACCAAAAAAAGACGGCAACAGGGCGACTTGCAATCATTGCAAAGTGGAGATGACAGCGTCAGGAGAGAACATGGCAGGCAATATTTTTAAATGAATGTCGTGTTTTTGACACGCTTCGGACTGGAGATGAATCTCAACCTAGCAGCAGCAGCAGCAGCCAGGCTATGACCACCTCTGCGGTTACTACAGAAGGTAAATATCCCACTGCCTACCGTGTTAGCGCCATGTGCTGCTTTGTAATACATGCTATATCAGTTAACAAATTAAACAAATGCCTTTGATGATCATGACGAGAGAGAGAGTCTGGCTGGCTCAGAGGCTGGCAGCTGTACCAGTATTCGCTCCAGTTCACTACCTTCTCTAGATGATGCTGATCAAACTGTTTGTTCTCCTTTTTTTCCCAAATGAGAGTCGATAAGAGAATCGATAAAGAATCGAATCGTTAAGCAGAATCGATAATTGAATCAGAATTGTAAAAATCTTATCAATTCCCATTATTACCTACAGCAGACAACCCTTTCTTGTAAACAGTCAAAAGTTACTTCTTCCCTTGTTGCCGCACTGCTGCGTTGTTTGTTCCACTGCGTTCATTTGCATGTCAGTGGAATAATGTGAAACCACCGGCAGGACAGTGTGTTACATCTCCCTGTGTCCACAGAGTACCTTTAAGTTTGACTGGAGTCCAACTCTGACATCATCCTCTTCCATCAGTGAGGCTGTGCTTTCTTTGGAACCTTGTAACACAACCTTAAAGAACAGTAAAAACTAACTAATGCTACAGTTCTGTCATCCTGATACATGTTGCAAAACATCTGTTACATCTTTATCTTCATTCACCCAACATTGTATGTCCCAGTTCACTTCACATTCAACCTTCCCATGATGCTGGACACCAATAACACTAGATCTGACTCAGAAGTTAATTTAAATATATTTAAAGTGGCATGATGTATCTTTCAACCATAAAATAACTATATATCTTTTCCATATATCTATCTTTTGATGCTACATTGACTTCTATAAGGGTGGATGGTGCCTTTGTGATTTACACTCCCTGTACGTCTGATCTGGCACTATGTAACTTTGGGTTCTGGATTGGGAGCGCTTAACAAAACTGGATCATATTTTGTGAGGAAAATGTTTTCGGGTTTCCCCTCTGATCTCATCCAGATGCTCCGTCTCTGTAATTGAAGGTAAAGTAAACTTCTGCTAACCATAGCGGCTGTTAGTTAGCTCAGTAAGTAGAAAAGTTACTGTCAGCAACTGGGTGCTCAGCGCACTTTGGCTTTGCCAAAGGAGACCCAGGACTGGGATAATGCCGGTAAAGGGCGGTGCCGGTGTCATCCCAGAGCTGGAGCCCGGTGAGCTGGCAATGTAACGGGGCTCAGCAGCTTCTATAGACACAGCTAATGGAAGAGACGATGAAACCTGATGGAGGAAGGACGAATAAATCTGGAACTGACTTTTGGTTTTTGCCGAGAGCTTCCCAAGACACCAAGCTGGGCTTCTTGCTGTTGGGCTAGTCAGTAGTATTAGCTGGCTGCTATGTCTTGTGTTGTTGCCCTTGTGTTGGCAAAGTTATTGTCCATATTCATCAAAATGGTCAAATCACAACTACCAAATGTTACTTAATCATAATATAAGTCCCATGTATTACAGATAATGAAACACAGATCTTAGCGTTGATCACATTTTAATAATTCAGTGGTATTTAAGTATTTTGAGGCTTCTTGACAGATGTCAGGAGGATTTGACTTGAGTTATGTTTGTTTGCAGATGCATAGTTTTGTTTCATTTCTTGTCACGGTTTTTAACGTACTGAGCTGGGTGATTTGTGTGGGGATTTTTAATTTTTTTATAGGATTCCATTTTTATATCATGACATACTATATAAGATGCAAATCCATGTTCCCATGCAGCCACATTTACAACACATCACATGCTTATAGGGAGGTCACCAGCTGCCATAAGTGTCAAGTGTTGTAAAATAGAAAGTCTCTTTTAAGTAAAATTCAGTTGTCGCACACTCAGGGCCAGCGGACAGTTATGTATGTTTAAGATTTATTAACAGCTGTAGATTTATCAGTCTGTGGAGACAAACAAAATCTGATCTGCTGCCTCGTTTCGCCCCCATCATCCTCCTGTCCTCTCACTCCATTCAGCTTTCAGTTCAAACATAGTCTAAATTAAACCCATTCCCAACTCAAGTAATAGAAAATCTTACTTTGGTTCGGTTTTAAAACAGTCAAATTAAAGCTGCAAGAAAGCAGAAATGTTGCAAAACCACAGAGATCTTACCTGCTTCAACCTCACATCAGTTCAGCAGATTCACTTTCCAGTTTCAGACGATGACAGTGACACCGTGACCATTACAGAGGCTCCAGACACAGACCAGAGGCTCCTCTGCATTTGTCATGGCTGAGAGAAGGTTGGCTGGATTTCACAGAGCCTGAGGATTGGGTTAAAGTTGTTAAATGTGTGTGTGTGTGTGAAAGTCAGCATGTTAAAGGGGGTCAGGGCAGACGGTGTGGATTTCAGGGAGCAGGGAAGCAGAGGGTTAAGGGTGAATCACCAGGGGAGGGAGAACAAATCAGTCGTTATTTTTCAAGGGTTGAAGGGGAGAGCACCGAGGGCAGCAGCTAGAGAGATAAAGGCAGCAAGGTCGGCATTTTTAGTTGGAGGTGATGAAATTAAGTTTAACCTCCTAAACCAATGACCAGGTGGTGGATCAATATAAACTGGTGTACAGCCAAGCATTGCTAAAAACTTAAAAAATATTTTTAATCCTCGTGGAGAGGCAAAGGGTTCTAGAAATGTCAATTATATTTATATCTGATGAAACTGAGCATCCATAAAAATGTGGTTTGAACATTTGATTCAGTGTAAACTTCAAATTGCTTCTATAAAGAGTTTGATCAAGCCAGTGCAGAATATAACACAGGTGTGGAATTATATGGGAAATATGTTTTAAATGAAATAAATTCATTTTATTAACGTCAGCCATTATGTTGGCACTTTGATTGCCTCTGAGAGATACTGGGTAAGATACATCCAACTATGATGTCTAAATATGTCATGTTTGATATGCAGCGTTCTGTATGTAAAATCTAAATGTAGTACTCTATATTAAATGCCAAATATGAAGTGCTCATTGGTTTATATGAAGTACTTACAGCAAAATGATGTCATTTTTTTAATCCTTAAAATAATTAAAATCATGTTACATTGATAAATCAGGTAAAAGCAACAAATATTTCCTGGAAAAAATGTTTTGCTGATGTCGCTCAGTTTGTTAGTCAGACTGTGAGCTCGGAGCACTAGGGAAAGGTTAGTGTTTGTACCACAGCCACTTTGGACCGCTGTCAAGAGAAGGGTACAGGGGAACACTGACGGGGGACTGAGCTGGAGTGATGCCAGGCCCAGAGCTGGGCAGGCAGGTAAAGTAACTTGGCTCAGCAGCCTCTATGGACATGATGGCAGAGGCAAAAAGGACTGAATGGGATGTCGATGAAAGGAGCTGAAAAGAGAAAAAGAGTTTCAAAAGAGGAAGCAAAGAAGAGAAAAAGAGCGAGAGTAAATCTGAGACTGACTTTTAGTCATTGGTGAAAGCTTCATGAAATAAAAGGCTGAAGGACAGACGGCGAGCTGTCGGACTAGTAAGTAATATTAGCTGGCTGTAATGTAAAGTAATGTAATCAGAACAAATACACGCTCTACATACAATGTACAGCTGTCCATATTTATAACAATAGTACTGTGCTCTGAAACTGTCGCAAAAAATACCAATGTCTACACAATGTTGCTTTAATTAAATCTGTCTGGGAACGCTTGTGTTCACCACCAGACACATGAAGCTCTCCCCTTCATATTCTTGTTTTCTTTTCATTCATTTGTTATTTTCCCTTCACCCTTTCCCCTGTGTGTGTGTGTGTGTGTGTGTGTGTGTGTGTGTGTGTGTGTGTGTGTGTGTGTGTGTGTGTGTGTGTGTGTGTGTGTGTGTGTGTGTGTGTGTGTGTGTGTGTCTTTTGGCTCACGACCAAATGATACACCCCACCCACCCTCTTCCCTATATTATTTGTCTTCTTCAGTGTTTTTCACACCCTTAATGTTAGACTCAAACAAACAAACACACACACACACACACACACACACTGGGCTTCATCGTCATGTTGCTGTCTTTGATGTGAGTGGTGTGTGTGGAGCTGATGTGCAGTGTGACTTCCGTGCAGCCTTGGGACGATCGTGGGAGAGGTGATGACAGGAAGTGAACAGGGTGTCGAGAGAACATAAAATCATATTGAACTCTGTGTCGTGTTCTGCATCACAAAGTCATCAGTCTGTCTAACTATTACTGCAGAGCCCGAATGAATCTTTGTAACAGTGCTGTCACACTTTACATTTCATCTACTACAGTGGTTCATTTCCATAACTCCCAGGTTTCTCATAATAGCCTGTTTTATTAGATCACACACACACACAGTTCAGAATCCTCAGAGCCTCATATACACATTCACAGACACACACACACACACACACACAGTTCAGAATCCTCAGAGCCTCATATACACATTCACACACACACACACACACACACCTTTAGGAGTGCTGTATAAATGTGCTTACTAACAGACCAAAGATACTGCACATGTAACATCTCTGACATCGACCGGGAAGCTTGGATTTCAGGCTCACCTCAGCAGCTCCAGATTTGTCGATAGATCAGGACGTTTGCCAACATAAAAACAATGTGATAATGTTTCAGCTCATTGTTCAGCTGTCTGGCCTGCAGCTTTGCTGTGTATGTTCATCTGGATGTAGCACAGTAATGGGTGTAAACACTGCTGCTCCATGCAGTGCAGTCCATTTACCATCCTGTCGCTGTCATTTCTAGCCATTGCAGGCAGCAGTTTTCACACACACAAAACCCTACTGTACAACACCTGCCCTGTATCAAACATTAGACACACACAGTTGGTGATTAGCTGGTCAACACAGGGGATCATAAAGAAAAACAGGAAACAGATCTAAAAGGAGATGTGAGAAAATTGGACCTAACATTTGCCAGGCGGCCAGAAACACAACTCTAAATGTCTAAATGTGAAAGTAGGCAATGTATTGCTGACATGTTTGTGTTATCAACTACAAATCTAGTGTTGTAGTTGATGATCGAAACCACCTCACCTCTCCTTCTTTGCTGTGCAGAAGAAATTGCAGTGCACGGAAAATACAAAAGGCCCTCTGTGGACTGCTCTTATATTTTCACACTACATATCTATTCACTGATGGAATTAACCATACAAGCCCACATGCAGGCTGAAGGAGCAGGGGATCGAACCGCCGAACATCTGATTAGTAGAAGACCGGTGTAGAAACATATTCAGTCCAACATGACTATCTGGTTAGCACTGTCACCGTCACAGCTGGTTCCTGGTTCGAACCCGGGCCGGGGCCTTTCTGTGTGGAGTCTGCATGTTCTCCATGTCTCTGCGTGAGTTCTCCATCTTCCTCCCACAGTGTGAAGACATGCACTTAATAGGTTAATTGGTGACTCTGAATTGCCCGTCGGTGTTACTGTGAGTGTGAATGGTTGTTTGTCTCTATGTGCCCTGCGATGAGCGGGCGACTTGTCCAGGGTGTACCCCGCCTCTCGCTCAAAGTCAGCTGGGATAGGCTCCAGCCCCACCGTGACCCTGATGAGGATAAGTGGCTACAGATGATGGATGGATGATGGATGACTATGGGATGAAGAGCCGTGGCGTCTGTAGCTATAAAGGTTCATTCAGTGGTAACAAAACATAGTAATTCTCATATTACTACTATTATACACAAATGAAAACATGCATATTAAATTCCATTTCTGTAAATAGAGCCATACTGGACCTTTAACCCTTTTTAACACATCAGCGAGCCTGTTAAAGTCACATCTGTCAGTCTCTCACATCATCTGTCTCCGTTTCACTCGGCCTCTCCAACAAACACACAGACACACTGTAGCACACCATGCAACTCACACAATGTACACTGCAGACTCATTAAACTAACTGCTGTGAAACCTTGTGATCGGGGATTCTACGCTTCAGTTCCCCGCGGATCATACGCAGTCTCCAACTGCTCCTGCGGGGCGCCTTTGACCCACGCGAACGAACACACACACACACACACACACACACACATGCAGTCAAACACAGAAACACACACGCGCGCTGGGTGGTATGTGCAGTTGCGATATCATTTAATGAACTCACATGGTCTAAAGTTAATCAGCTTTCCGTAAGTAGCTGCTAGGTCATCCATGAAGATTTATTCCTGTTTTTTGATTAATCATATGATCATGACTTGCTTTTTTTTTAGCGTGGAAACTCATGTGGCTACTAGAATTTTGTTATCGTCATCATCATCATCATCTAGATCATCATTAGCATCATCATCAGCAGCAGCAGCAGCAGCAACAGACATACTACACTGTCTATGTCTCTTGTATTCATATTATTGATACAGTTCATTGTGCTTCATTGAGCTTAGACACTTTTCTTAGGACCAAGGACAACAGTAACAAGATAATGCAAAGACTACACACACACACACACACACACACACACACACACACACACACACACACACACACACACACACACACACACACACACACACAGACACACACTAGTTTTCACTAACATATTGACTGTGCATCAGTCCTTTTATCCAAAACTGAGTGAAGAATTTTAATGAGAAGCACATGACTGTACAATCCTGGTTAAGATGACAAGACCTCTTGTTGTAGCTGCACACACACACACACACACAGTCTGCACAGACACCCCCCACACACATACTGGAAATTGTCAAGCATGCCGTATAGTGAAAGGAAATTTCTCTTGTCTGTGGGATTTATTTATTTTTATTAAGAAAGATAAGAAGCAGAAGGTCTCGGGCAGATTTAAAACACACGCACACATATTTCACAGTTAATGGTGTTTTAATTGTATTACAGACTGAAAACAGACAAATGATGTGAAACACAAGCAGTGCATGGAACTTTTGGCAGAGCCTCAGCGGTCCACAGTGGAAAAATACCTACCATGACACCGAATCAGAGAGACGGTGAAGCACAGACATGGGATGCATGCGAATGAATGCATTCGAGGGAATTAAGAAAGAAAAACGAGGAGGCTTGATAAAAAACGAGCGGCTGAAAGAAAAAAGGGTGCACGAAAGATTTCTGTTTCTCATTGTCTGTCCTTGAGGCAGACAAACTGCTTTGTGTTAAATGTTAATCTTATTCTCTTTCCCTCTCACTCTGGCTTTCTCTTTCTCTCTCTCACAGACACACAAGAATGCTGTTCAGGTTTTTCCTTCATTAATAAAACATGACTGATCACAAACTGATGGGTGTGGGTATCTACGCTGCCTCTTTCCATGATTGAGCAGCATCTACAGAAGCCGCGCTGTTAAGTAATACTCAGCTTTTGATCGTTAAAGCAGGCTAAAATGTGGCTTGGAAGTATTTGTACCTTGTGTTTAATGGAAGTGTCAGCTTGGCACTTTCAACCAAGAGTTATGGCAACAGCCAAAAAAGATAAAGTAAAAGAAAAAAGCATCACACTTTGCAAACTACTCTTGCAGATAATGCAGCTCTGTTGTTAATCATTAAGATTTTCCTGCATATCATTTCTCAAAAACATGGCCAAGATTTTTTTTTTCTTGTCACACTGTTGCCTTGTCATAGCTCAGAGGCTCAGTCTGAAGGAGTGTACTTGGCAAAGTATTGGCAGAGTGATTTAAACCAGACATGGCCTGATCAACAACGTTCATTTTGTCAATTGCCAAAATTTCCAAGAATTTAAAGCCATGCTAAAAACCCTGCAAATATGGACTCAAAGCACAATGGTGCATCGACATGCTAACATGCTCATAACGGCGGTCATTGACATGCTGATGCTGCCCATGCTGATGTTAACGACATGCTGATGTTCAGCAGATGTTCAGCTTTTCTTCGTCCAGCATGTTAGCATGCAAACATTTGCAAATTAGAACTAAACACGCCTCACCTGCTCCGGGTGTAAGCAATTGAGTGCCTTGCCGATTATTGCACATCCTGCTCCACTTCCAACCTGCTAAAGCAAAGTATAGAGATAGCACCCACTATGCAAGACACGACCACAACAGCACTTTTTATATGGATAACCTCAAAAAGAATGAGGTTTATATGGAAATCTGGGAGCTGTTTAGAGTTACAAGCATGTGAACTTTTCTCCAACTATGTAAAAATAAGGCTGGGACCATTTGATTCACGCCATTCGTTCACTCGCTAGTTATATATTAGGAAGCAGTGTGAGTGCTCCACTTTGGTGATTCAGCTGTACAACTGAATGCTGAACTTAGGCTGCTTTCGGACAGGATCCAGCACTGTGGAGAAAACACAGGTTTTCCCATTTATTTGAGTCGGGTAGTGTCATTTGGTTATCTAACATAACCTCAGTTTTTAGACTAATATGAGCTAGGTGTCTCGCCATTTATCTCAATCCGCCAATCCTGATTGGCCGGTGAATGTGTTCATCCGCGCCGCACCCAGTAGTCCCATCTACTATATATAGTGTGCGCGGATAACATTCCCCTAATTCTGGCACAAGCCACAAAAGTGTCCACCAGGAAACATAGCGAAAACAAGACAACAGCACAAGTGTGGCAGACGTGAAGCGAGAGGTCGCATGAACCCAGAGGAGCACGCAAGCGTCTCCAAGTATTGCATGTCTAATGTACTATGAATCAATAAGTATTCAAGAATAATAACCCACTGTGGCAATGGTTTATGCCACAGAGCCAAATTCAGATGCCGCCCAGTCAGATGATCAGCCTGAAATGTCTCTGAAGCTGAAGCTAGCCAGATGGATTCACTAGACCAGGGGTCGGCAATTAGCGGCCCGCGGGCCAGAACTGGCCCGCCGTCAATTTATATCTGGCCCGCTAGATGACGTTGATTTATTTTAATATATACATATATATTTTTAAATATATCTTTTAAACCTCATGTTTCCCTTCAAAACACAAAAATTCCACAGATTTCACAACATTTATTAAAAAGTAGCTGATAAGTAACGTGACAGCAGCCAGAACATCTACGCAGCCTCTTTACTTGACGCACAGGTCGGAACGCTAATTGGCACGTGCGTGCGCTGTAACCTGTGGAAAATAAAAGTGTCCTGTGTCCCTCTGTAACGGACAACGTGAACAAATATGTTTTATTAAATGAAAAAAACAAAAACAAACAAGGTCGGCAGATCTGCGCTGCTGTATACTGTAGCGACCCTGCAGTTATGTGTTTTATGTTGTAATGTGAGTTCGGTGGTTTCCCATGGTCCGTGAATGCACCTGTATGAGAGCAAGGGGGCGGGGGAGCAGGTGAGAGGGTGTATGCGTGTGTGTGAGCGTGTGTGGAGAGAGACGACATGAGTGAGGCTGGAGAGTGGGACATGTTCTGTGAGTTTGGCGTGGTTATGGCCTACAATAACCGTGTTCTGCAATAAGTCTGTTTGGCAATAAAGGCCGGTTTTGCAACATAACGTCTCTTCATTCCTGACGCGTCCGGCTGGACGTTACAATACATTAATTACGGCAGGTTGCTAGGGCAGGTTGAGTGTTTAATGACAGACGTAGTGGGCGTTTAAGGCCGTAACCACACACTTTTATACACATTGTTACACGCATTTTGTACAGTGCTCCCTTAATAAATCAGGACGTAGAACATACGTGCGGTTCTCACTCAGCCAATCAGGACGCAGCACCCCCCCCCCCCCCCCCCCCCCCACGGTCGTGGCCCGCGATGGAATTGTCAGAAAAAAAAAATTGGCCCGCGCCCAAACTTAATTGCCGACCCCTGCACTAGACATTGATACAATATTTACACAGCGAAACAGTGACATAGAAAAAGTTTCCTTTGGTTTGAGAAAGAGAGGGGCGTGGGTCGAAAGACGCAGACGATAAAACCAGTTAATCAGTGAAATAAAAAGTTATTTTCAGATTGTTTCACAGCGGTTAGGTTCCAGACAAAACCCCGAGCAGCCCTCCCTCATCCCCCAACGCCGTCGCACAACCCTGCAGCGATTCACTGCAGCGCCTGATCACGCCTGAACGCAGAGCAGCAGTTTGAGAAGTTTCCTAAAAATGTTTTTAAAAGCCTTTCGTTTGATACTGTGCGTCTGTCTCGAGACTGACTGCAGATTCTGTCCTGTACAAAGCAAGCGAGATACAATGCCACCTTTCAAGCCTCTCCAAAGGCTTTCAGTCACACACAGACACACAAGCAGATGAATTGTTTCCCGATCGCTGTTATTTTTTTGTTGTCGTGAGCTTTAATCAATATCACATTGTGCGCCAGAATCCCCCAAATCCACAACTGACGCCACAATCGCCACAAAGCTCCGTCCCAGACTCCCGACCTGTGACATATCTAACCCCCCCTTCCTCTCTCCTCTCCCCCGATCACCCTGATTGCTTGCTCTCTTTCCCCCTTCCCCCCTCCTCCACCACTCCATCTTCCTCTTCACTAGATGTGGTCTGAGACAGATCCCTCGCTCTGCCAAGAATAAAAGGAGGAAAACATCCTCGTTGTTTGTTCTCCTTCCCACTCGCAATCACACAGCTCTACAGTTTCACAGGCGGCATTTGATCTTCGATTAATTTCAACGTGGAGATGAAAGGCACTTTGAAAACTAAAGAATGTGTAGCTTTTTTTTTTCATCCCCCTGTCTGTCTGTTTGTGCAGCGTAGAGAGTCAGAGGAAATGCGGGGGGAAAAGTCCCAACTCCAGGCTTGGAAAACTGTGACCTTGCACTCTGGATCCTGCAACATATTGACGAAAAAAAATTAAAACAAGGAGGGATAAAGGGGAAAACAAAAGCAGGAGGGGAGAGTAGAAAGAGGTTTGGGAAATCAAAGAGAGGGGGATTAAGCTTTGGAAAACCAGAGCTCGTCTGTCCTTGGATGTTAATGTTGCACATATCACACACACACAGTCACAAAGAGCTCTAAACACACAGACAAAAGGGGGAAAGAGCCGTACACACACATACACGCAGCTTCTGACAAGACTATAAATAGAGATCATTCAATCCTCGTCTATTCAACAACCACAACATCCTTTAGATACACACGAGCAGCTTCAGCTCTCAGTGTGGCTGCGCTGATATGGACCGAGAGGAAATTAAAACCATAGAGGAGCAAACTTGTGTGTGAGCGTAGCTGCTGCGCTCCACATGATCTCCAGTAGGATGCGGTTGAAAACAGTAAGCTGCTCTTATCTTTGAGGGGAAGGAATACAGAGCTTTATATGACAAAGACGGATTGGTAGAAGACAGGCAGAGAGGGGAAATAATGAGACGTCTGGCTTTGCCTGTCTCCTGCTGATTCTCTCAATGTGTGTTTGTTTTTTTAAGTTATCAGCAGTGTTTCCTCCATGTGTCAGTTAGGACAGGAAATCTGCCTCTGTGATAAGAAATACAGAAACGAAACCCTTTTAATGTGACCATAATTTACATCCTGTACTAAATCTTACTGATATTTACGCTGGCAATGTGTTTGAACAAAAGCAATAAACATTTACATGTCGTGATATTGACGTTTCTTTCTGTTGATGGACACACGACACGTGCAAAACACAAGCAAATTAAGGAAAACATCAGCAAAGCTGCACAAGTACACAAACACTGCAAGTAGCACAAACAACCATGGAAACCGTTTCCAGGTGTCACCAGAAAGTCACAAACACATCTAAGACGCGCTTGTTGCTGCCATGGTCTGTGGAGTTATTGACGTCGGCTTTCCGTCAGAGGTGTTAGAAAACATCTTCCACTGTCGCCTGTGCTACTTGAAGCGTTCCTGGATTTGATTGTGTTTTTTGACTTTGCAGCATGTTTCCTAAATGCTGCTCGTGATGTGTCAAATTGGGGAATAATCTTTTCTTAATTCGCTTGTTTTGCACGTGTTTTCTAAATCATAAACAGAAACAAACAAAGATTCCAAACACAGGAAATATTCGTGGTCTTGGTATTTTGTGCCTAAAAACATGAGGAAGATTAAAAAAATAAAGCACTAGAAGATATAAATATATATACAATATGTTTTTAAGTAAAAAGAGCTGTGCAGTTTTGTGCAAAATATTTATGGTTAAAAAAACAGAATTAACAGACAAAACAATGCATACCAACACACTGATGTTTATAGACATTCCTGTCCTCCCCAGGATGAGTTGTAATAATTTAGGTGATCCTTTAAATTTTCATGCAGCACCATCACATGTGCTACATTTTACTAAAACCTGTGAAACAATTTACATTCCCATCAACCTTAAATGCACCAATTAGCAAATATTAGCATGTTAGCACACTAACTAGGATGGTAAACATTATGCCTGCTAAACGTGTTAGCATACAGTAATTGTCATTGCCTAAGCACAAACAGAAGCACAGACAAGACAAACTCAAAGAAAAAGTCTGCAGGGAAAGTATCTGAAGTCATATGCATAAACAGGGTGACTAATGCTCCCACCTAACTGATGATTAGATTGTGTGAGATAATGTGATCCTGACAGGAACAGAACCCACATAATGTCCCTGCAGTGTGTGATGCACAAATAAAAAATGCCATTTCACAGGAAACTGACTGAAAGTTTAGTCATTGTGGAAAGTCTAAGTGAGTTTCAGTAACGAGAAGCTGTGAAGTTTCTTGTGAGAATCATGTTAATAAGATAACTGCGTTTCCATATAAACTCTCAGATAAAACATTCTCAGTAACATGTTTATCTTTAACGGTACGAAGACACAGGATGCGAAATCAAGATCGGATATGTCATTCTAAGGTATGTTGCAATACGTGCTGACTTGTCATGGTGATAGAGCTGTTCACGCACAAGCTAATCTGTTATGATTAAATTCACGATATTCACGTTGCGTGCGAACAGGTCCATATTCATGTGCAGACAGATGTGCAAACTCAAACTGCTCTTATCAAGTTTAGTGCTTTAATTAATAGCTGACATCCTCCATCTGAGTTCTATGGAATAAATGAAACTTCATTTCCAGATCAAGGCCATGTGTCGCAGTTAAAAGTCTAGGAAAAGCCAGTAAGTGGACCTTGAGTGTCAAACATTTTGTCCATTTGCAGAAAGTGTACCAGTTAATTAATCTGAACACAGTCTGTACAGGGTAATGCAGCTCCCCGCTCTCCCAGCGATGTCCATCCATCTGTGGTTAGAGAAAGTGTCATACACTACTATCAGTATGGTCTTTATATGTTCCAGTGTGGCAATGTGACTGACTTGGATTATTACACGGTGGCTCCATTTCTGTCATCATCCTGAAAACATCCTCCCAAAACCATGTCAGTGGCTCACATATCCTGGTCTATAGATCTTGCAATCTTATCGCCGATCACCATTTTACGAGCGTCGGAGTGTGACGGGTTGTATCGTTGACATTCCTCCACTTATTTCCAGTGTCTCTGCTGCCACACGGGTGGAAAGCTGGCAGGTAAGTCTTCAGATTCATGGCCGTTGCAGAAGGCAGCTGCTTTTTATAAAGTCAAACAGCTTCATCTTTCTTTTTTGATGATTATGTCATCTACAGTGTAGAGCCCAAGATATTTTCGACACACTGCTTCTCAGCTCAGTCAGCAGAGCCGTGCTTACTAGTGTCCTCCTTTATTTATATTTATTAGCTTAGCTTGGTTAAAAGAAAGCGGCAACCCCAATGGCTGTTAAGTGACGCCAACGCGGAAGCGTAAAGTTCCTCAAACTTTATACTTTTTTCAGATTTAACATGCAAACATTAGAAACAAACTTAAACAGCCTCTAGAAATCGTGTCTTTGCAGGCCTTGCCAAAGATTTAACTTGCTGCAGTGATGTATAGGTGTACTCCAGAACAGAGTGACATCACAGTTGGAGGTGGTTCAACAGAGCGCACTTCTTACCACACCACCAACCACACACCCATTAAAGCAACATGTGGTCAGAAGTGAAACAGGCTGGAAACTTTCAACCAGAGAGGCCAGTAAATCAGCCAGTCTGGTATTGACTTACTCTTTAATATCCTTATCATACTTCATGGCGTTTCTATATTTTTCCTATGTCTAGAAATCCTAAATGAACTTCTCGTTGTGGCATTTTTTTATTCTAAAATGTAATATTACACCGACTTTGCTTGAGGGATCAGCAGCACAGACAAACTGCACATTATTAGAGAGGAAACATTCTTCAGATGGTTGGTGGATCTGCCAACCTGGCTGCTTGGCACATCTTTCTCCTTCTTCTTCTTCTGAGCGTGTGTGTGTGTGTGTGTGTGTGTGTGTGTGTGTGTGTGTGTGTGTGTGTGTGTGTGTGTGTGTGTGTGTGTGTGTGTGTGTGTGTGTGTGCAGTTGGCAGCACTACCCACATTCCAATGTCACAGTCGGCTTCAACATCTGTTCACTCGCAGAATGACCCGCCAAGCTTCCACACAGAAGAACTTCAGTCACGTTGCTTTCCAACAAAGAAAAACTTCTGCTCCAAACACCTGCAATGTGCTGAGTTATCGTACGTGTTACACGTGAAAAACACGCAATAATGTTCACATTTTATTGATAGTATCATCACTGTTGTGAGTGCACCATTAGCAGTGAGCTATAGGCTAATATTACCCTTGCGTTCCTGTTAAGAACCACAGTTTCTTGTGGTGCTGACTCCCTCTAATTTACTATTTGGCCTTTAAAGGAGCTTTACATAGAAACTGGAGTTAGCTTTAGAGTGCAAGACCATTGTTGTAAATATAGTCAGCTGTAGCTACACACACATTTCTCATGATTGCATTACTTAAGATAAAAAAAAATCTCCTAACATAAAGCAGACATGGCAGATTTTTCAGAGCTTTTTCCATCAACGTCACCTTTGGGTTTTGTTGAACGTTGCCCACTTGCACAGCTCCTGATCTGGCACGACATCAGCCCCGCCTCCCACACCCCTCGGTCTGAAAACCTTTTCCTGCTGGTCCAAAAACACCTGTGGCACAAACACTAACACTCCCCTGGTGCTCTGAGTTCACAGCTCAGCTAACAAACAGAGCTAACATTATCTAACAGCATGGCACGCAGCAGTTTACTTCGCTGTCCATCTGGAAAAGAGTTGAGACAGAGCAGCCGGAGGACATCAGAGATAAACCATAAACATATGATCGAGTTTCACCAAAATAAGTGAAACATTTGGTGGTGGTGTGTGACTTGAAGCGTTATACTTATTGTGGGAGATCGTACATGGAGCACAGAGTTACATAGTGCAAGGGTGCAGAGTGGGAATGAGTCAATGCATCAAAATGATTTCAAAAGTGTTTATTTATGGTAGAAATGTTGCTTTAAATAAGATTCTTGCAGATATTCAGGTTGAAAGAGAAAGTCTCTGATTGTTTCAAGGTCAAAGGTAAAAACAAATTTCACATTTGTCTCTTTCTCCTCTCTGTAAAACTCTTCATAACTTCTGCATTATCACTGAAGTTTTCTTGTTTGCTGCCATGTGGATGTTCATCCGGAGCCCTCACCGCCTCTCTGCTGGTTAACCCCGCCCACAAAGAGCGCTCAAATCTGCCATTGGTTCAACAAGGCACCGTCCTGCCCACTGGTGGAGTTTATAACTTGACTGTGAAATAAAGAAGCGAGTCACACAGTGGGAGATCATCCACTGACTGGCTCAAAGTGGGGTCGCTGTTTGTATATGTGTGCGTGTGCAATGCTGTAAAGTGTTTTAGACTTTCTTCCATGCACGCATGAGGCTGTCACGCACCGACACAATGTGGAAACCCGCCGGTGAATCAATAAGCGCGTTCAGCGCTGCTGCAGCAGCGGTCACCTGTCTGCTTGTGACCGGGATGCTTGTCGTCACTGTGGGACACCCGAGCAGCGGAGACCCGGCGGAGCCTCCTCTGGCTGCGGCGGCGACCAGCGGAAAAGTTATCTCGGCATATTTCAGGAAACTGACCCGGGAGAGGAGAGCCATCAACGGGCCCCCACGGAGAAGCGTCCCACCTCCACCGGTGGAGCATCTCACACCGGCCGACCTGTTCATAGCAGTGAAAACAACCGGGAGATATCACCGACAGAGGCTGGAGCTCTTGCTGGACACCTGGATCTCCAGAAACATGCAACAGGTGAGCCAGTGGAGGGGTGGAAACAAATCAGCTGATTTTCTTACTGGAAAACTTCAGATCAGGCCACAATGAAAAGACAGAAATTTGATTTTAACTTGGAAATAAAAACACATGATTGTTGCAGCTGTTAAAACTCCAAGGAGACACATTATACTGCATGTTTTTGGGAGTGTTTATGTAGATCAAAACCAGTCAGAAAGTGAATAATAAACATCTTTTACATTATGTTATTTTGTGCAAACCCCAGCCACACAACAGGAGAATAACCAGGCTGCCAGATTGTACTTTTACTTTTAGATCAGTGTGATTTATCAGGGCTCAGATGAGGAAATGTGCCCAATCATGTCAGTCTAGTGCTGATAATTTAAGGTCAGAGCTCAAATGGACATCATCTGGCCTGATAGTTCTTACACGAAGGGAAGTTGTGCATGTTTTGTAAAGGTTTCCCTCATCTCCTGCTGCAATTGCAAGCAAGTTATAAACCCCCTGAGATGTGACTGGTTTCCACTGGCTCTTTGATCCGGCGTGTGAATCGTAAAACAGAGATAGATGGCCTTTGTAATGCATGAGAGGGAGATCTGAGGGCTAACAGGCCGACCACAGTGCTGCTCATGTGTTGACATAATACAGGCAGGGGACATAAAGGGGGAACGCTACACTGCAGGACTACAGCTGGATGAATGAACCCTGGATTTCGTCAAGTAGTCTCAATGAGATGCAGATTTCTTTCAAGACTGGAAGTACAAGAAAACAATTGTTCAGCTGTGATTCGGGGCTGTCATCAACATGGCAGAGGCCTCGCTGTAGTCCGCATCGTAAAAGCCAGATTCAGACATCATAAAAACTGATTTGTCATGCCTTTGAAATAATAGAGGGAGATAAATTTCAAAGCTGTTTCAGAGGTGGCGAGAAAGGAAATAAAAGAACAATTTCTACTTTATTTCCATCACGTTTAAGAAATATTGTCATTTACACTCCACTAGATTTATGAGACGACTGTAGTTACAAGTTATTTGTGCCATAAAGATTTTATTTTCCAAAAAACATCTACTGTTAACACACATTAAAATGTCTGTTAAACCTTCATGTCTGATCCAGTAATCTGACACTGAAAGGAGCCAGGAGTACTTTCACTTTTCAAACTTATCTGCTCCTAATTGTGCTTTACTAGAGTATTTTTTTTACAAGTTTAATATTAATTTATTGTTTTTCTATTGTACCATTGCTTCTTTTACTTAAGTAAATAATCTGAATAGGGCTGCATTAATGATTATTTTAATTTTTGATAATTATTCCAACATGAGTCCAAGCTGCTGTCTTCAGAGTCAGGGTGTTCGGTTTACTATCGTAGAAGAAATCCCAAAAAATATTAACATTTGAGAACTAAATCTGCTAATCACTGCATCTTTGAATCTGATTTCTTATTCCTCCCCATGATCATATTAAAAACCATCTTTTCCAAGTCATTACTCCTGTGATCTGGAGGAGTTACAACATGACTACTGGATTTGAACTGGGGGAGATGTCAGCCATATGGGGGGAGCTTCAGCTGTAGAGCATCACAGATGAATATCTGAGATCAAACGGTATGAACAGACAGTGTTTTTGCTCTGAATCACCATGGCGAGTGAGTCAAAGATGAATCTGTTTCTTTGAAACACATGGGATTGCGGTAAAACTGCACCCAGAGGCTTCAAAGCTCGTAATCAAATGCAGACGCGACTGTGGAGCGTACAGCGGTCGCTCTGATTTCCATTCAAACCTCAGCGGACTCGTTCTAGTCTCATCTCATGCTGCATCAAGACTGTTGACATGTAAATAGAGTTAATGTAGAGGGGGGATCAGCTGATGTGTGTGTGTGCGTATGTGTGTGTGCGTGTCTGACACATTCCTTCTTCTGCTCTCACGGTCAGGTGTGTGTAATCCTACCTGTTTCCCAGACACACCCCTATGCAATAAGGCTGCTGAGTAATGGAAATACACGGCAACACACTCTCACAGTGTTAACTTCACACACACACACACACACACGCACGCACGCTGCATGCCCTGGGAACTCACCAGATTTCTCATGGGAAGTTAAAAATGTGTCTGATCACAAGAGTGAACTCGCTCACGCGCACACACACACACACACACACACACACACACACACGCACACACACACACACAGACAAACATCACTTTCTCCTGCCTCCGTTGTTGTTGCTGCTGTTTCCTGTGTTGTAAAGCTCAAGTCTTGGCTATCCAACCCCGCCTCCTTAAAAACACATTTTCCCTCCACTCTGACCCCCACCACCACCTCCTCCTCCTGCCTTCCCAGCATACACTGGTATGACACAGACACACACTCTAACTCTAACAAGAAGCTGGCTGCTCTCTAGAGGCTTAAGAAGAAAAAAAAAGACTGACAAAAACTCACAGCTGGCTCGACTCTGACTCTCGACTGTTTTTCTCCCAATCTTTCTCTCTCTTTCTCTGCCACAGTCAGTGTTGTGATCACTACTTGGATCAAACATTTATTATTGACTTCTGCATTGGGGTAGTGCGTTCAGTGAAGTCAGAAAATGTTATTGTCTCTGAACTAAAGTACACTGAATCTGAAATGAAACAATGAGGTTGAAGTGCTGACTCCTAGCTGCTTGCCAGAAGTATAGAGACCTTTTACAAGGCACAAAGTAAATAAACTAAGTCATTAAAATTTCTATTTGGTGTCAAGTCCTTTATAGCCAGATAATGTCTGCAAGCTAAGATATACAAACATGAGCAGACTTCCCAGTTGATGTTCTGCCAGGCCTGCACTGCAATTCATTAAGTCTTGATCTTTTAATTTGCAGGCAGAAAGTTGTTTTGGCATCACGTTAAAAAGTTGTATAGACTTTGTGTAGACAAGAAAATGTACAACCATTGTTTAACAATTTTATTGTATACTCGGTCTTACCCAGCCTGCCTTATCTACGTGTTGCCTATCTACTTTAGTGGCAACATTGTGTAGAAAGTGGACAACTTTGCTAACAGCCAAACATCAAACAAGTGAAACAACAACAATATTATGTACTGGTTCCGCAGCATGAAGCCCAGCTCGGCGTCTGTCTTTCAGCCTTTTGTTTCACCAAGCTCTTGCCAACGACTGAAAGTCAGTCCCAGATTTACTCGTGTCTGACGGCCTCTTTGCTTGGTCACTTTCTGTCTTCGTCACATGTCCTCTTCAGTCTTTTCACCTCTGCCATCTTGTCCATAGAGGCTCCTGAGCCTGGTTTACCTTGCCCGCTTGCCCAGCTCCAGTTCTGGCACGACACTGGCTCCACTCCCACACACCGGGCATGAAAACCTCCTTTTCCCGGTGGTCCAAAACTCCTGTAGTACAAACACTAACTTGTGCTCTTAGCTTACAATGTGGCTAACGGCCTGGCTAACAAACTGAGCTAACAGCAGGTACTTTACTCTCTATCAGGACATTTTCCCCTCTGTCTGGTCAGAGAATGAAACTGCTTCTCGGTTGGTAATGTGACTTGGACAAGAACATTAAACTGTTTGGTCATAAAAACTCTGTTGCTTATTATACTTAAATAAAGTACAGGACGATGTGTTAAAACAATGAAATAATAAAAGCAATATTCACACAATTTGGATGTGAACAGTCTAAAATGAAAGCTGAGATTCAGCAGCTTATCATTACATGTAAGACTGCTCTGTATCTGCACCCCAAATGTGTGTTTACTTCCTGTGGAAAGTTGAGGGGCTTCCTGACCCTCAACCCTGTCACTCATCACATGAACACACACACACACACACACACACACTACAGGGCTTTAGAGCAGCTGCTCTGTTGCTGATAGACAAGAGGTTAACCTTTGTCTTGGCCTTCATCCAACATCAGCTTTACTTGCTTCTGCAGCTCTGCTGTGTGTTAAAGTGTGTCAGCATGTGTGTGTGTGCGTCAGACAGAGGAAACGTGTGAGAGGTGGAGTCTCACCTGAGACCAGAAACAATCATCCACGGACAATGATTCGGTGGAGCAGTGAGAGCTTCTGTACCGTGGTGTTTTTCGGATTCCCCGCTGGTCGCCACAGGCTGCTGGAATAACATGAACTCTGTTTCTGTTTTTTTTTTCCACAGACGTACGTGTTCACTGATGGAGAGGACGAGAAGCTGAGGAAAAGGATGGGTGAGTTGCACACACACACACACACACACACACACACACACACACACAGCAGTTTTGCTGAGTGAGCAGTGTTATCTGCAGTGTGTGAGCAGGAAAGCAGGAACCAGGCTGCTGACCGAGCAATACTGTGTTTCCATGAAATGCAGGAAGTCACTTAAGTTCAGTCAACAGGCCGTTCCACGTCTTACTCATTGAATTGTTTTAATTTCAATGAGGTATTCTTCTCGCTATCGGACATATTGTACAAAAATATGTAATGAGCATATTTATTAGGGTGTTCTCAGCAGGCTGTGCACAATTGTTTTCATTAAATAAACATATTTCCATGACTGCTCATTGTTTGTTATTGATTATCAGGAGCTCACCTGATCAACACCAACTGTTCGGCGGCTCACAACCGTGAAGCCCTCTCCTGTAAGATGGCTCTGGAGTATGATGCATTTATTAACTCTGGTAGAAAGTAAGTAACAGTAACACACACTTGTGATAAACACACACACACAAAGAGCATTTTTATAACCCTGAGCTCTGTTTGTTGCAGGTGGTTCTGTCACGTTGACGATGATAACTACCTGAACGTCGAGTCGCTCCTGAAGCTCTTGTCTCAGTACAGCCACACACAAGACGTTTACATCGGACGGCCGAGCCTCGAACGCCCGATAGAGGCCACAGAAAGACTCGGCACCACGGAAATGGTACGTTTCCTATTACATTTGTATTAATTACTGCCTTTTATTACCTCTATCATTTTTGATTGTGACTTAAAAAAAGAAGTTATACAGAAAGAACGGAGGAAGAAGAAATACTGTTTTATTTTCCATCATATTATTATTAGTATTATTATTATTGGTATATTATGCTTAATTTAGCATCTTCCTTCCTGTCTTATCCCTGACCCCCCTTTTACCCTCTCCACCTTATCATTATTATTATCATTGTTATTAATATAACTATACTTTCATCCTCATTTAGCTTGTTTTTTATGTGTTTTCCTTGTGTTTATTTTATTCTTTTTTTTTATCTTCAGTCTCATTAAGCTTAATATCTCTTTTCCATGTGGGAACCATTAACAACATACATACAGAAACAGCACAATTACACAGTAAACAAGAAATTAATAAAAAAAAAAACAGTTGCAGGAATTGCAAAAAACACAATAAATGTTTAAAATCTCTAAGGTCAGTGTCGTCGAGGGCTGTTTATTACAATTAATGGTGCGTAGCAGCTGGAACCAGTTCTGCTAACATTAGTGCATGTATCAAAGGTGGAGGAGTTAATGGATCTGTAAATTTACTATTCATTGGTTTGTTTTTGCACCAGTAATAAGAGTACATAAATGCAGCCTGCCGTCTCTAGCTTCTTAATCAAACATCTGTAAGTTACACAAGAAAAGTGAGTAAAGAAACATTTGTTCGCTCTGGGTTTCTGGGCTCAGTTACCCACAGATTGAGACCTACATTGTTTTGTCCTTCACTGGCCTCAAGGCTGAAGCACAACATATAGTGCTGAATGATTACCTTCATGCTGTATGTGTGTGTGTGTGCAGAAGCAGGTGCGTTTCTGGTTCGCCACAGGAGGAGCTGGATTCTGTCTGAGCCACGGCCTCGCTCTCAAGATGAAACCCTGGGCGAGGTAAATCTTCACTTAAATAGAATATGAGATATTGTTGGCACTGCGTCAGCCGTACCATCAAATCTCCTCCCTCTTATGCTCTGGACTGCTTTTCCTATCCAGCGATGGCACTTTTATGGCAACAGCCGAGCTCATCCGTCTCCCCGATGACTGCACTGTCGGCTACATCATTGAAGCGCTGCTCGGCGTGAGCCTCATCCGCTCTGCTTTGTTCCACTCGCACCTGGAGAACCTGGGACTGGTGTTAGACATACACAGCCAGGTACACACACACACACACACACACACACACACACACACACACACACACACACACACACAGCAGTCACACAAACGGACTGATCCGCCTGTTCAGATCCATCTAAACTGAGTTTGTTTTGTTGTCTTCACTTTAGGTGACACTTAGTTACGGCACAGTGGAAAACAGCAGAAACACTGTCAACCTGAGAGGAGCGTTTTCAATAAGTGAAGATCCGACAAGGTAAAGTGTGTGTGTGTGTGTGTGTGTGTGTGTGTGTGTGTGTGTGTGTGTGTGTGTGTGTGTGTGTGTGTGTGTGTGTGTGTGTGTGTGTGTGTGTGTGTGTGTGTGTGTGTGTGTGTGTGTGTGTGTGTGTGTGTGTGTCAGTTTATGGCAGGGAAAATGCACAGAAACATCTGGTGCTACAACTAATAATTATTTTATGTTTAGCTAATTTATTATTTGGTCTGTAAAATGTCTGAAGTGATGCTTTTAATCCCTTTTCACAATCAGTTTATTATCAAAGACAAAGAAACGCTTCAAATCTCAAATGTTTGGCAATTAATTGTGTTTATATATGATTATTCTCCCCGCTCTGTGTCTGACTTTAATTTTGACTATTTTAAATATACCTGTGCAAAAATACTGATGAAGAAAAAGATGAAACTTTAGCTTCATTCTGTGAATAGAGGACCTGGAAAAGGGTTTTTTTTTTTTATTGTTTCTATGAAAAGATCCGGTCTATGATGTTCGGCGTAACACAAAAGGTGGCCTTCTGTGTGAATATTTACAGTACAGAGGTCATTCATACTAACACAACAGCACAAAGAATAAAACACAAACCGATCTTATCTTTAGTCTTCCTGACATTAAGGGGATTTATTTCGTGTTTCCCGTCTTTCTCTTGCTTTGTCCTCTGGTCAGTAATTGTATTATTGTGCATTGAATCGGGCTAATAGTCATTATTTGTGCACTTTGTTAATAGACACTGGTGGCAGCATGCCTAGAGGGTGGGATGGAGGGCTAGAGTTGATAAGCTTGATGGGTTGATTGAATCAGATTAAAAGTCTTTTCAAACAATCAGTGGTGCATACTGTATATTGTACTTTTGTCTGTTTGAGTCAAAGCTGTGATTTTAAAACATGTACTACAATCCTCCTTTATGTAAGCGCTTCTTGTTGTGAATGTTTTACTACTATGACAAGTTTCCTGGCTTTGTTCATTGTGTGTATGCATGCACACGACTGATTGTATTTCACGGTCTTATTTTGAAATCCTCAGTTGGCAGCTTCCAGGCATTGTGACACTCATTTCCGTCTCTTTCTCAGGTTTAGGTCGGTCCATTGTCTGCTGTACCCCGACACTCCCTGGTGCCCCAGCCCCCGGCGACTTTAACACCCATCCAGAGACGGAGGCAGATTGATGGAGAGGAATAAGTAAATGTCTGCTTAAACTCAATTTTCTCTGTAGGAGGGAGGAAATCACTGCAGACATCCAGGAATAAAGAGAAGGAGTCTTGTTGCTGCCCTCTTCTGGCTCCCAAGTGTTGAAGATATTCTGCAACATGTGGACATGAATGATTTCCTCATGTCCAACAGCAGTCTGAGTAATGGACTGACTTTTTAGGAAGGTCTGCCAGCAGGAGAAGAAGGCAAAGAAAGTTTTGGATTAAAAAAAAGAGTTTGCTGTTCTTAGATCATGAAGAGAAAAAGTTTAAAGTTTTTCTTGAGGGTGGCGTGACAGGAAAAGCCATTTATTACAAGAATTTGAAGGGTTTACCCTCTGTACGTTGAACGTCTCAGCTCCAAACTGAATCTTTTTCTGTCTAAGATACTCGTCGCGCTCAGCTGTGAATTTAGCCTAATGCTATTATTCCTATTGTTGCAGCTTGTTTCTTTACTTTTCTTCCATCATTTTGTCACTTATGATTACATTTCACTCATCAACAGAATTGTAGAGATCTGGGTGCAAATGCAACATCTTTACACAAAGTCAGACAGGGCAAGAAATACAAGCAGTCAAACAGTCATTTGGATTGTTGTTGATTTTACACTTTGTTTTTTGTCTGGACTAAACAAACAAGGTTTGTAAAATTTGGACAAATATAATTACCTTGTCTTCTGTATTTGTGCAAGCTTGGCTAACCAGCAGACGAGATGTTCTCATATAACTCAAAATGATGCAAAATACAGAAAAAAAGCTAATTTTTCTAAATCTCGGAGATATAAGACACTTTATTTCAAGGTCAAAATGAAAGTAGCAAAGTCGGTAATAATCCCATAGCACTGGAAACTGCAGCAAATAGATTGAGTCAAAGTTAAACTACTGCAAACTCAAAGCTTTCATTCCAAGTTTGACTCATCTTGTGATTTGTCTGATCTTTTGACTGCTCGATTTTAGATGTTACTACGTTCCCAGAACTTTTAATTCAATGAACTTGGTGAGTACAAGTGACAACTATAAAAAAAAACAAGATCCAAGCTGTGTTAGACCAGAATTACCGTTTAACTGTAGAGTGCCATAAGTGAAAACTGATACGGTGGTGTTGGATGAAAAAGCAAAATCATAAAAACGTTCATCCTCTGGGATCCGTGGACGTCTGTAACAGTTTATTGTTAATCCATCACGTGACTTTGGAGATTATATTTCACTCAGATGAACCAACAGACTGAGATTATCATCACAAGAGCCCGGTCTAGGCTTTTATCATGACTAAAGATTTAAAATGTGGCTTTAGTGCTAAAATCCCACTGTTCCACTGTTTCGCCATCACATACCGTCCCGTATTAATAGCACTGGGGTTGGCTCCACTCTAAACTGCTGCTTTTTAATAGCCTGTTATGCTTTTTCTTACATTCTCATACAATTTCCAGTGTCTTCTCTCTATTTTCTGAGTAAAAGTATTAAGTATGGATCAAATATATGAGGTGAAGTAACCGAAATACTGAAGGAACAATAATTCATCATCTTTAAGCACAATGAGGCAACAAACATCAGGAGTTTAATGGTTTTATAGAATCCAGGATTCTAAAGTTTTATTTTGTCGGTGTTCAGTATTATCCTCTCTCTCTCTGAAGTACAATGACTCAGCACTTTGCTGTTTTATTTCTGCTGCTTGCAATGCATCATATGATAAAAGGACATTAGAGAAAAAGCTTGACATTTTTAACTCTTGGCAAGAAACCACATAGGAGTATTTCCCAAAAACGAACAAGCTATTCTTTTAAACACTGTGGACTAATTTCCCTGTTTTCTCTGTTACAAAATATTCTTCTCAAAAGGTTTATCGCATGTCTTTGGATTGTTAGTGATTGAAATGAGGTTAATGGCGTTATACAGTAGCAGTGTAGTAACAAAGAAATCCCCTTTTGAGGTTTTATTGACAAGTGACTCATGTTGGGTCGTCTTCTATCTTTCTGCACATTGACAGCAGTTGTTACAACTAAATGAAAGTCTTTAAGTTAAATTCTGTCCCTTATTAAATGAATGTATAAGATGAACCGTTGCTTCTGAAGCGTACATGCTCTCTCCAGTATCTGGACTGTATGTAGACATTAATGGTTGAACCTAATAAAAACAGTTTTTGGTCAAATACAGTGATTGTGTGCTTTTGTCAGATTTTAATTGGGAGTTGTGAGGAACGCAGCTTCAACCTTTGACTTCTGACCTTGTTTATGAGCCGTTGGGTTCCTGTCTAGAGACCAGCGCCACCGCCTGCACCCGTAACCTCACAAACCTCCACCATCCAACACACACACACACACACACACACACACACACACACACACACACACACACACACACAGAAACAAGCCGAGCCGTGCACGCGGCCCTGGAGAGATAAAGGCAAAACATTAGCAGACCGTGTGTGTGTGTGTGTGTGTGTGTGTGTGTGTGTGTGTGTGTGTGTGTGTGTGTCACGGCCCCTCTCCCACTGTGAATTTGAAGATGTCAGACTGTGTGGACCACGGGGAGCACTTAGACAAAGTGAATTGTAAAGTGATTCTGAGGTTCAACATGCTCCTGAGTGGACTGTGCCACCTGCTGGCTGCATGTGTTACTGCAGAGAGTAAAAAAAAAAAAAAGTAAAAGTAGTTTTGTTTATTGAAACTGGCTCACACATTTTTGATTGATTGGGGCTTTATTTGTCATTGTAACAGTACAAGTACAGTACAATGAAATTGCAAACCAGTCTGTCCATACATATAATACATGTAATATGACAAGTAGGGGAGGGGTAGACAGGACAGTGTATGGTAGCCAAAGGAAAGAAGAAAAAGGGGATACAACATGGGGAGAGGGGAGGGAAAAAAAAGAACAACCCCCAGTCTGTGCTCCTGTCAGGAGTACACTCTGGGAGCAGGACAAAAACACCTCAGCAATTATAGCACATACAGTACACTCTACAACATGAGACACATCACTAGCAACCAGGGGATAGGGGATGAGGGGGTTTGAGTAATCCCAGTACAGTCATGCAGCCATCCGGTCCTGCAGCCATTTTTTATATTTAACTGCTGACAGACTTACACCCCTATGATAATGCTCGTTCAAACGTAGATCCTTTGTAAAGATCCTTGGACAAAGATGAAATAAAGCACAGGACATTACGATTCTATCCATAACAAAGTTAATAATCAACAAAACACGTGATATCCAACATCCCTCACATCTAAAATTAGCTTCACTTCCCACATTTTCATTTGTCTTCTTATTTTTCACTTTTAAAAATAGGTCTAGATGAAAAGTAGTCCTCCAACTGTAGACCAAACATTGTTTAATCACCTGCCCTATTTTCCCTAATGTTGTTTCTGCATATAAAAAGTAGGTTACCACCAACCAGAAATAGCATGACAGGCATGATTAGCCGCGTGAAACGCTTCATATGCTGACTCCTCGAGTTGGTAAACATTTTTTTTTTTTTTTTTTGACTGAGCCCGTTTGCTTTGAGTGAGCGAGCTTCCAGACAGCTGCTGTGATACATGAGTGTTCGAGTCAGTCAAATTTTCTTTCTATCTATCTCGCCTTTAAACAGCATAAAGCATGTGCTGCCCGAGGTTCTTCTGGTGTTTTGACAACTTTATCAAAGAGCAAATGAAGCAATGTCAGCTCATTTGCATATTTTTAGCTCATCGCCTTTATGTTTTGTACAAACATGTCACACAGCTCTTTTCCAGAACACTCTTAGTTATGGCCTTCATGTTTCCAGTTTCCTTTTATACAACACACTGATTTATCACGTGTTGATATATCACCACAGATGCAATGTATACAGAACTTTTTCTTAAGAAATACTTCTTACAAAACTTCATTTTCTTGAGCTTAGCAAAAACTGGACAGAAGCCACTTCTATGAAATGTACTGGATTTTATTTGTTCTCCATTAACAGGATTTCTTTGAGAGTAACTGGATGGGTGTGGAAGTTCAAACACAGATGGACTTTAGTGAGGGTTATTCGTAAATGTTAAGTGTTGGAGGTGATTTAAATACGCTGTCTACTCTGTCTAGGTTGAAAGAACACAACATTTATTTGCAAAAAAAATAATTATTCAACTTTATTACCCATTGATGGTGACAGATGTATTGTCCTAACTGCTGCTCAGTGGTGCAATGTTAGCACAGTTGCCTTACAGAAAGAAGGCTCCTGCTTTGAACCTCGGCTGTGTGGAGTTTGCATGTTCTCCCCGTGTCTGTGTGCATTCTCTCCGTGCACTCCTACAATCCTAACACGTGCAGGTTTACTGGTTACTGGTGACTAAATTGCCCAAAGGTGTGAATGTGAGCATGAATGGTTGTTGTTTGTCTCTACTATGTGTCAGCCCTGTGATGAACTGGCAACTTGTCCATGGTGTACGCCAACTCTCGCCCAGTGCCAGCTGGGATACGTTCCAGCCCCCGTGACCTTGATGAAGATAAGTGGTTATGTAGCTGGATGGATGGGTGGATGGATGGATGGATGGATGGATGGATGGATGGATGGATGGATGCTCTTCAATGTTCTGTTGTCGTGTATCTGATAGTGTGGTTGGATATATTATCAGAGATAACACTGAGACTCCTCAGGCTCAGACATCTTTTCTGTCTCACCAAACACATATTCATCACTACACTGACACTAATTAGATCCAGTTCTGCTGCACACACATAAAGTCTGAAACATTCCTTCCAGGTTACAGAAAAAGTCAGTAGAGCTTGGTTCTTGAATAGTGTACTTGCATAAAAAAAGAAAAAAAAACAGTAGGTGGCGATAACAAGCAGCAATTTCTTAGGTTGTTAAGTCCAGTATAGGTCCAGTGATGTTATTTCCTGGTATCACAACTTCAACTACTCCTCAACAGAGCGACATATTTTATGTTCTTCTGATTATGTTTGTTAGATCATGGACTTTAGTGAAATGTGTTAAACTATGAGCATTTAGAGGTAATAAAAAACCCCAATATATGATATACTACTACTATTACTACTAAAGGCAATTCTGAGATTTCCTTCAAAATAAATAAAATATGTTGGGAGATAGTTGCTGAAAACATGAAAAGACTTTAAACGATGTATCACTGAAATGCGGAGTTAGAGGTTAAAACATTTTTTTTTCAGTCCAGGATGTTTTGGGCGGTCCTAAAGGGTGGCTCGATGACACGCTGAGGCCACCCTGAGCGTACCCCTGCACCTCTAGCAGAGATATAAAGATGAATTCATCTCGCTCAGAGTGTTTCAAAGTTAGTCATGTCATTTTCTGCTCCCATGGGTGGGTGTGGCTTCAGTACATCGACACAAGCAGGATTTCGGCTGCTTGTAATTGAGTATTACTACATTGTGGTATTGGAACTTTTGTATCTGAGAAACTCTTCCACCACTCAGCTGTCACAGTCAGCTATTATAATTTAGTACTGTAGTAGTGTATCACATTCAGGTTCATTCATCCAGAAAGAACCCACAGTCTTGATCAGTATGTTAAAGTTGCTTTAATTTCTTTTTTAAAACATTTATTCCAGGCTGAATGATATCATTACCACAGTTTTGACATGTACATCATTAATATCTTAGTTAAACCATCGGAAAATAAAAACAGCCATAGAAAACATTGTTTGTCTGTCACATCTGGACAGAGGTGTATTTGAAGTCCTGTACACACACACACAGACATTACTGACTCCTAAACATGAGCGTGGACCTTTTTTTATCTTCTTCTTTTAATCCCAGAAAGCACCGCACAGGAATTCAAATACAACTTTAGGTCAGGTGTGCAGATGACACTGGAATAGTTTTATGAAAACATTGCAAGACAGAGAGTCATTCACCATTAATAAGAGAGGAAAAACGCTGCTCTTGCCTTTATTCTCCTACAAAACAGCTAGCTATTATTTTATCTTTAAAGTTTGACTTTTACAAGACAGAGAAAAAAACATGTGATATGAAGAGTGTTGTAAGAGTTTAAAAACATTATGAAAGGCCATTAATCAGTGACTAGTCCCACAGATCTTAACATTGTTTTGCATCGATGGTGAAAAAAAACACACTGTAAAGTACTAGACCATAGGTAGCATTGTTACCATAACATGGACATTTTTCTTTCTAGTAAAATCACACATGTAAGATTGTCTCGCTAATACGAGAAGTGGTCATTGATTAATAATAACATATTAAAATGCTGTACAGGAATGGTGGTTGGGAGGTGTTTGATTGTTAGGGCTCTACTACTAGATTCCAGGTTTCTACCAACTACATTACCCATAATGCAAATGGTTATCAGTGTGATGTCAGCAGTGGGAGGGCATGTAGTTACTACAGCTCTAAAGGTGAATGTAAACAGGACAAAAGTGGGGAAGGATGGGTTTTATAAGAAACTATGGGCGTGTGTACTGAATGTGGATGTCTGTACAGCATGTATGTGTGTATTTTAATATGTGTGTGTGTGTATGAGGGCATGCGCGGCGTCTGTGTAGAAATGACTCAGGCTAGATAAGCTGGCCCTTGCTTGCTGCCAGTCAGACACACCAATCACTGTACTTACACACAGTAACACTGAGATAGAGCAATAGCCAATCACGCTGCAGTGATGTCACACACACACACAGGTTCACGAATACAGTTTTTTTATACACTGTACAGAGTGTGTGTGTGTTTTTTGTTGTTTTTTTAGAGTGGGAGGGAAAACCACTGGCAGTGTCCCAGGCAGTTTTACTTCTCCATCTCGCAAAGTCACCTTGAAGAGCATTTGTGCTTGTGGGTAAAAAAAAAAATGGAAAAAACTTAAAACTACTGGTGGCCAAAGGTCGATCTGAGGTCACCAGTTAACAAAATAAAAGCACAGGAAGAAGAACAAGAGTATAGAAGCAGAAACAGATTACTACAGTTGGTCACAGTATCACATCCCGAATTTCAGCTTATGATAAAACATTAAAAAAAAAAAAAAAACACTTTCCTCGATCAACACTTTTATGTAACATTTTTTTTTTTTAAATCAGGGACATGTTTGTTTTTTTCAGGTTTTCGGGACTTCTGTTCAGTAATAACGAAAAGCTGTTTAATTTTTTTTACTGCTTTTTATATTCCTGATCACATCCCTGAATAAAAACAAAATATTAAAATAACAAAAAGTCCCCGTCCGTCCTCTGGTGGGACCTTGACTGGCTTACATAGCACCTGACAAATGTGTACTCGCTATTTTCAGTGAGTCTTATTCCATTTCAGTCCATCGTTCTCCTTTTTCAAGTGTCTTTCCGTTGTTCCCTTCACAAAGGGAAAACATTCCATGAGAGTTTTTCCCCCTTTTTTCAAGACATCTGGAGGCAGTAAGGAGAAGAGGACAGAATCAGGCATCCCTCATTATTCAGAGTTTTTTGGCACCAGTTGAGCCTTCTTATGTCCTCGAAATTTCTCGCTCCAGTTCCCAAAAATTCACAAGTCATTCCACAACAGGATTCCTGGCTCATGTTCAAAATGCATTAACCGATGCCATATGTGCACGTAAACAAATATGGAGAGAGACACACTTTGTTTTTCAAGCTCACGATTCAAGTCTTAGACAACAATTTTAAGCTAAAGAGAATCTGGACGTGTTGGTACTGTTTCTATCTAAACATGGCTTTCTGATTCACTGGCTTATTATTTATATAGATGCGTCCGCCTATTTATTTTGTGTGTGTGTGTGTGTGTGTGTGTGTGTGTGTGTGTGTATGAGATACAGCAAAAATTTCCATGATAAACACTCAGCACACCACATTTACCAGTAATGATTCAACAGTCTACTTTTCATGAACTTTTCATGAGTAAAGCACACGTTTACTATTTACAGCTCTGTACAGTGTGTGTGCATGTGTGTGCGCACTTGTCTGTGTGTGAGTGTGTGGTCTGAAGGGGAATTGAGTAGTGAGAGCGGCGTGGCGGTCTCCACTGGAGGGCAGTGTACGGATCCCAGCAGAGAAGAAGAAGAAGAAGAAACTGGAGACGGAGCCAGGGCGCTTTCCATCACGGCAGCGGTGGAACGAGCAGTGGTGTTGAAACTGTGATCCTCTGGGGTCGACTTTTCATTTTTTGGATAATCGTGGGTTGACCTTCAAAGTGCAGTCCTTTGCTGAGGTGCTTGGTTGATGAGTCCGAGCTTATTGTGTTATTTCTGGGTGTACCGTTTTGTGTTGGTGATATTTCGTGGACCTTTACAACCTGGGGGTCCTGTTGGTGCTTTTAAAAACGCTCAGCTCTGGTTGAGCTCTGGTGGAGTTGGATCTTGTCATTGGCTGTGCGAACTGGATTCAGGCAGTACTGAGGGAGGGATGTGAACTGATGCGAATCTGGTCTCTAGTGAACTGAGGACTGTGGTCGGGCAGCGGGGTGTGGCCGGCTAGCCGGGTCCAGTTGGTCATTGGGAACGGAGCGTCGGTTCTGGTCCGGTCGGTTGGTGGCCAGGTACTTTGCCCTCATACTGGAGGTGTACTGAGGAGATGACAGCGAAGAAAGAAGGGAGACAGAGGGAAACATGTCGGGGAAAGAAGACAATCAGATTTAGAGGCAGGAGGGAAGAAACAAAAGACAACAAGACGAGAAGAGGAGAACACATATGGATTATGATCAGGCATTATTTACACTGAGGAATGAACTGAATGCAGAAACAACGCACATTACATCAGGAAATGTGAATGGTTATAAGCGATAGATAGATAGATAGATAGATAGATAGATAGATAGATAGATAGATAGATAGATAGATAGATAGATAGATAGATAGATAGATAGATAGATAGATAGATAGATAGATAGATAGATAGATAGATAGATAGATAGATAGATAGATAGATAGATAGATAGATAGATAGATAGATGTGTGAAGCCAACAAACACACAGCAGAAATACTTTGACCAGTCATTTGGACAGCCAGGGGATCGATTAAAACATCATTAATTATATAACAACTGATTAGGTCTGGTGATGTTATTGTAAATTAGCAGATGTGGTCCGTTTTGTCAGTGGTTTGTAGTTAGTGCTCTAGTTCTGATGTAGTAGGTTAGCCTGGTATGAGTTAGTGGTCTCTTGTGAGCAGCTAGCTAGTTACTGTCTTCTCTGGTTTCCACATCACCGCAGACGCCGATGACAGGAGGGCACTCTGGCACAGGACGGCGGCCTGGTCGACAGCCCTGTCTAAGTGATGAATCATGGGCCATTTTTGGGCGGCTGCTACAGTTTGACAGTGGAGGTGGGAAACATGTGTTCCTATGGCTGTTTAATGGTGAAGGGTGAGGGGGGGGGCACAGAAACAGAGGACATACATACACCTCGACAAGAAAATGCACACATAGACACACTGTGGGGACAGAAGGGAGCAGGAACTTTAGAGGTTTGGGCTCGAGTTTACTCAGGGGCAGAACTGTCAGAGATTTTTTCACTGAGCGAGGAATGTATCCTAAAATGTGTTTCTAGATTTTGTCAGTCCACAGTGTTACATCCCTGAATATGTGCAGTTGATACTTCATGTAACAACATACACAACTACAGGCCCAGCAGTGTCAAAGCCACAACAGTCAATCTGTTTGTGGCAAACAAGCGGTGCAATTCAGACATCGGGAAGACTGAAGAATTATGTGTTTGATGCACTACGGTCCTAAATATTTTGAAAAGTCTTTCTCGGTGATGTCTGAACTGAGTCATCTGGTGTTACATGGTCTACACGTTCTCCTCACATGGCACTGACAGCCACAGAGAAACCAAAACAGACTTTTTTACATCAGAAATAGAGGATAACTTTTTGTCCAACATGACCCAACAAAATGACTCTTACCAAAAGAGACAAGACTCTCTTTTGATGCAACAACACGCTTCTTTCAAACCTCCGGTTATCCCAGGCTGCCAAAATGACCTTCATAAAGACGATCCATGATCACGGTCTAGTTCGAGCACAGAGTACACTTGCAGTGGTGTAGGGATGGGGGACTACCTTCCAATATCCACACTCGCATGTTATCAAAGCATCAGACGTAAGATTCAAGTACATTTATCAAAGCTTCCTTTGTTACAGTCTTGAATTATAAAATGCTGTCTCTGCGGGTTCTGTGCCTTTGGATATTTCCCAGCTTCACTGTGGGTATTGGAAGATAGTGTAGGGAGAGTGTGTTCTAGAAAGTGTGCACTTACAGAGGGTGGAGGGGACTCCCTGCCAATCAGGGGGGTGTTCTCACACCGAGGGTTCTGAAAGTTTGCGTTCTGGCTCCTGCATTATAGAATAAGAGGTTACTGCATGTGGTCACCCTGCCACTGGTGCTCAGTTGTTGATCGGTGGTTGATCTGTGGTCTGCTCGTGGTTAAGACTATGTGGCTCTCTCTCTCTCAAATGGCCTCAGTAATAATTACCAGTCAGGGACTTGTGGTAGCATATAGCCACGGGTTAAACACCTATGCCATAGTCTAACATAGTTAACATTCTTTCTTAAAAATGCACAAAAGACAAATATTTAATCCCAATGGGACAATTAATCAGTAAAAGGTACTTTTATCACTGCCTTGATGATTATTTTTTTTAAATATTATGTATATATATGTAATTTTGATTCCCCTTGTGCAGCAAATAGGAGCTATTTCCTTAATCACTGGTGTTTTAATTACAACAACGCAGCTGATCCCCGATGTTAACAGACACACCCAAGGTAGACATCATAAATGTCTAAAAATAAAACTGCAGGGACATGGTTCAGTAGTATTTATAGAAAGAGATATGTATGGTAGAATAGCATAGTTCCTTCAAGGAAAATAAATCACAAGTACCTGAAACAGTCCAAAGATCTTAAACTAGTTAAATGTCCTTTTAACCTATGAACACACATATCACCGCTCTGTCTTTATAAAATGTAACATTTTTATACTAAAAAGGACAAATATGTGGTTTTGTGTGTTTTGGTCCATTAACTATAAATGTTTAGTTTACATTACTGCCTTTTTCCAAAGTACAGGTCTACTCTAAATTCCTGAACTCCTTCAGGAGCTTGTAGTCTTGCCGCTGGCAGCTGAGTCGTGTTCTCGAATGTCAGATTCCACAAACACGACAAGGAATAATATATGCTCAAAACTGTATAATCATGCAGTGATAGCTTAACTTTGACTAAAAAGCAAATACAAGCAAACATTCACTGTAGGGGAGTACTTATCTCAGGCGAGTGTCAAGCACTCGTACCATTCTGGTGTGGACCAAAACTGTTTATCTGACTATGTGGTAGAGAATAGATCACTAAAATCTATTGTATGCTTTGGAGTATAGTCATCAGTTTGTTAATGGCACAAAACATGAAACACATTGTCCTTTCTAAAAAAGTCTAATTGACTTTCAGAATAAACTGTACTATTTTTTTTTTCTTTCTGCAGACTAACAGCTCCTTATTTAGCAGCAAACATTTAGCACTTAATCAGCTCACAGCTTAAATAGTAGCATGCATTGGCAGACTACAGATAGATGTGCTGGGGTTTTTTTCTCCTGTGGGAAACTGTAGCAAGCAGGGTGAAATTACTATTAACTTATAAACTTAATTATTATCTACAGTGAGTTTTCTTTTTAAAATTGAACTGAAACAGGCAGGCAGCCGTTTATCTATCAGCAACAAAGAGAAAGCTATTGAAGGCTTCTAACGTACTGAGCCATACATAGCAAAAAAACAAACAAACTAGCTATTCTAACTTATCTTATCCCAGGGAGGGAGCGTAGCTATGCTGCTAGTCACGAGGAAGGAGGAGGGGCAAGCATCAGCTACCTATGGCAGGCAGTGTATTGCTATCGCTAGCCTCTAGCCAGCAGTGGGTGCTAACTCACATGTATTCAGTGACGGGGGCATTGCTGACAGTGTGGGCTGTAGCGGGCAGGCTAGCTTCGCTACCGTAGCTGGAGCCACAGCTGTAGAGACTGGGCATGTGAACGCGGTACAGGTTATCGTGCACACCGCCCCGTGAGGCACCCGACTCGTCCTCTCCGTCCTCCTCATCCGTCCTTCAATTGGTCAGGGTAAGGGCAGGGCACGAGAGGGCATGATGGACAGGAGGGGAGGGGGAAAGGTAGAGGGGAGGGAGATCCGAGAGAGACAACAGAGTGTAAACAAGTGGTTGAAGAGGAGGTTAGGAGAGGGGAAGGTGTACTTGTACTATGTGGAGTCCCCTGATACAAAAGACTGGTAAAGGCCATGCCTTCAGCCCCAAAGCAGCTGAACAAGAAGAAAAGGAACATGGGCAGCATTCATCTACAAAACAGGTTCACTACAAGTACAGTACAAGTCTCTATTATTACTACACAGCCCAGAGTGGACCCATGAAGCTGTTTTTGGTTGCTGTGTGCAGTTACATAATATTAAACTGTATGACGTCTTCAATATTCTCTCTTAATGGGTAGAAACATGCAGTCATTTTCATCATGCAGCCATCCTCTAGAGAGGATTCAATCCTGATAATTACTGACCAGTTCAAATTGTCCAAAAAGAATCAAATTTCAAAAAAATCAATTGTCTTTAAAGTACTTCATGCATCACGGAGTGCTCCATGAAACTTAAAGCAAAAACATCAGGAAAAAAGGAGATAATATGGCTGGTTTGGGAAAACCATTTTCAGACATAAAATGGTCAGAAATGTAAAAGAGGCCAGAAACGTAACAGAATGAGGTATCAAATAAGATATGTGCTGATTTGGAAGTTGGATCTCTGGCTACAGAAATGTACTGGTTTCTACGATGTATGGGTCAACCACAAAATACATGTTTGTGTGTCTATTATTATTATTATTATTTTTTTTTTTTTTTAGGAAGTCTATAGCAGCTGCCCACAAACTAACAAAGTCCCATCACACTGTTTCAGAGGGAGCTGAGCAGGGCCCTATGTTAACAGAGACAAAAGGCACAAAAGAAGTTACTGCACTGACTGGCCACCAGATGGAGGTGTTTCACTCAGGCAACCAAGAAAGAGCTCAGCTGTGCTGCCCCATCAAACAGACTCAGCAGTTGCAGCACAGTCAGCCTTAATAAAGCAACCAACCCCATGAGCAGTTATTCTTTCTAAATTCAGGGACATTACAGATTATTGTTTAATACCTGCTGGGCCACACTTTGCTTAGCATTGCTGGTAATTCACACCCAACAAACAAGCGTAAAACACCACTGTTATGGCACAGCTGTGTTTCTGAATTCAAATCGCTGAAACCTGTCACTGCGTGTAAAGTCTAGAGCTCTTTGCACTTATTTTTTACCAATAAATTATTTGGTTGTTTGAATGGCTATTTGAACGGGGCCGTTTATCGGACCATCGTTTAATTTTTTTCTTCTCAATGTGCACCATCATTCGCTGAAGCCCAAAGCATTTTCCAAATCAGGACAGGGAGAGAGGAGGAAGGGACGGAACAGAAGGAGGAACTGGGCCACAGAAAAAAAACAAAAAAACAAAAAAAACTGTGGTGATACACAATCTAACACAACAAAGGTGCTCCAAGTCCACAGCGGAGAAAAGAAAATGAGAGATATGTACAAACACAGAAACAAACAATCAGCCAGACTGGCAGCGCTAACAGCAAACAATAAAATAAACAAAACTTGCAGAGAAAACTGGATGGGTGCAAAGACAGGCAGGAAGATGTAGGATACAACAGCTCAGGAGGCAAATACACTTAAAGAATGACATGCATGGGCACCGAGTAGATTCTTTATGGGTCTTTCAGGTCATAACAATCAAGGCGTTAGAGGTAGTAACATGTTAGCCGTTAGTGTACAGATTTACTTAAGACAGATGTAAGAACGTAAAGACTGTGTGTGTTTGTGAGAGATTGTGCGTGTATGTGTATGTGTGTGTTACCTCTTGCCAGGCCAGGTATGTGGCACGCTGCACACAATGGAGGAGAACATCAGGGCAGTGACAAAGGAGAAGAGAACCAGATAGATAAGACCCTCCACCCCGTCATAACACAGCCCAGTCAACGCCTGAACGTAGTCCTACATGGGGAGAAAAAAGACAGGAGTTAAGTTAGTTGTTAAGAAACTCTTGTTGAACTTTTTTCCTCTAACACGACGCACGAGTGACTCACCATGTGTAGGCTGCGACAGTCGACCAGAGCAGTCAGCTGGTGGAGACCAACCTCAGTGGAATTCAGCACAGACTGGATTTGCTCAAGACCTCCCTACACACACGGAGCAAAGTTTTAAACATGCATGTTCAAATATAGAGATCCACCTTCGTGCGTGTACAGATAAACCTGTGTGTGTGTGTGTGTGTGTGTGTGTGTGTGTGTGTGTGTGTGTGTGTGTGTGTGTGTGTGTGTGTGTGTGTGCTGCCACCTTTGTGACCGCCGCTTTCATCACACTCCCACTAATGCAAATCCACTCATCCGTGAAAATAAAGACCTACAGATTGTTGCGCACACAAACCTTGGTGTTGGCATAATCACGTGTCGCTGATCTAAGTAGCTCTGCCACATCATCCTGCATCTCCACCAATGCTTTGTGACTCCCCGACAGCCTCTACAACACATACAGAGACATGAGCAATGAAAAACACACACACAAATACATATTTTGGATATTTAATTTACAGATTTAAGCGGGTAAATGAAGGAACCAAATATGAAATATATTCTGAAAGAAATAACAACTTCATAAAGATAATGAAGTTACCTGCTGGAAGGGGTTAATCTGACCAGAGCTGCACCTCAGGTAATACTGAAGGATATCTAGAAATATGCCAATAAAAATATATCAGTAGAATATTACCTTCATACAAAGAAAATGAAACGTGTAGCAAGACTTTCTAAGTGCAGGATCTCTTTGTTGAGACGTGTTAGCAGTATTACCCAGGCATAATTGTGTGTGTGAGTGTGTGTGTGAGTGAGTGTGTGAGTTACAGAGGCAACATCTGTGCTCTACAGAGTGGAAACAACTGACACACAACAGAGCTCATTAGATGAGTGAAAAGAGAGAAGTGATGGAGGGAGAGGGGAGAAGGGGAGACATCGAGAGGTAAAGAGGAACATAAAAGGATGAAGAGAGAACAAATCAGATAATGAGCCTAAGTGAAAACGTTAAATTGTGCTTTGAATATATATATATATTTTTTTTTACATCTGGGACAGGCAGGAAGAAAGGCGAGCAGGGTGTGTGCAGGATCGCTGATGCATTGCAGTCAGCAGAGACAGAGAGAGAGAGAGAGAGTGTGAGAGAGAGAGAGAAAGAGGGAGAGATAGAGATAGAGAGAGAGAGAGAGAGAGAGAGAGAGAGTGTGAGAGAGAAAGAGGGAGAGATAGAGATAGAGAGAGAGAGAGAGAGAGAGAGAGAGAGAGAGAGAGAGAGAGAGAGAGAGAGCTTTTAGATACAGAGTGTCAGTCAAATACAATCCCCTGGGACACACCCACACACACACACACACACACACACACACACCACACACACACACACACACACACACTTGTTTCTTAAAATAGAAGCAACATGTCAGGGTGAGATTTAACTGTCAGTGTGGAAACTTGAGTCTATTCAAGATGTTTCTGCTTATTTGTCAACCAATAGTATCTGCCGAGGAGCAGTCCACTGACCAATCATCTCTCATTCCTTCATTCTTCAATTTCCAGAATTATAATTAATATTAGTGTTTAAATATTCTAAAATGTGTTGTCTTTCTGCAGAGGTGGAGACGTCTAAGTCATCCCCAGGAAAAATATACATGGCTGCTACCAGATCACTGATTCTGTATTTTCCTGTCTGCATACCTTGGTCGATGACAGCGTTTTCCTTGGTTACCCTGGTGATGTAGGTATCCGGGGAAACGCAGAAGTCACTGGCTGACTGTAAGAGGGTAAGACACACATGACACATCAGGCTACAGTAAAACTCTGCACTGAACACGCTCGCTCGAGCAATGAGAAAGGATTACATCACTGCAGAGCTAGAGAGCTCGGAAATGTTGCCATGGTAACACTTACAGCAGCGACAGCCAGTTCCAGGCCGAGAGACCCCCAGCTGATTATCAGAGTCAAAACCCCGAGCAGGCACACTCTGACGGACAGAAAAATACATATCTTTTAAGTCAAGGTCCAGCTTGCCTGTATGTCATGAATTACACAGATTTAACAGAGTTTAGAAAAGGATTTGATTTGTCCAATAGGAGCAGCTTTTGGTGTATGACGTGCAGTAACGTACCCAATCAGAGTGCCTCTAGAGTTGCGTATTAGGCCAAAGAGCACCAGGAGACAAATGAGTACATCAAAGAGCAGCAGGCCAAGGTATCCCAACCACCTGTAAATATACACATTTATTCAAACAACACAAAAAGCAGAGAGGGTGGTAGTCTTTTCAGGGTTGAGCTAAATAATCCTGTAAACAACCATGTAGTTTGAACATGTCCAGGGTCAGAGTCAGACACTAGCTATTTAGGTTTTGACTCACAGAATCACAAGGTTTCTTCTGTTTCAGTACTGCATTGTTGCCACGGCTGGTTAACACCCTTATGACCGTTTTAATGGTTTTAACACCCTCCAGCCATTCTGAAATATTTACTAGGTAGTAGTGGTAGAATACAGTTTGTACTGGCTTGTAAAAAATACCATAACTTTGTTTAATTCCTCTGAACAGATCAAACATGTTCCCATCACAAAGCTCACAGCATTACTTGTTACCAACCTGTAAAAATCAAAAGCCTCCGTCTTGCGTGCCAAGTCCTCCAGGGAAACGTCAGTATTGGACCAGAAGGGAACATCCACCATCAGCCTCACCAGTTCATCCAGCTGTCCCTGCAGCTTTTGGACGATGGACACGTAGTCTGTCTGCTCCTGGAAGGCTGTCTCCAACTGGACCAAGCTCTCCTCCACTGTCTGGTTTAAGGCTAGGGCACTGTCTGACACCTTGACGTCCACAGCAAAAAGAAATCAAGCTGCCATTTAATCATTTTCTTCTTTTTTTAAAATCGTATTGATAGAAACGCGCATAATGATACACGAGGTAACTCACCAGTTTCTCCACCCCGGATATGGTGCGGTTGGCATGACGGAGGGAGTATGCCAAACGACTGGCTCCATCACTGGACTCCCCATTTCCATAGAATCCAACAGCAATGCCAGCGCTGAGAGGCAGAAAACAGAAAGTGCCAAGTGTTAAGACAATGGCTAATTCAACCATCAGATGGCGTCAAATGAATCACTATGGAATCAATATCACAGTGATACACGCACACGGCGAAGAAAACTGCAGCCAAGACAGTGGAGTCATTAACTGCAGTACCTCTGTTAACCAGCAACAGGCGGCGCTGAGCTCTATGTTTTTTTTGCTTTGGTGTCACCCTGGGGCCTTGGGCAAGCACAGGACTACCAGGAATGATTCACTCTCTCACACACACACACACACATGCACAGTCTACACAATAATTGGGTCACCAGACCGCACATAATATGATCCCTCTGCAGCTCTGCATCCACATTCACACATGACACATGCTACATTATCTGAGCGTCTTGCCCCAGCATCCTTTCTTCCAAACCCTTGTGCCCCTTAACCAGTCACACCACAGCTAACCCCTCGCCCACCCGACACCTCCAAAGAAACCTCCTTCATCACATCAAACCCTCTTTCCCCCCACACAGCCCCTCCCTCTGCCTGTAAAGCTCTTGTTGCCCCCCTCCTCTTTTCTCTTTGTGTACTGTATGTGTGTATGTGCGCATGTGTGTGTATGACTGCACTCTTTGTATTGATGATGTCTCTGTCTGTGCACTAACACCGGGCAGATTGTGGAGGGAAATTTATGGCTATTGTTAAGGCAATTCATTCTAGCCCATTAGATCTTGAGTATCCCCACATTACTGCGAGTTCACACACACACACGCATTTCATTGTGTAAGCGTGTGTCTGTGTTTCAGAGCTTTACGGTGGACTTTATGAGTACATGTGACGTAAAACTACCAATACAGAGGGAAACATGTTTTGCAGCAGGAACACAATAAAAATGAACTACATGGAGGCACGTTTATGTGCTTTAATTTGAATAATATTTTATCTGTCCAATTCCACACCCATCTCTGCCTGCCACCATCTTCCTCCTTCCTCCGTGTAATCTCAGTTTTGACAGTAAATCATTTCCCTTCGCTCCTGTTTGCTCATCCTCTTCTTCTTCTCTCCAAACACTCGCTCTCTCCCTCCCACTCCACTCACCCGTCCTCTTCTCTGTCCCTCTCTCTTGCTGGTTTAATACCTGCTGCCGCTATCAGGGGATTTCATGACCAACAGCTCAGGATATGAGACATGAAAGAAAGGCAAAAGTTCATAAGTCAAATAACTGACAGCAAACAGTGGCTGGCTCTGATAAAAAAAATAAAATAAACTCACATACTGTATATTACCAGGACAATTTTTTCCTCCTGTGAGAAACATGAACCTGTTCTGAATGATACTAACTCAGAAAGCTGCTTCCGTTTCTGCTTCAGTCCATTTTCAGCTGAAATGGACTGACATCATAATGCTGGGAATGCTCTGCAGTAGCTAAATGGGTACACAAAAACGCACTCAGCTGGAGCTGAGTAGATATGAGTAAATGTGTTCAGTTCAAATTGGGTCCACGATGAGTTCAAGTCCAAACCAAACTGATTAAATCCAAAATGAATGCATCCATTTAGCGGTACAGTCAAATGACTTGTTTTTTTATACTTAGTACTAAGAGTGCATTCTGAGTGCACACACTCTTTTGTTCCATGTAAACAAGTGACAACATTCAAATACGTAATCTCACTGACTGCAAACTCCAGTGAAAAACTATTTTCAGCAATAAAAGACTAGGGCAGCATACTAATGATTATTTTTAGGGATGCTTTAATCCAATCTGTATCGGCTCCCATACTGACTCTAATTAGCATGCCAGCGCTTTGATCACTACTGGCAATCCCACTCTGGATTTAAATTCCTCCTTGCACCACCAGTACTCACGGGTGGCACCAAATCAACCAGAACTGAGATCTTAGGAATTATAACTCGAACTTCTTTACCACTGTAATGATTCAGCTGTCACAACCAGCTGCAGTCAGTTCTTAGTGCAGCAGCATCCCTGGCCTCATGTCACCTCACATAAAAATGCTTACAATGCTTACCGAGCAGCAGAGAATTTAGTATTGGCAGAAACTCTGAGTTAAGGGATCAGAATTGGGAAAGAAAAAAAATGTTCTGTCTCATTTTTTACATTCATAAATTAATTGTTTTGTCTATAAAATCTCAGAAAATAGAGAATGATGTGACATCTATGTCATGCTGCGAGCATCCATTTAAACTGAAAGATATTCAATTTATTCTTGAGAAGTGAGCAAATGATTTTCCTTAGTGGACTAAAAACATCGATCAATACTCCGTTAAAGGTATATATATAGACAAACTAAACACTGGCTTGAGATAGGGTCTTCCACATTTTAAGAGGTTGAAACAAGAGGACTACAATCTGCAGATACACCATTAGATGCCCCTAAATCCAACAACACACTGGTCCTTTAATCGCCTCATCGTCTCGGTAAACAGTTGAAAACAAGATACAGCTGCTTCCATCTAAACACACTGCACCTGCACACAAACAGAGGAAATCCACATGCGTCTGGACTTGTGCCAAAAATAAAAAATGATGTCATGTTAATGTGAACAAAGACTCACATGAGCATGCCCGCACACACACACACAAAACACTCAGATCCATATCAAACATTCAATAAGAAATATTATAGCTAATCATAAAATATTAAAACCTGCAAAAACACTCTTCAGCACTGAGTCACGGACACACACACACACACAGAGACACACAGGCACACAGACACACACACAGACACACAGCTACCCCTGACTGTATAATTCATTTCTCATCTCTGCATCAAATCTGCTTCTGTCTCCATGGCAACATTTCTAGGCCAGGGAGAAGGCCGGACAGAGAGAAATAATAAATAACAGAGTGGAGCTGACAGAGATGAAAAAAAGGGAGGGTGAGGTAGAAAAGTGCTCAAAGAGTAAACAAGGACGTCGGGTTTGTGTTTGTGTGTGTGCAACAAAAAGAGCAGAGTCCACGCAGCCTCGGTATCTGTGGTCAAAATGCACTCTACCCTGCTGCTGGGTCACTTGGGTGAAAGATCTCAGAGTGTGCACACAGCCCTCGGAGTCAGATAAACACAAACTGTGGAGTGTAACCACCTGGCTGGCTCCCAGTTACACCACATGGGCTTTCCTGCTTAAACAAGACTGAGTGGACAGAACACACAGACTGTACATACATATGGCTGCTATGGCATGAAAGCCTTCCAATACATTTTTCACGTTATCAAAAGGTTTTCCTCAGACTGCACTCCCTCTGTCTGTGTTTACATGAACTAGAAGGCATGACCAGATTTCACAATTAATTGAGCTCCAGTAACTCTGATATGTCATGGCATTTCATTGCTGTTTTCAAGCTAAGCTATGGCATTTCTGTCATCAAACACCTTCATGATGCAGTCTTTTTTTATCAGCTGCTATGGTGACAGCATAAAACAGTGAAACTGAATGCTTTGTCTGCAGCAGAAGAAGCAGGAGCAGGTACTGTAACTTCAAGGCTGTTTTCCATCAGCCTTTATCACATCTCTTTTTTTCGACATGCCTAATTTTTTATCCTCAGCCAGTCTAGGGAGTGTTTCTGGCATTCCCCCACTGTTTTTTTTAATGTGCAAATTAAAAATGTGCATACATGTGACTTTGTAAAGTGTTACTCTCATGCGGATAACCTCTCACCTGCAGACGAGCGTGGCGATGATGACACACCAGGCGGTGCAGCAGCAGTCGGCGCTGGGCTGATGGGAGTGCGAATGGGAGTGCGATGAATCGTCACTCTTGCGTCGCCGGCAGCAAAGCCAGAAGAGAGAGAGGAGGAAGAGGAGGTCCAGGCCGAGACACAGCAACGCCACAGAGCCGAGCAGCAAAATGGACTGGTGAAGAGGGATTGAGGGAAATAATTAGAGGCAAGAAATTTATGATGTTTTAACATAGCAAAGTTTGATTCATTCAGCACACACGTGTCATGTTTTTATCACAAACTATTGAGGAAGTGGATGAAACATACAGGAAGCAAACAAGCTGATATGAGCAGAAACCAGATACACAGACAGACCACATGATTTGGTTTTTCCTGTGCAGACAGACGCAGATACACAAGTATATCCTTTCGTCAGCTAGTTGAGGGCAGAAAATAGTGGCTGTTAAATGGCCATTTGATGGATACCATGAAAAACACGTTAGCACGCCATCAAACACGCACACCTCCACGGAGTGAACGGAAGATGAGCTGTTGGGGAGCTGTGTGCACTCGAGACCCACCACACAGATCACACAACCTCTAAAAGCTTTGAAGTGTAAAAGAAGGAAGGGGCGGTGGGGGCAGGCAGAAGGAGGAGGTGGGGGGGTGCATTTGGAACAAAACAAAAACACACCCACACACACACACACACACACACACACGGTTAAAAAAACAGAATTAACAGACAAAACAGTGCATACCACACACTGATGTTTATAGACATTCATGTCCTCCCAGGATGAGTTGTAATATTTAGGTGATCCTTTAAATTTTCATGCAGCACCATCACATGTGCTACATTTTACTAAAACCTGTGAAACAATTTACATTCCCATCAACCTTAAATGCACCAATTAGCAAATATTAGCATGTTAGCACACTAACTAGGATGGTAAACATTATGCCTGCTAAACGTGTTAGTATACAGTAATTGTCATTGCCTAAGCACAAACAGAAGCACAGACAAGACAAACTCAAAGAAAAAGTCTGCAGGGAAAGTATCTGAAGTCATATGCACGAACAACAGGGTGACTAATGCTCCCGCCTAACTGATGATTAGATTGTGTGAGATACTGTGATCCTGACAGGAACAGAACCCACATAATGTCCCTGCAGTGTGTGATGCACAAATAAAAAATGCCATTTCACAGGAAACTGACTGAAAGTTTAGTCATTGTGGAAAGTCTGAGTGAGTTTCAGTAATGAGAAGCTGTGAGGTTTCTTGTGAGAATCATGTTAATAAGATAACTGCGTTTCCATATAAACTCTCAGATAAAACATTCTCAGTAACATGTTTATCTTTAACGGTACGAAGACACAGGATGCGAAATCAAGATCGGATATGTCATTCTAAGGTATGTTGCAATACGTGCTGACTTGTCATGGTGATAGAGCTGTTCACACACAAGCTAATCTGTTATGATTAAATTCACGATATTCACGTTGCGTGCGAACAGGTCCATATTCATGTGCAGACAGATGTGCAAACTCAAACTGCTCTTATCAAGTTTAGTTCTTTAATTAATAGCTGACATCCTCCATCTGAATTCTATGGAATAAATGAAACTTCATTTCCAGATCAAGGCCATGTGTCGCAGTTAAAAGTCTAGGAAAAGCCAGTAAGTGGACCTTGAGTGTCAAACATTTTGTCCATTTGCAGAAAGTGTACCAGTTAATTAATCTGAACATAATCTGTACAGGGTAATGCAGCTCCCCGCTCTCCCAGCGATGTCCATCCATCTGTGGTTAGAGAAAGTGTCATCCACTACTATCAGTATGGTCTTTATATGTTCCAGTGTGGCAGTGTGACTGACTTGGATTATTACACGGTGGCTCCATTTCTGTCATCATCCTGAAAACCTCCTCCCAAAACCATGTCAGTGGCTCACATATCCTGGTCTATAGATCTTGCAATCTTATTGCCGATCTCCATTTTACGAGCGTCGGAGTGTGACGGGTTGTATCGTTGACATTCCTCCACTTATTTCCAGTGTCTCTGCTGCCACACGGGTGGAAAGCTGGCAGGTAAGTCTTCAGATTCATCGCCGTTGCAAAAGGCAGCTGCTTTTTATAAAATCAAACAGCTTCATCTTTCTTTTTTTTGTGATTATGTCATCTACAGTGTAGAGCCCAGGATATTTTCGACACACTGCTTCTCAGCTCAGTCAGCAGAGCCGTGCTCACTAGTGTCCTCCTTTATTTATATTTATTAGCTTAGCTTGGTTAAAAGAAAGCAGCAACCCCAATGGCTGTTAAGTGACGCCAACACGGAAGCGTAAAGTTCCTCAAACTTTATACTTTTTTTCAGATTGCAAACTTTAGAAACAAACTTAAACAGCCTCTAGAAATTGTGTCTTTGCAGGCCTTGCCAAAGATTTAACTTGCTGCAGTGATGTATAGGTGTACTCCAGAACAGAGTGACATCACAGTTGGAGGTGGTTCAACAGAGCACACTTCTTACCACACCACCAACCACACACCCATTAAAGCAACATGTGGTCAGAAGTGAAACAGGCTGGAAACTTTCAACCGGAGAGGCCAGTAAATCAGCCAGTCTGGTATTGAGTTACTCTTTAATATCCTTATCATACTTCATGGCGTTTCTATATTTTTCCTATGTCTAGAAATCCTAAAGGAACTTCTCGTTGTGGCATTTTTTTATTCTAAAATGTAATATTACACCGACTTTGCTTGAGGGATCAGCGGCACAGACAAACTGCACATTATTAGAGAGGAAACATTCTTCAGATGGTTGGTGGATCTGCCAACCTGGCTGCTTGGCACATCTTTCTCCTTCTTCTTCTTCTGAGCGTGTGTGTGTGTGTGTGTGTGTGTGTGTGTGTGTGTGTGTGTGCGCAGTTGGCAGCACCACCCACATTCCAATGTCACAGTCGGCTTCAACATCTGTTCACTCGCAGAATGACCCGCCAAGCTTCCACACAGAAGAACTTCAGTCACGTTGCTTTCCAACAAAGAAAAACTTCTGCTCCAAACACCTGTAATGTGCGGAGTTATTGTACGTGTTACATGTGAAAAACACGCAATAATGTTCACATTTTATTGATAGTATCACCACTGTTGTGAGTGCACCATTAGCAGTGAGCTAATATTACCTATGCGTTCCCGTTAAGAACCACAGTTTCTTATGGTGCTGACTCCCTCTAATTTACTATTTGACCTTTAAAGGAGCTTTACATAGAAACTGGAGTTAGCTTTAGAGTGCAAGACCATTGTTGTAAATATAGTCAGCTGTAGCTACACACATTTCTCATGATTGCATTACTTAAGATCAAAAAATTCTCCTAACATAAAACAGACATAGCAGCTTTTTCAGAGCTTTTTCCATCAACGTCACCTTTGGGTTTTGTTTTTTGTCCATGGAGGCTGCTGAGCCCAGGAACGTTGCCTACTTGCCCAGCTCCTGATCTGGCACGACATCAGCCCCGCCTCCCACACCCCTAGGTCTGAAAACCTTTTCCTGCTGGTCCAAAAACACCTGTGGTAAAAACACTAACACTCCCCTGGTGCTCTGAGTTCACAGCTCAGCTAACAAACAGAGCTAACATTATCTAACAGCATGGCACGGCACGCAGCAGTTTACTTCGCTGTCCATCTGGAAAAGAGTTGAGACAGAGCAGCCGGAGGACATGAGAGATAAACCATAAACATATGATCTAGTTTCACCAAAATAAGTGAAACATTTGGTGGTGGTGTGTGACTTGAAGCGTTATACTTATTGTGGGAGATCGTACATGGAGCACAGAGTTACATAGTGCAAGGGTGCAGAGTGGGAATGAGTCAATGCATCAAAATGATTTCAAAAGTGTTTATTTATGGTAGAAATGTTGCTTTAAATAAGATTCTTGCAGATATTCAGGTTGAAAGAGAAAGTCTCTGATTGTTTCAAGGTCAAAGGTAAAAACAAATTTCACATTTGTCTCTTTCTCCTCTCTGTAAAACTCTTCATAACTTCTGCATTATCACTGAAGTTTGCTTGTCTGCTGCCATGTGGATGTTCATCCGGAGCCCTCACCGCCTCTCTGCTGGTTAACCCCGCCCACAAAGAGCGCTCAAATCTGCCATTGGTTCAACAACGCACCGTCCTGCCCACTGGTGGAGTTTATAACTTGACTGTGAAATAAAGAAGCGAGTCACACAGTGGGAGATCATCCACTGACTGGCTCAAAGTGGGGTCGCTGTTTGTATATGTGTGCGTGTGCAATGCTGTAAAGTGTTTTAGACTTTCTTCCATGCACGCATGAGGCTGTCACGCACCGACACAATGTGGAAACCCGCCGGTGAATCAATAAGCGCGTTCAGCGCTGCTGCAGCAGCGGTCACCTGTCTGCTTGTGACCGGGATGCTTGTCGTCACTGTGGGACACCCGAGCAGCGGAGACCCGGCGGAGCCTCCTCTGGCTGCGGCGGCGACCAGCGGAAAAGTTATCTCGGCATATTTCAGGAAACTGACCCGGGAGAGGAGAGCCATCAACGGGCCCCCACGGAGAAGCGTCCCACCTCCACCGGTGGAGCATCTCACACCGGCCGACCTGTTCATAGCAGTGAAAACAACCGGGAGATATCACCGACAGAGGCTGGAGCTCTTGCTGGACACCTGGATCTCCAGAAACATGCAACAGGTGAGCCAGTGGAGGGGTGGAAACAAATCAGCTGATTTTCTTACTGGAAAACTTCAGATCAGGCCACAATGAAAAGACAGAAATTTGAATTTAACTTGGAAATAAAAACACATGATTGTTGCAGCTGTTAAAACTCCAAGGAGACACATTATACTGCATGTTTTGGGGAGTGTTTATGTAGATCAAAACCAGTCAGAAAGTGAATAATAAACATCTTTTACATTAAGTTATTTTGTGCAAACCCCAGCCACACAACAGGACAATAACCAGGCTGCCAGATTGTACTTTTACTTTTAGATCAGTGTGATTTATCAGGCCTCAGATGAGGAAATGTGCCCAATCATGTCAGTCTAGTGCTGATAATTTAAGATCAGAGCTCAAATGGACATCATCTGGCCTGATAGTTCTTACACGAAGGGAAGTTGTGCATGTATTGTAAAGGTTTCCCTCATCTCCTGCTGCAATTGCAAGCAAGTTATAAACCCCCTGAGATGTGACTGGTTTCCACTGGCTCTTTGATCCGGCGTGTGAATCGTAAAACAGAGATAGATGGCCTTTGTAATGCATGAGAGGGAGATCTGAGGGCTAACAGGCCGACCACAGTGCTGCTAATGTGTTGACATAATACAGGCAGGGGACATAAAGGGGGAACACTACACTGCAGGACTACAGCTGGATGAATGAACCCTGGATTTCGTCAAGTAGTCTCAATGAGATGCAGATTTCTTTCAAGACTGGAAGTACAAGAAAACAATTGTTCAGCTGTGATTCGGGGCTGTCATCAACATGGCAGAGGCCTCGCTGTAGTCCGCATCGTAAAAGCCAGATTCAGACATCATAAAAACTGATTTGTCATGCCTTTGAAATAATAGAGGGAGATAAATTTCAAAGCTGTTTCAGAGGTGGCGAGAAAGGAAATAAAAGAACAATTTCTACTTTATTTCCATCACGTTTAAGAAATATTGTCATTTACACTCCACTAGATTTATGAGACGACTGTAGTTACAAGTTATTTGTGCCATAAAGATTTTATTTCCAAAAAACATCTACTGTAAACACACATTAAAATGTCTGTTAAACCTTCATGTCTGATCCAGTAATCTGACACTGAAAGGAGCCAGGAGTACTTTCACTTTTCAAACTTATCTGCTCCTAATTGTGCTTTACTAGAGTTTTTTTTTTTTACAAGTTTAATATTAATTTAGTGTTTTTCTATTGTACCATTGCTTCTTTTACTTAAGTAAATAGTCTGAATAGGGCTGCATTAATAATTATTTTAATTTTTGATAATTATTCCAACATGAGTCCAAGCTGCTGTCTTCAGAGTCAGGGTGTTCGGTTTACTATCGTAGAAGAAATCCCAAAAAATATTAACATTTGAGAACTTAATCTGCTAATCACTGCATCTTTGAATCTGATTTCTTATTCCTCCCCATGATCATATTAAAAACCATCTTTTCCAAGTCATTACTCCTGTGATCTGGAGGAGTTACAACATGACTACTGGATTTGAACGGGGGAGATGTCAGCCATATGGGGGGCTTCAGCTGTAGAGCCTCACAGATGAATATCTGAGATCAAACGGTATGAACAGACAGTGTTTTTGCTCTGAATCACCATGGCGAGTGAGTCAAAGATGAATCTGTTTCTTTGAAACACATGGGATTGCGGTAAAACTGCACCCAGAGGCTTCAAAGCTCGTAATCAAATGCAGACGCGACTGTGGAGCGTACAGCGGTCGCTCTGATTTCCATTCAAACCTCAGCGGACTCGTTCTAGTCTCATCTCATGCTGCATCGAGACTGTTGACATGTAAATAGAGTTAATGTAGAGGGGGGATCAGCTGATGTGTGTGTGTGCGTATGTGTGTGTGCGTGTCTGACACATTCCTTCTTCTGCTCTCACGGTCAGGTGTGTGTAATCCTACCTGTTTCCCAGACACACCCCTATGCAATAAGGTTGCTGAGTAATGGAAATACACGGCAACACACTCGCACAGTGTTAACTTCACACACACACACACACACACGCACGCACGCTGCATGCCCTGGGAACTCACCAGATTTCTCATGGGAAGTTAAAAATGTGTCTGATCACAAGAGTGAACTCGCTCACGCGCACACACACACACACACACACACACACACACACACACACACACACACACACACAGACAAACATCACTTTCTCCTGCCTCTGTTGTTGTTGCTGCTGTTTCCTGTGTTGTAAAGCTCAAGTCTTGGCTATCCAACCCCGCCTCCTCAAAAACACATTTTCCCTCCACTCTGACCCCCACCACCACCACCACCTCCTCCTGCCTTCCCAGCATACACTGGTATGACACAGACACACACTTTTACTCTAACAAGGAGCTGGCTGCTCTCTAGAGGCTTAAGAAGAAAAAAAAAAAAGACTGACAAAAACTCACAGCTGGCTCGACTCTGACTCTCGACTGTTTTTCTCCCAATCTCTCTCTCTTTCTCTGCCACAGTCAGTGTTGTGATCACTACTCGGATCGAAGATTTATTATTGACTTCTGCATTGGGGTAGTGCGTTCAGTGAAGTCAGAAAATGTTATTGTCTCTGAACTAAAGTACACTGAATCTGAAATGAAACAATGAGGTTGAAGTGCTGACTCCTAGCTGCTTGCCAGAAGTGTAGAGACCTTTTACAGGGCACAAAGTCAATAAACTAAGTCATTAAAATTTCTATTTGGTGTCAAGTCCTTTATAGCCAGAAAATGTCTGTAAGCTAAGATATACAAACATGAGCAGACTTCCCAACTGATGTTCTGCCAGGCCTGCACTGCAACAGTCCATTAAGTCTTGATCTTTTAATTTGCAGGCAGAAAGTTGTTTTGGCATCACGTTAAAAAGTTGTATAGACTTTGTGTAGACAAGAAAATGTACAACCATTGTTTAACAATTTTATTGTATACTCCGTCTTACCCAGGCTGCCTTATCTACGTGTTGCCTATCTATGGCCCACAGAAGAACTGTAGTAACTTTAGTGGCAACATTGTGTAGAAAGTGGACAACTTTGCTAACGGCCAAACATCAAACAAGTGAAACAACAACAATATTATGTACTGGTTCCGCAGCATGAAGCCCAGCTCGGTGTCTTTCAGCCTTTTGTTTCACCAAGCTCTTGCCAACGACTGAAAGTCAGTCCCAGATTTACTCGTGTCTGACGGCCTCTTTGCTTGGTCACTTTCTCTCTTCGTCAGATGTCCTCTTCAGTCTTTTCACCTCTGCCATCTTGTCCATAGAGGCTCCTGAGCCTGGTTTACCTTGCCCGCTTGCCCAGCTCCAGTTCTGGCACGACACTGGCTCCACTCCCACACACCGGGCATGAAAACCTCCTTTTCCCGGTGGTCCAAAACTCCTGTAGTACAAACACTAACTTGTGCTCTTAGCTTACAATGTGGCTAACGGCCTGGCTAACAAACTGAGCTAACAGCAGCTACTTTACTCTCTATCAGGACATTTTCCCCTCTGTCTGGTCAGAGAATGAAACTGCTTCTCGGTTGGTAATGTGACTTGGACAAGAACATTAAACTGTTTGGTCATAAAAACTCTGTGTTGCTTATTATACTTAAATAAAGTACAGGACGATGTGTTAAAACAATGAAATAATAAAAGCAATATTCACACAATTTGGATGTGAACAGTCTAAAATGAAAGCTGAGATTCAGCAGCTTATCATTACATGTAAGACTGCTCTGTATCTGCACCCAAAATGTGTGTTTACTTCCTGTGGAAAGTTGAGGGGCTTCCTGACCCTCAACCCTGTCACTCATCACATGAACACACACACACACACACACACACACACACACACACACACACACACACGGCTACAGGGCTTTAGAGCAGCTGCTCTGTTGCTGATAGACAAGAGGTTAACCTTTGTCTTGGCCTTCATCCAACATCAGCTTTACTTGCTTCTGCAGCTCTGCTGTGTGTTAAAGTGTGTCAGCATGTGTGTGTGCGTCAGACAGAGGAAACGTGTGAGAGGTGGAGTCTCACCTGAGACCAGAAACAATCATCCACGGACAATGATTCGGTGGAGCAGTGAGAGCTTCTGTACGGTGGTGTTTTTCGGATTCCCCGCTGGTCGCCACAGGCTGCTGGAATAACATGAACTCTGTTTCTGTTTTTTTTTTTCCACAGACTTACGTGTTCACTGATGGAGAGGACGAGAAGCTGAGGAAAAGGATGGGTGAGTTGCACACACACACACACACACACACACACACACACACACACACACACACACACACACACACACACACACACACACAGCAGTTTTGCTGAGTGAGCAGTGTTATCTGCAGTGTGTGAGCAGGAAAGCAGGAACCAGGCTGCTGACCGAGCAATACTGTGTTTCCATGAAATGCAGGAAGTCACTTAGGTTCAGTCAACAGGCCGTTCCTCGTCTTACTCATTGAATTGTTTTAATTTCAATGAGGCATTCTTCTCGCTATCGGACATATTGTACAAAAATATGTAATGAGCATATTTATTAGGGTGTTCTCAGCAGGCTGTGCACAATTGTTTTCATTAAATAAACATATTTCCATGACTGCTCATTGTTTGTTATTGATCATCAGGAGCTCACCTGATCAACACCAACTGTTCGGCGGCTCACAACCGTGAAGCCCTCTCCTGTAAGATGGCTCTGGAGTATGATGCATTTATTAACTCTGGTAGAAAGTAAGTAACAGTAACACACACTTGTGATAAACACACACACACACAAAGAGCATTTTTATAACCCTGAGCTCTGTTTGTTGCAGGTGGTTCTGTCACGTTGACGATGATAACTACCTGAACGTCGAGTCGCTCCTGAAGCTCTTGTCTCAGTACAGCCACACACAAGACGTTTACATCGGACGGCCGAGCCTCGAACGCCCGATAGAGGCCACAGAAAGGCTCGGCACCACGGAAATGGTACGTTTCCTATTACATTTGTATTAATTACTGCCTTTTATTACCTCTATCATTTTTGATTGTTACTTAAAACAGCAGTTATACAGAAAGAATGGAGGAAGAAGAAATAATGTTTTATTATTAGTATTATTATTGGTATATTATGCTTAATTTAGCATCTTCCTTCCTGTCTTATCCCTGACCCCCCTTTTACCCTCTCCACCTTATCATTATTATTATCATTGTTATTAATATAACTATACTTTCATCCTCATTTAGCTTGTTTTTTATGTGTTTTCCTTGTGTTTATTTTATTCTTTTTTTTATCTTCAGTCTCATTAAGCTTAATATCTCTTTTCCATGTGGGAACCATTAACAACATACATACAGAAACAGCACAATTACACAGTAAACAAGAAATTAATAAAAAAAAAAACAGTTGCAGGAATTGCAAAAAACACAATAAATGTTTAAAATCTCTAAGGTCAGTGTCGTCGAGGGCTGTTTATTACAATTAATGGTGCGTAGCAGCTGGAACCAGTTCTGCTAACATTAGTGCATGTATCAAAGGTGGAGGAGTTAATGGATCTGTAAATTTACTATTCATTGGTTTGTTTTTGCACCAGTAATAAGAGTACATAAATGCAGCCTGCCGTCTCTAGCTTCTTAATCAAACATCTGTAAGTTACACAAGAAAAGTGAGTAAAGAAACATTTGTTCGCTCTGGGTTTCTGGGCTCAGTTACCCACAGATTGAGACCTACATTGTTTTGTCCTTCACTGGCCTCAAGGCTGAAGCACAACATATAGTGCTGAATGATTACCTTCATGCTGTATGTGTGTGTGTGTGCAGAAGCAGGTGCGTTTCTGGTTCGCCACAGGAGGAGCTGGATTCTGTCTGAGCCACGGCCTCGCTCTCAAGATGAAACCCTGGGCGAGGTAAATCTTCACTTAAATAGATTATGAGATATTGTTGGCACTGCGTCAGCCGTACCATCAAATCTCCTCCCTCTTATGCTCTGGACTGCTTTTCCTATCCAGCGATGGCACTTTTATGGCAACAGCCGAGCTCATCCGTCTCCCCGATGACTGCACTGTCGGCTACATCGTTGAAGCGCTGCTTGGCGTGAGCCTCATCCGCTCTGCTCTGTTCCACTCGCACCTGGAGAACCTGGGACTGGTGTTAGACATACACAGCCAGGTACACACACACACACACACACACACACACACACACACACAGCAGTCACACAAACGGACTGATCCGCCTGTTCAGATCCATCTAAACTGAGTTTGTTTTGTTGTCTTCACTTTAGGTGACACTTAGTTACGGCACAGTGGAAAACAGCAGAAACACTGTCAACCTGAGAGGAGCGTTTTCAATAAGTGAGGATCCTACAAGGTAAAACACACGGAAACATCTGGTGCTACAACTAATAATTATTTTATGTTTAGCTAATTTATTATTTGGTCTGTAAAATGTCTGAAGTGATGCTTTTAATCCCTTTTCACAATCAGTTTATTATCAAAGACAAAGAAAAGCTTCAAATCTCAATTGTGTTTATATATGATTATTCTCCCCGCTCTGTGTCTGACTTTAATTTTGACTATTTTAAATATACCTGTGCAAAAATACTGATGAAGAAAAAGATGAAACTTTAGCTTCATTCTGTGAATAGAGGACCTGAAAAAGGCTGGGTTATTGTTTCTATGAAAAGATCCGGTCTATGATGTTCAGCGTAACACAAAAGGTGGCCTTCTGTGTGAATATTTACAGTACAGAGGTCATTCATACTAACACAACAGCACAAAGAATAAAACACAAACCGATCTTATCTTTAGTCTTCCTGACATTAAGGGGATTTATTTCGTGTTTCCCGTCTTTCTTCTGCTTTGTCCTCTGGTCAGTAATTGTATTATTGTGCATTGAATCGGGCTAATAGTCATTATTTGTGCACTTTGTTAATAGACACTGGTGGCAGCATGCCTAGAGGGTGGGCTTGATGGGTTGATTGAATCAGATTAAAAGTCTTTTCAAACAATCAGTGGTGCATGCTGTATATTGTACTTTTGTCTGTTTGAGTCAAAGCTGTGATTTTAAAACATGTACTACAATCCTCCTTTATGTAAGCGCTTCTTGTTGTGAATGTTTTACTACTATGACAAGTTTCCTGGCTTTGTTCATTGTGTGTATGCATGCACACGACTGATTGTATTTCACGGTCTTATTTTGAAATCCTCAGTTGGCAGCTTCCAGGCATTGTGACACTCATTTCCGTCTCTTTCTCAGGTTTAGGTCGGTCCATTGTCTGCTGTACCCCGACACTCCCTGGTGCCCCAGCCCCCGGCAACTTTAACACCCATCCAGAGACGGAGGCAGATTGATGGAGAGGAATAAGTAAATGTCTGCTTAAACTCAATTTTCTCTGTAGGAGGGAGGAAATCACTGCAGACATCCAGGAATAAAGAGAAGGAGTCCTGTTGCTGCCCTCTTCTGGCTCCCAAGTGTTGAAGATATTCTGCAACATGTGGACATGAATGATTTCTTCATGTCCAACAGCAGTCTGAGTAATGGACTGACTTTTTAGGAAGAGCTGCCAGCAGGAGAAGAAGGCAAAGAAAGTGTTGGATTTAAAAAAAGGAGTTTGCTGTTCTTAGATCATGAAGAGAAAAAGTTTAAAGTTTGTCTTGAGGGTGGCGTGACAGGAAAAGCCATTTATTACAAGAATTTGAAGGGTTTACCCTCTGTACGTTGAACGTCTCAGCTCCAAACTGAATCTTTTTCTGTCTAAGATACTCGTCGCGCTCAGCTGTGAATTTAGCTTAATGCTATTATTCCTATTGTTGCAGCTTGTTTCTTTACTTTTCTTCCATCATTTTGTCACTTATGATTACATTTCACTCATCAACAGAATTGTAGAGATCTGGGTGCAAATGCAACATCTTTACACAAAGTCAGACAGGGCAAGAAATACAAGCAGTCAAACAGTCATTTGGATTGTTGTTGATTTTACACTTTGTTTTTTGTCTGGACTAAACAAACAAGGTTTGTAAAATTTGGACAAATATAATTACCTTGTCTTCTGTATTTGTGCAAGCTTGGCTAACCAGCAGACGAGATGTTCTCATATAACTCAAAATGATGCAAAATACAGAAAAAAAGCTAATTTTTCTAAATCTCGGAGATATAAGACACTTTATTTCAAGGTCAAAATGAAAGTGGCAAAGTCGGTAATAATCCCATAGCACTGGAAAATGCAGCAAATAGATTGAGTCAAAGTTAAACTACTGCAAACTCAAAGCTTTCATTCCAAGTTTGACTCATCTTGTGATTTGTCTGATCTTTTGACTGCTCGATTTTAGATGTTGCTACATTCCCAGAACTTTTAATTCAATGAACTTGGTGAGTACAAGTGACAACTATAAAAAAAAACAAGATCCAAGCTGTGTTAGACCAGAATTACCGTTTAACTGTAGAGTGCCATAAGTGAAAACTTTGATACGGTGGTGTTGGATGAAAAAGCAAAATCATAAAAACGTTCATCCTCTGGGATCCGTGGACGTCTGTAACAGTTTATTGTCAATCCATCACGTGACTTTGGAGATTATATTTCACTCAGATGAACCAACAGACTGAGATTATCATCACAAGAGCCCGGTCTAGGCTTTTATTTTATAAATTCTATTTTATTTTAAGATTTAAAATGTGGCTTTAGTGCTAAAATCCCACTGTTCCACTGTTTCGCCATCACATACCGTCTCTGTATTAATAGCACTGGGGTTGGCTCCACTCTAAACTGCTGCTTTTTAATAGCCTGTTATGCTTTTTCACACATTTCCAGTGTCTTCTCTCTATTTTCTGAGTAAAAGTATTAAGTATGGATCAAATATATGAGGTGAAGTAACCGAAATACTGAAGGAACAATAATTCATCATCTTTAAGCACAATGAGGCAACAAACATCAGGAGTTTAATGGTTTTATAGAATCCAGGATTCTAAAGTTTTATTTTGTCGGTGTTCAGTATTATCCTCTCTCTCTGAAGTACAATGACTCAGCACTTTGCTGTTTTATTTCTGCTGCTTGCAATGCATCATATGATAAAAGGACATTAGAGAAAAAGCTTGACATTTTTAACTCTTGGCAAGAAACCACATAGGAGTATTTCCCAAAAACGAACAAGCTATTCTTTTAAACACTGTGGACTAATTTCCCTGTTTTCTCTGTTACAAAGTATTCTTCTAAAAAGGTTTATCGCCTGTCTTTGTTAGTGATTGTTAGTGATTGAAATGAGGTTAATGGCGTTATACAGTAGCAGTGTAGTAACAAAGAAATCCCCTTTTGAGGTTTTATTGACAAGTGACTCATGTTGGGTCGTCTTCTATCTTTCTGCACATTGACAGCAGTTGTTACAACTAAATGAAAGTCTTTAAGTTAAATTCTGTCCCTTATTAAATGAATGTATAAGATGAACCGTTGCTTCTGAAGCGTACATGCTCTCTCCAGTATCTGGACTGTATGTAGACATTAATGGTTGAACCTAATAAAAACAGTTTTTGGTCAAATACAGTGATTGTGTGCTTTTGTCAGATTTTAATTGGGAGTTGTGAGGAACGCAGCTTCAACCTTTGACTTCTGACCTTGTTTATGAGCCGTTGGGTTCCTGTCTAGAGACCAGCGCCACCGCCTGCACCCGTAACCTCACAAACCTCCACCATCCAACACACACACACACACACACACACACAGAAACAACAACAGTTACTCTTATCTGATTGAGCCGTGCACGCGGCCCTGGAGAGATAAAGGCAAAACATTAGCTGTGTGTGTGTGTGTGTGTGTGTGTGTGTGTGTGTGTGTGTGTGTGTGTGTGTGTGTGTGTGTGTGTGTGTGTGTGTGTGTGTGTGTGTGTGTGTGTGTGTGTGTGTGTGTGTGTGTGTGTCACGGCCCCTCTCCCACTGTGAATTTGAAGATGTCAGACTGCGTGGACCACGGGGAGCACTTAGACAAAGTAAATTGTAAAGTGATTCTGAGGTTCAACATGCTCCTGAGTGGACTGTGCCACCTGCTGGCTGCATGTGTTACTGCAGAGAGTAAAAAAAAAAAAAAAAGTAAAAGTTGTTTTGTTTATTGAAACTGGCTCACACATTTTTGATTGATTGGGGCTTTATTTGTCATTGTAACAGTACAAGTACAGTACAATGAAATTGCAAACCAGTCTGTCCATACATATAATACATGTAATATGACAAGTAGGGGAGGGGTAGACAGGACAGTGTATGGTAGCCAAAGGAAAGAAGAAAAAGGGGATACAACATGGGGAGAGGGGAGGGAAAAAAAAGAACAACCCCCAGTCTGTGCTCCTGTCAGGCGTACACTCTGGGAGCAGGACAAAAACACCTCAGCAATTATAGCACATACAGTACACTCTACAACATGAGACACATCACTAGCAACCAGGGGATAGGGGATGGGGGGGGGTTGAGTAATCCCAGTACAGTCATGCAGCCATCCGGTCCTGCAGCCATTTTTTATATTTAACTGCTGACAGACTTACACCCCTATGATAATGCTCGTTCAAACGTAGATCCTTTGTAAAGATCCTTGGACAAAGATGAAATAAAGCACAGGACATTACGATTCTATCCATAACAAAGTTAATAATCAACAAAACACGTGATATCCAACATCCCTCACATCTAAAATTAGCTTCACTTCCCACATTTTCATTTGTCTTCTTATTTTTCACTTTTAAAAATAGGTCTAGATGAAAAGTAGTCCTCCAACTGTAAACCAAACATTGTTTAATCACCTGCCCTATTTTCCCTAATGTTGTTTCTGCATATAAAAAGTAGGTTACCACCAACCAGAAATAGCATGACAGGCATGATTAGCCGCGTGAAACGCTTCATATGCTGACTCCTCGAGTTGGTAAACATTTTTTTTTTTTTTTGACTGAGCCCATTTGCTTTGAGTGAGCGAGCTTCCAGACCGCTGCTGTGATACATGAGTGTTCGAGTCAGTCACATTTTCTTTCTATCTATCTCGCCTTTAAACAGCATAAAGCATGTGCTGCCCGAGGTTCTTCTGGTGTTTTGACAACTTTATCAAAGAGCAAATGAAGCAATGTCAGCTCATTTGCATATTTTTAGCTCATCGCCTTTATGTTTTGTACAAACATGTCACACAGCTCTTTTCCAGAACACTCTTAGTTATGGCCTTCATGTTTCCAGTTTCCTTTTATACAACACACTGATTTATCACGTGTTGATATATCACCACAGATGCAATGTATACAGAACTTTTTCTTAAGAAATACTTACAAAACTTCATTTTCTTGAGCTTAGCAAAAACTGGACAGAAGCCACTTCTATGAAATGTACTGGATTTTATTTGTTCTCCATTAACAGGATTTCTTTGAGAGTAACTGGATGGGTGTGGAAGTTCAAACACAGATGGACTTTAGTGAGGGTTATTCGTAAATGTTAAGTGTTGGAGGTGATTTAAATACGCTGTCTACTCTGTCTAGGTTGAAAGAACACAACATTTATTTGCAAAAAAAATAATTATTCAACTTTATTACCCATTGATGGTGACAGATGTATTGTCCTAACTGCTGCTCAGTGGTGCAATGTTAGCACAGTTGCCTTACAGAAAGAAGGCTCCTGCTTTGAACCTCGGCTGTGTGGAGTTTGCATATTCTCCTCGTGTCTGTGTGCGTTCTCTCCGTGCACTCCTACAATCCTAACACGTGCAGGTTTACTGGTTACTGGTGACTAAATTGCCCAAAGGTGTGAATGTGAGCATGAATGGTTGTTGTTTGTCTCTACTATGTGTCAGCCCTGTGATGAACTGGCAACTTGTCCATGGTGTACGCCAACTCTCGCCCAGTGCCAGCTGGGATACGTTCCAGCCCCCGTGACCTTGATGAAGATAAGTGGTTATGTAGCTGGATGGATGGGTGGATGGATGGATGGATGGATGGATGGATGGATGGATGGATGGATGGATGGATGGATGGATGGATGGATGGATGGATGGATGGATGGATGCTCTTCAATGTTGTGTTGTCGTGTATCTGATAGTGTGGTTGGATATATTATCAGAGATAACACTGAGACTCCTCAGGCTCAGACATCTTTTCTGTCTCACCAAACACATATTCATTACTACACTGACACTAATTAGATCCAGTTCTGCTGCACACACATAAAGTCTGAAACATTCCTTCCAGGTTACAGAAAAAGTCAGTAGAGCTTGGTTCTTGAATAGTGTACTTGCATAAAAAAAGAAAAAAAAAACAGTAGGTGGCGATAACAAGCAGCAATTTCTTAGGTTGTTAAGTCCAGTATAGGTCCAGTGATGTTATTTCCTGGTATCACAACTTCAACTACTCCTCAACAGAGCGACATATTTCATGTTCTTCTGATTATGTTTGTTAGATCATGGACTTTAGTGAAATGTGTTAAACTATGAGCATTTAAAGGTAATAAAAAACCCCAATATATGATATACTACTACTATTACTACTAAAGGCAATTCTGAGATTTCCTTCAAAATAAATAAAATATGTTGGGAGATAGTTGCTGAAAACCTGAAAAGACTTTAAACGATGTATCACTGAAATGTGGAGTTAGAGGTTAAAACATTTTTTTTTCAGTCCAGGATGTTTTGGGCGGTCCTAAAGGGTGGCTCAATGACACGCTGAGGCCACCCTGAGCGTACCCCTGCACCTCTAGCAGAGATATAAAGATGAAATCATCTCGCTCAGAGTGTTTCAAAGTTAGTCATGTCATTTTTTGCTCCCATGGGTGGGTGTGGCTTCAGTACATCGACACAAGCAGGATTTCGGCTGCTTGTAATTGAGTATTACTACATTGTGGTATTGGAACTTTTGTATCTGAGAAACTCTTCCACCACTCAGCTGTCACAGTCAGCTATTATAATTTAGTACTGTAGTAGTGTATCACATTCAGGTTCATTCATCCAGAAAGAACCCACAGATCTTGATCAGTATGTTAAAGTTGCTTTAATTTCTTTTTTAAAACATTTATTCCAGGCTGAATGATATCATTACCACAGTTTTGACATGTACATCATTAATATCTTAGTTAAACCATCGGAAAATAAAAACAGCCATAGAAAACATTGTTTGTCTGTCACATCTGGACAGAGGTGTATTTGAAGTCCTGTGTACACACACACACGAACATTACTGACTCCTAAACATGAGCGTGGACCTTTTTTTCTTCTTCTTTTAATCCCAGAAAGCACCGCACAGGAATTCAAATACAACTTTAGGTCAGGTGTGCAGATGACACTGGAATAGTTTTATGAAAACATTGCAAGACAGAGAGTCATTCACCATTAATAAGAGAGGAAAAACGCTGCTCTTGCCTTTATTCTCCTACAAAACAGCTAGCTATTATTTTATCTTTAAAGTTTGACTTTTACAAGACAGAGAAAAAAACATGTGATATGAAGAGTGTTGTAAGAGTTTAAAAACATTATGAAAGGCCATTAATCAGTGACTAGTCCCACAGATCTTAACATTGTTTTGCATCGATGGTGAAAAAAAACACACTGTAAAGTACTAGACCATAGGTAGCATTGTTACCATAACATGGACATTTTTCTTTCTAGTAAAATCACACATGTAAGATTGTCTCGCTAATACGAGAAGTGGTCATTGATTAATAATAACATATTAAAATGCTGTACAGGAATGGTGGTTGGGAGGTGTTTGATTGTTAGGGCTCTACTACTAGATTCCAGGTTTCTACCAACCACATTACCCATAATGCAAATGGTTATCAGTGTGATGTCAGCAGTGGGAGGGCATGTAGTTACTACAGCTCTAAAGGTGAATGTAAACAGGACAAAAGTGGGGAAGGATGGGTTTTATAAGAAACTATGGGCGTGTGTACTGAATGTGGATGTCTGTACAGCATGTATGTGTGTATTTTAATATGTGTGTGTGTGTATGAGGGCATGCGCGGCGTCTGTGTAGAAATGACTCAGGCTAGATAAGCTGGCCCTTGCTTGCTGCCAGTCAGACACACCAATCACTGTACTTACACACAGTAACACTGAGATAGAGCAATAGCCAATCACGCTGCAGTGATGTCACACACACACACAGGTTCACGAATACAGTTTTTTTATACACTGTACAGAGTGTGTGTGTGTTTTTTGTTGTTTTTTTAGAGTGGGAGGGAAAACCACTGGCAGTGTCCCAGGCAGTTTTACTTCTCCATCTCGCAAAGTCACCTTGAAGAGCATTTGTGCTTGTGGGTAAAAAAAAAATGGAAAAAACTTAAAACTACTGGTGGCTAAAGGTCGATCTGAGGTCACCAGTTAACAAAATAAAAGCACAGGAAGAAGAACAAGAGTATAGAAGCAGAAACAGATTACTACAGTTGGTCACAGTATCACATCCCGAATTTCAGCTTATGATAAAACATTAAAAAAAAAAAAAACACTTTCCTCGATCAACACTTTTATGTAACTTTTTTTTTTTTAAATCAGGGACATGTTTGTTTTTTTCAGGTTTTCGGGACTTCTGTTCAGTAATAACGAAAAGCTGTTTAATTTTTTTTTACTGCTTTTTATATTCCTGATCACATCCCTGAATAAAAACAAAATATTAAAATAACAAAAAGTCCCCGTCCGTCCTCTGGTGGGACCTTGACTGGCTTACATAGCACCTGACAAATGTGTAGTCGCTATTTTCAGTGAGTCTTATTCCATTTCAGTCCATCGTTCTCCTTTTTCAAGTGTCTTTCCGTTGTTCCCTTCACAAAGGGAAAACATTCCATGAGAGTTTTCCCCCCTTTTTTCAAGACATCTGGAGGCAGTAAGAAGAAGAGGACAGAATCAGGCATCCCTCATTATTCAGAGTTTTTTGGCACCAGTTGAGCCTTCTTATGTCCTCGAAATTTCTCGCTCCAGTTCCCAAAAATTCACAAGTCATTCCACAACAGGATTCCTGGCTCATGTTCAAAATGCATTAACCGATGCCATATGTGCACGTAAACAAATATGGAGAGAGACACACTTTGTTTTTCAAGCTCACGATTCAAGTCTTAGACAACAATTTTAAGCTAAAGAGAATCTGGACGTGTTGGTACTGTTTCTATCTAAACATGGCTTTCTGATTCACTGGCTTATTATTTATATAGATGCGTCCGCCTATTTATTTTGTGTGTGTGTGTGTGTGTGTGTGTGTGTGTATGAGATACAGCAAAAATTTCCATGATAAACACTCAGCACACCACATTTACCAGTAATGATTCAACAGTCTACTTTTCATGAACTTTTCATGAGTAAAGCACACGTTTACTATTTACAGCTCTGTACAGTGTGTGTGCATGTGTGTGCGCACTTGTCTGTGTGTGAGTGTGTGGTCTGAAGGGGAATTGAGTAGTGAGAGCGGCGTGGCGGTCTCCACTGGAGGGCAGTGTACGGATCCCAGCAGAGAAGAAGAAGAAGAAGAAACTGGAGACGGAGCCAGGGCGCTTTTCATCACGGCAGCGGTGGAACGAGCAGTGGTGTAGAAACTGTGATCCTCTGGGGTCGACTTTTCATTTTTTGGATAATCGTGGGTTGACCTTCAAAGTGCAGTCCTTTGCTGAGGTGCTTGGTTGATGAGTCCGAGCTTATTGTGTTATTTCTGGGTGTACCGTTTTGTGTTGGTGATATTTCGTGGACCTTTACAACCTGGGGGTCCTGTTGGTGCTTTTAAAAACGCTCAGCTCTGGTTGAGCTCTGGTGGAGTTGGATCTTGTCATTGGCTGTGCGAACTGGATTCAGGCAGTACTGAGGGAGGGATGTGAACTGATGCGAATCTGGTCTCTAGTGAACTGAGGACTGTGGTCGGGCAGCGGGGTGTGGCCGGCTAGCCGGGTCCAGTTGGTCATTGGGAACGGAGCGTCGGTTCTGGTCCGGTCGGTTGGTGGCCAGGTACTTTGCCCTCATACTGGAGGTGTACTGAGGAGATGACAGCGAAGAAAGAAGGGAGACAGAGGGAAACATGTCGGGGAAAGAAGACAATCAGATTTAGAGGCAGGAGGGAAGAAACAAAAGACAACAAGACGAGAAGAGGAGAACACATATGGATTATGATCAGGCATTATTTACACTGAGGAATGAACTGAATGCAGAAACAACGCACATTACATCAGGAAATGTGAATGGTTATAAGCGATAGATAGATAGATAGATAGATAGATAGATAGATAGATAGATAGATAGATAGATAGATAGATAGATAGATAGATAGATAGATAGATAGATAGATAGATAGATAGATAGATAGATAGATAGATAGATAGATAGATAGATAGATAGATAGATAGATAGATAGATAGATAGATAGATAGATGTGTGAAGCCAACAAACACACAGCAGAAATACTTTGACCAGTCATTTGGACAGCCAGGGGATCGATTAAAACATCATTAATTATATAACAACTGATTAGGTCTGGTGATGTTATTGTAAATTAGCAGATGTGGTCCGTTTTGTCAGTGGTTTGTCGTTAGTGCTCTAGTTCTGATGTAGTAGGTTAGCCTGGTATGAGTTAGTGGTCTCTTGTGAGCAGCTAGCTAGTTACTGTCTTCTCTGGTTTCCACATCACCGCAGACGCCGATAACAGGAGGGCACTCTGGCACAGGACGGCGGCCTGGTCGACAGCCCTGTCTAAGTGATGAATCATGGGCCATTTTTGGGCGGCTGCTACAGTTTGACAGTGGAGGTGGGAAACATGTGTTCCTATGGCTGTTTAATGGTGAAGGGTGAGGGGGGGGCACAGAAACAGAGGACATACATACACCTCGACAAGAAAATGCACACATAGACACACTGTGGGGACAGAAGGGAGCAGGAACTTTAGAGGTTTGGGCTCGAGTTTACTCAGGGGCAGAACTGTCAGAGATTTTTTCACTGAGCGAGGAATGTATCCTAAAATGTGTTTCTAGATTTTGTCAGTCCACAGTGTTACATCCCTGAATATGTGCAGTTGATACTTCATGTAACAACATACACAACTACAGGCCCAGCAGTGTCAAAGCCACAACAGTCAACCTGTTTGTGGCAAACAAGCGGTGCAATTCAGACATCGGGAAGACTGAAGAATTATGTGTTTGATGCACTACGGTCCTAAATATTTTGAAAAGTCTTTCTCGGTGATGTCTGAACTGAGTCATCTGGTGTTACATGGTCTACACGTTCTCCTCACATGGCACTGACAGCCACAGAGAAACCAAAACAGACTTTTTTACATCAGAAATAGAGGATAACTTTTTGTCCAACATGACCCAACAAAATGACTCTTACCAAAAGAGACAAGACTCTCTTTTGATGCAACAACACGCTTCTTTCAAACCTCCGGTTATCCCAGGCTGCCAAAATGACCTTCATAAAGACGATCCATGATCACGGTCTAGTTCGAGCACAGAGTACACTTGCAGTGGTGTAGGGATGGGGGACTACCTTCCAATATCCACACTCGCATGTTATCAAAGCATCAGACGTAAGATTCAAGTACATTTATCAAAGCTTCCTTTGTTACAGTCTTGAATTATAAAATGCTGTCTCTGTGGGTTTTGTGCCTTTGGATATTTCCCAGCTTCACTGTGGGTATTGGAAGATAGTGTAGGGAGAGTGTGTTCTAGAAAGTGTGCACTTACAGAGGGTGGAGGGGACTCCCTGCCAATCAGGGGGGTGTTCTCACACCGAGGGTTCTGAAAGTTTGCGTTCTGGCTCCTGCATTATAGAATAAGAGGTTACTGCATGTGGTCACCCTGCCACTGGTGCTCAGTTGTTGATCGGTGGTTGATCTGTGGTCTGCTCGTGGTTAAGACTATGTGGCTCTCTCTCTCTCAAATGGCCTCAGTAATAATTACCAGTCAGGGACTTGTGGTAGCATATAGCCACGGGTTAAACACCTCTGCCATAGTCTAACATAGTTAACATTCTTTCTTAAAAATGCACAAAAGACAAATATTTAATCCCAATGGGACAATTAATCAGTAAAAAGGTACTTTTATCACTGCCTTGATGATTATTTTTTTTAAATATTATGTATATATATGTCATTTTGATTCCCCTTGTGCAGCAAATAGGAGCTATTTCCTTAATCACTGGTGTTTTAATTACAACAACGCAGCTGATCCCCGATGTTAACAGACACACCCAAGGTAGACATCATAAATGTCTAAAAATAAAACTGCAGGGACATGGTTCAGTAGTATTTATAGAAAGAGATATGTATGGGAGAATAGCATAGTTCCTTCAAGGAAAATAAATCACAAGTACCTGAAACAGTCCAAAGATCTTAAACTAGTTAAATGTCCTTTTAACCTATGAACACACATATCACCGCTCTGTCTTTATAAAATGTAACATTTTTATACTAAAAAGGACAAATATGTGGTTTTGTGTGTTTTGGTCCATTAACTATAAATGTTTAGTTTACATTACTGCCTTTTTCCAAAGTACAGGTCTACTCTAAATTCCTGAACTCCTTCAGGAGCTTGTAGTCTTGCTGCTGGCAGCTGAGTCGTGTTCTCGAATGTCAGATTCCACAAACACGACAAGGAATAATATATGCCCAAAACTGTATAATCATGCAGTGATAGCTTAACTTTGACTAAAAAGCAAAAACAAGCAAACATTCACTGTAGGGGAGTACTTATCTCAGGCGAGTGTCAAGCACTCGTACCATTCTGGTGTGGACCAAAACTGTTTATCTGACTATGTGGTAGAGAATAGATCACTAAAATCTATTGTATGCTTTGGAGTATAGTCATCAGTTTGTTAATGGGACAAAACATCAAACACATTGTCCTTTCTAAAAAAGTCTAATTGACTTTCAGAATAAACTGTACTATTTTTTTTTCTTTCTGCAGACTAACAGCTCCTTATTTAGCAGCAAACATTTAGCACTTAATCAGCTCACAGCTTAAATAGTAGCATGCATTGGCAGACTACAGATAGATGTGCTGGGGTTTTTTTCTCCTGTGGGAAACTGTAGCAAGCAGGGTGAAATTACTATTAACTTATAAACTTAATTATTATCTACAGTGAGTTTTCTTTTTAAAATTGAACTGAAACAGGCAGGCAGCCGTTTATCTATCAGCAACAAAGAGAAAGCTATTGAAGGCTTCTAACTTACTGAGCCATACATAGCAAAAAAACAAACAAACTAGCTATTCTAACTTATCTTATCCCAGGGAGGGAGCGTAGCTATGCTGCTAGTCACGAGGAAGGAGGAGGGGCAAGCATCAGCTACCTATGGCAGGCAGTGTATTGCTATCGCTAGCCTCTAGCCAGCAGTGGGTGCTAACTCACATGTATTCAGTGACGGGGGCATTGCTGACAGTGTGGGCTGTAGCGGGCAGGCTAGCTTCGCTACCGTAGCTGGAGCCACAGCTGTAGAGACTGGGCATGTGAACGCGGTACAGGTTATCGTGCACACCGCCCCGTGAGGCACCCGACTCGTCCTCTCCGTCCTCCTCATCCGTCCTTCAATTGGTCAGGGTAAGGGCAGGGCACGAGAGGGCATGATGGACAGGAGGGGAGGGGGAAAGGTAGAGGGGAGGGAGATCCGAGAGAGACAACAAGAGTGTAAACAAGTGGTTGAAGAGGAGGTTAGGAGAGGGGAAGGTGTACTTGTACTATGTGGAGTCCCCTGATACAAAAGACTGGTAAAGGCCATGCCTTCAGCCCCAAAGCAGCTGAACAAGAAGAAAAGGAACATGGGCAGCATTCATCTACAAAACAGGTCCACTACAAGTACAGTACAAGTCTCTATTATTACTACACAGCCCAGAGTGGACCCATGAAGCTGTTTTTGGTTGCTGTGTGCAGTTACATAATATTAAACTGTATGACGTCTTCAATATTCTCTCTTAATGGGTAGAAACATGCAGTCATTTTCATCATGCAGCCATCCTCTAGAGAGGATTCAATCCTGATAATTACTGACCAGTTCAAATTGTCCAAAAAGAATCAAATTTCAAAAAAATCAATTGTCTTTAAAGTACTTCATGCATCACGGAGTGCTCCATGAAACTTAAAGCAAAAACATCAGGAAAAAAGGAGATAATATGGCTGGTTTGGGAAAACCATTTTCAGACATAAAATGGTCAGAAATGTAAAAGAGGCCAGAAACGTAACAGAATGAGGTATCAAATAAGATATGTGCTGATTTGGAAGTTGGATCTCTGGCTACAGAAATGTACTGGTTTCTACGATGTATGGGTCAACCACAAAATACATGTTTGTGTGTCTATTATTATTATTATTTTTTTTTAGGAAGTCTATAGCAGCTGCCCACAAACTAACAAAGTCCCATCACACTGTTTCAGAGGGAGCTGAGCAGGGCCCTATGTTAACAGAGACAAAAGGCACAAAAGAAGTTACTGCACTGACTGGCCACCAGATGGAGGTGTTTCACTCAGGCAACCAAGAAAGAGCTCAGCTGTGCTGCCCCATCAAACAGACTCAGCAGTTGCAGCACAGTCAGCCTTAATAAAGCAACCAACCCCATGAGCAGTTATTCTTTCTAAATTCAGGGACATTACGGATTATTGTTTAATACCTGCTGGGCCACACTTTGCTTAGCATTGCTGGTAATTCACACCCAACAAACAAGCGTAAAACACCACTGTTATGGCACAGCTGTGTTTCTGAATTCAAATCGCTGAAACCTGTCACTGCGTGTAAAGTCTAGAGCTCTTTGCACTTATTTTTTACCAATAAATTATTTGGTTGTTTGAATGGCTATTTGAACGGGGCCGTTTATCGGACCATCGTTTAATTTTTTTCTTCTCAATGTGCACCATCATTCGCTGAAGCCCAAAGCATTTTCCAAATCAGGACAGGGAGAGAGGAGGAAGGGACGGAACAGAAGGAGGAACTGGGCCACAGAAAAAAAAACAAAAAAACAAAAAAAACTGTGGTGATACACAATCTAACACAACAAAGGTGCTCCAAGTCCACAGCGGAGAAAAGAAAATGAGAGATATGTACAAACACAGAAACAAACAATCAGCCAGACTGGCAGCGCTAACAGCAAACAATAAAATAAACAAAACTTGCAGAGAAAACTGGATGGGTGCAAAGACAGGCAGGAAGATGTAGGATACAACAGCTCAGGAGGCAAATACACTTAAAGAATGACATGCATGGGCACCGAGTAGATTCTTTATGGGTCTTTCAGGTCATAACAATCAAGGCGTTAGAGGTAGTAACATGTTAGCCGTTAGTGTACAGATTTACTTAAGACAGATGTAAGAACGTAAAGACTGTGTGTGTTTGTGAGAGATTGTGCGTGTATGTGTATGTGTGTGTTACCTCTTGCCAGGCCAGGTATGTGGCACGCTGCACACAATGGAGGAGAACATCAGGGCAGTGACAAAGGAGAAGAGAACCAGATAGATAAGACCCTCCACCCCGTCATAACACAGCCCAGTCAACGCCTGAACGTAGTCCTACATGGGGAGAAAAAAGACCGGAGTTAAGTTAGTTGTTAAGAAACTCTTGTTGAACTTTTTTCCTCTAACACGACGCACGAGTGACTCACCATGTGTAGGCTGCGACAGTCGACCAGAGCAGTCAGCTGGTGGAGACCAACCTCAGTGGAATTCAGCACAGACTGGATTTGCTCAAGACCTCCCTACACACACGGAGCAAAGTTTTAAACATGCATGTTCAAATATAGAGATCCACCTTCGTGCGTGTACAGATAAACCTGTGTGTGTGTGTGTGTGTGTGTGTGTGTGTGTGTGTGTGTGTGTGTGTGTGTGTGTGTGTGTGTGTGTGTGTGTGTGTGTGTGTGGGTGTGTGTGTGTGTGCTGCCACCTTTGTGACCGCCGCTTTCATCACACTCCCACTAATGCAAATCCACTCATCCGTGAAAATAAAGACCTACAGATTGTTGCGCACACAAACCTTGGTGTTGGCATAATCACGTGTCGCTGATCTAAGTAGCTCTGCCACATCATCCTGCATCTCCACCAATGCTTTGTGACTCCCCGACAGCCTCTACAACACATACAGAGACATGAGCAATGAAAAACACACACACAAATACATATTTTGGATATTTAATTTACAGATTTAAGCGGGTAAATGAAGGAACCAAATATAAAATATATTCTGAAAGAAATAACAACTTCATAAAGATAATGAAGTTACCTGCTGGAAGGGGTTAATCTGACCAGAGCTGCACCTCAGGTAATACTGAAGGATATCTAGAAATATGCCAATAAAAATATATCAGTAGAATATTACCTTCATACAAAGAAAATAAAACGTGTAGCAAGACTTTCTAAGTGCAGGATCTCTTTGTTGAGACGTGTTAGCAGTATTACCCAGGCATAATTGTGTGTGTGAGTGTGTGTGTGAGTGAGTGTGTGAGTTACAGAGGCAACATCTGTGCTCTACAGAGTGGAAACAACTGACACACAACAGAGCTCATTAGATGAGTGAAAAGAGAGAAGTGATGGAGGGAGAGGGGAGAAGGGGAGACATCGAGAGGTAAAGAGGAACATAAAAGGATGCAGAGAGAACAAATCAGATAATGAGCCTAAGTGAAAATGTTAAATTGTGCTTTGAATATTTTTTTATTTTTTTTTACATCTGGGACAGGCAGGAAGAAAGGCGAGCAGGGTGTGTGCAGGATCGCTGATGCATTGCAGTCAGCAGAGACAGAGAGAGAGAGAGAGAGAGAGAGAGAGAGAGAGAAGAGGGAGAGAGAGAGAGAGAGAGAGAGAGAGATAGACGAGAGAGGAGTAGTAGAGAGAGAGAAGAGAGAGAGATAGAGATAGAGATAGAGAGAGAGAGAGAGAGAGAGAGAGAGAGAGAGAGAGAGAGAGAGAGAGAGAGAGAGAGATCGCGAGAGCTTTTAGATACAGAGTGTCAGTCAAATACAATCCCCTGGGACACACACACACACACACACACACACTTGTTTCTTAAAATAGAAGCAACATGTCAGGGTGAGATTTAACTGTCAGTGTGGAAACTTGAGTCTATTCAAGATGTTTCTGCTTATTTGTCAACCAATAGTATCTGCCGAGGAGCAGTCCACTGACCAATCATCTCTCATTCCTTCATTCTTCAATTTCCAGAATTATAATTAATATTAGTGTTTTAATATTCTAAAATGTGTTGTCTTTCTGCAGAGGTGGAGACGTCTAAGTCATCCCCAGGAAAAATATACATGGCTGCTCTGATTCATCAGAATCACTGATTCTGTATTTTCCTGTCTGCATACCTTGGTCGATGACAGCGTTTTCCTTGGTTACCCTGGTGATGTAGGTATCCGGGGAAACGCAGAAGTCACTGGCTGACTGTAAGAGGGTAAGACACACATGACACATCAGGCTACAGTAAAACTCTGCACTGAACACGCTCGCTCGAGCAATGAGAAAGGATTACATCACTGCAGAGCTAGAGAGCTCGGAAATGTTGCCATGGTAACACTTACAGCAGCGACAGCCAGTTCCAGGCCGAGAGACCCCCAGCTGATTATCAGAGTCAAAACCCCGAGCAGGCACACTCTGACGGACAGAAAAATACATATCTTTAAAGTCAAGGTCCAGCTTGCCTGTATGTCATGAATTACACAGATTTAACAGAGTTTAGAAAAGGATTTGATTTGTCCAATAGGAGCAGCTTTTGGTGTATGACGTGCAGTAACGTACCCAATCAGAGTGCCTCTAGAGTTGCGTATCAGGCCAAAGAGCACCAGGAGACAAATGAGTACATCAAAGAGCAGCAGGCCAAGGTATCCCAACCACCTGTAAATATACACATTTATTCAAACAACACAAAAAGCAGAGAGGGTGGTAGTCTTTTCAGGGTTGAGCTAAATAATCCTGTAAACAACCATGTAGTTTGAACATGTCCAGGGTCAGAGTCAGACACTAGCTATTTAGGTTTTGACTCACAGAATCACAAGGTTTCTTCTGTTTCAGTACTGCATTGTTGCCACGGCTGGTTAACACCCTTATGACCGTTTTAATGGTTTTAACACCCTCCAGCCATTCTAAAATATTTACTAGGTAGTAGTGGTAGAATACAGTTTGTACTGGCTTGTAAAAAATACCATAACTTTGTTTAATTCCTCTGAACAGATCAAACATGTTCCCATCACTAAGCTCACAGCATTACTTGTTACCAACCTGTAAAAATCAAAAGCCTCCGTCTTGCGTGCCAAGTCCTCCAGGGAAACGTCAGTATTGGACCAGAAGGGAACATCCACCATCAGCCTCACCAGTTCATCCAGCTGTCCCTGCAGCTTTTGGACGATGGACACGTAGTCTGTCTGCTCCTGGAAGGCTGTCTCCAACTGGACCAAGCTCTCCTCCACTGTCTGGTTTAAGGCTAGGGCACTGTCTGACACCTTGACGTCCACAGCAAAGAGAAATCAACCTGCCATTTAATCATTTTTTTCTTTTTTTAAAATCGTATTGATAGAAACGCGCATAATGATACACGAGGTAACTCACCAGTTTCTCCACCCCGGATATGGTGCGGTTGGCATGACGGAGGGAGTATGCCAAACGACTGGCTCCATCACTGGACTCCCCATTTCCATAGAATCCAACAGCAATGCCAGCGCTGAGAGGCAGAAAACAGAAAGTGCCAAGTGTTAACACAATGGCTAATTCAACCATCAGATGGCATCAAATGAATCACTATGGAATCAATATCACAGTGATACACGCACACGGCGAAGAAAACTGCAGCCAAGACAGTGGAGTCATTAACTGCAGTACCTCTGTTAACCAGCAACAGGCGGCGCTGAGCTCTATGTTTTTTGCTTTGGTGTCACCCTGGGGCCTTGGGCAAGCACAGGACTACCAGGAATGATTCACTCTCTCACACACACACACACACACATGCACAGTCTACACAATAATTGGGTCACCAGACCGCACATAATATGATCCCTCTGCAGCTCTGCATCCACATTCACACATGACACATGCTACATTATCTGAGCGTCTTGCCCCAGCATCCTTTCTTCCAAACCCTTGTGCCCCTTAACCAGTCACACCACAGCTAACCCCTCGCCCACCCGACACCTCCAAAGAAACCTCCTTCACACTCTCTCCTTCATCACATCAAACCCTCTTTCCCCCCACACAGCCCCTCCCTCTGCCTGTAAAGCTCTTGTTGCCCCCCCTCCTCTTTTCTCTTTGTGTACTGTATGTGTGTATGTGCGCATGTGTGTGTATGACTGCACTCTTTGTATTGATGATGTCTCTGTCTGCGCACTAACACCGGGCAGATTGTGGAGGGAAATTTATGGCTATTGTTAAGGCAATTCATTCTAGCCCATTAGATCTTGAGTATCCCCACATTACTGCGAGTTCACACACACACACGCATTTCATTGTGTAAGCGTGTGTCTGTGTTTCAGAGCTTTACGGTGGACTTTATGAGTACATGTGACGTAAAACTACCAATACAGAGGGAAACATGTTTTGCAGCAGGAACACAATAAAAATGAACTACATGGAGGCACATTTATGTGCTTTAATTTGAATAATATTTTATCTGTCCAATTCCACACCCATCTCTGCCTGCCACCATCTTCCTCCTTCCTCCGTGTAATCTCAGTTTTGACAGTAAATCATTTCCCTTCGCTCCTGTTTGCTCATCCTCTTCTTCTTCTCTCCAAACACTCGCTCTCTCCCTCCCACTCCACTCACCCGTCCTCTTCTCTGTCCCTCTCTCTTGCTGGTTTAATACCTGCTGCCGCTATCAGGGGATTTCATGACCAACAGCTCAGGATATGAGACATGAAAGAAAGGCAAAAGTTCATAAGTCAAATAACTGACAGCAAACAGTGGCTGGCTCTGATAAAAAAAAATAAAAATAAACTCACATACTGTATATTACCAGGACAATTTTTTCCTCCTGTGAGAAACATGAACCTGTTCTGAATGATACTAACTCAGAAAGCTGCTTCCGTTTCTGCTTCAGTCCATTTTCAGCTGAAATGGACTGACATCATAATGCTGGGAATGCTCTGCGGTAGCTAAATGGGTACACAAAAACGCACTCAGCTGGAGCTGAGTAGATATGAGTAAATGTGTTCAGTTCAAATTGGGTCCACGATGAGTTCAAGTCCAAACCAAACTGATTAAATCCAAAATGAATGCATCCATTTAGCGGTACAGTCAAATGACTTGTTTTATTTTATACTTAGTACTAAGAGTGCATTCTGAGTGCACACACTCTTTTGTTCCATGTAAACAAGTGACAACATTCAAATACGTAATCTCACTGACTGCAAACTCCAGTGAAAAACTATTTTCAGCAATAAAAGACTAGGGCAGCATACTAATGATTATTTTTAGGGATGCTTTAATCCAATCTGTATCGGCTCCCATACTGACTCTAATTAGCATGCCAGCGCTTTGATCACTACTGGCAATCCCACTCTGGATTTAAATTCCCTCCTTGCACCACCAGTACTCACGGGTGGCACCAAATCAACCAGAACTGAGATCTTAGGAATTATAACTCGAACTTCTTTACCACTGTAATGATTCAGCTGTCACAACCAGCTGCAGTCAGTTCTTAGTGCAGCAGCATCCCTGGCCTCATGTCACCTCACATAAAAATGCTTACAATGCTTACCGAGCAGCAGAGAATTTAGTATTGGCAGAAACTCTGAGTTAAGGGATCAGAATTGGGAAAGAAAAAAAATGTTCTGTCTCATTTTTTACATTCATAAATTAATTGTTTTGTCTATAAAATCTCAGAAAATAGAGAATGATGTGACATCTATGTCATGCTGCGAGCATCCATTTAAACTGAAAGATATTCAATTTATTCTTGAGAAGTGAGCAAATGATTTTCCTTAGTGGACTAAAAACATCGATCAATACTCCGTTAAAGGTATATATATAGACAAACTAAACACTGGCTTGAGATAGGGTCTTCCACATTTTAAGAGGTTGAAACAAGAGGACTACAATCTGCAGATACACCATTAGATGCCCCTAAATCCAACAACACACTGGTCCTTTAATCGCCTCATCGTCTCGGTAAACAGTTGAAAACAAGATACAGCTGCTTCCATCTAAACACACTGCACCTGCACACAAACAGAGGAAATCCACATGCGTCTGGACTTGTGCCAAAAATAAAAAATGATGTCATGTTAATGTGAACAAAGACTCACATAAGCATGCCCGCACACACACACACAAAACACTCAGATCCATATCAAACATTCAATAAGAAATATTATAGCTAATCATAAAATATTAAAACCTGCAAAAACACTCTTCAGCACTGAGTCACGGACACACACACACACACACACAGACACACAGGCACACAGACACACACACAGACGCACACAGACACACAGCTACCCCTGACTGTATAATTCATTTCTCATCTCTGCATCAAATCTGCTTCTGTCTCCATGGCAACATTTCTAGGCCAGGGAGAAGGCCGGACAGAGAGAAATAATAAATAACAGAGTGGAGCTGACAAAGATGAAAAAAAGGGAGGGTGAGGTAGAAAAGTGCTCAAAGAGTAAACAAGGACGTCGGGTTTGTGTGTTTGTGTGTGTGCAACAAAAAGAGCAGAGTCCACGCAGCCTCGGTATCTGTGGTCAAAATGCACTCTACCCTGCTGCTGGGTCACTTGGGTGAAAGATCTCAGAGTGTGCACACAGCCCTCGGAGTCAGATAAACACAAACTGTGGAGTGTAACCACCTGGCTGGCTCCCAGTTACACCACATGGGCTTTCCTGCTTAAACAAGACTGAGTGGACAGAACACACAGACTGTACATACATATGGCTGCTATGGCATGAAAGCCTTCCAATACATTTTTCACGTTATCAAAAGGTTTTCCTCAGACTGCACTCCCTCTGCTTCTGTGTTTACATGAACTAGAAGGCATGACCAGATTTCACAATTAATTGAGCTCCAGTAACTCTGATATGTCATGGCATTTCATTGCTGTTTTCAAGCTAAGCTATGGCATTTCTGTCATCAAACACCTTCATGATGCAGTCTTTTTTTATCAGCTGCTATGGTGACAGCATAAAACAGTGAAACTGAATGCTTTGTCTGCAGCAGAAGAAGCAGGAGCAGGTACTGTAACTTCAAGGCTGTTTTCCATCAGCCTTTATCACATCTCTTTTTTTCGACATGCCTAATTTTTTATCCTCAGCCAGTCTAGGGAGTGTTTCTGGCATTCCCCCACTGTTTTTTTTAATGTGCAAATTAAAAATGTGCATACATGTGACTTTGTAAAGTGTTACTCTCATGCGGATAACCTCTCACCTGCAGACGAGCGTGGCGATGATGACACACCAGGCGGTGCAGCAGCAGTCGGCGCTGGGCTGATGGGAGTGCGAATGGGAGTGCGATGAATCGTCACTCTTGCGTCGCCGGCAGCAAAGCCAGAACGAGTAGAAGAGGAGGAAGAGGAGGTCCAGGCCGAGACACAGCAACGCCACAGAGCCGAGCAGCAAAATGGACTGGTGATAAGAGGGATTGAGGAAAGAAATAATTAGAGGAAACAAGAAATTTATGATGTTTTAACATAGCAAAGTTTGATTCATTCAGCACACACGTGTCATGTTTTTATCACAAACTATTGAGGAAGTGGATGAAACATACAGGAAGCAAACAAGCTGATATGAGCAGAAACCAGATACACAGACAGACCACATGATTTGGTTTTTCCTGTGCAGACAGACGCAGATACACAAGTATATCCTTTCTTCAGCTAGTTGAGGGCAGAAAATAGTGGCTGTTAAATGGCCATTTGATGGATACCATGAAAAACACGTTAGCACGCCATCAAACACGCACACCTCCACGGAGTGAACGGAAGATGAGCTGTTGGGGAGCTGTGTGCACTCGAGACCCACCACACAGATCACACAACCTCTAAAAGCTTTGAAGTGTAAAAGAAGGAAGGGGCGGTGGGGGCAGGCAGAAGGAGGAGGTGGGGGGGGGGGTGCATTTGGAACAAAACAAAAAAAACGAGACGGCAAAAGGAGGAGGATGTGAAAGAAGATGACTGAACACTAAAAAGGGAGAAACGGATAAAGACAGAGATGAGGGCTGTTACAGCAATTTGCTTTGGACTGCTAGGATCTTTTTTGAATCATACACACACACACACACACACACACACACACACACACACACACACACACACACACACACACACCGCAATGTTTTTCTTTTCCCTCTCAGGGAGTCTGGAAAAGTCATTGTACTGCAGAGCCACGAAGAGACAAAGGCACGTTTCTGGAAAACCAAAATCTCCACCTGCTAGACTACTTACAACAGACAAAGAAATTCTGCCAAAGTTCTGCTCGGTCGGAAACAGCAACAGCGTGAATCTGGGGACTCCTCTATGGGTGATAACAAAATGACTCAACCCCTAAGATCCTCGCAGACTTCCTGTCTTCCCAAGCTTCTAAACTGCTGTTTTTTTTTTGTGCTGACCTCCTTTTTTTCCCCCTTGCTGCCAGCCAGCAATTTCCTCACCCTGCGGCAATTTGTGCACCTCTTCTGTAAATATGCACATGTTTTGTTGTGTGTATGTGTCAAAAATGTTTTAAATATGACGTTTTTCATTTCCTAAAATAGCGAGGATGCTATCTTAGTCAAGTAAGTCATAATGTGCAGGGGCGGTGGATCCTAACCTAAAGGTCAGGCCTCAGAATAAATCAGGATAAAGGAAATGCAGATGTACACAATAATTCACATTTACATTACTCTAATATTTGCAACTAGTTGCATCAGTAGATGTATACATCCATGGGTGAGGGGTTAACATTATTTTATTTTGTGGGGTCACAACACTAAGCTGCGAAATTACAAAGAAGGGATTGCAGCTAGCACCATGAATTTTGCATCACTTCCAGCTGCGCTCCCCCCGTCTCAGGGTCCAACTCACATGAAATATTGTCCTAATGATACCGATGATCATCTGCAATTATGTTCCTAACACTATGTTCCTATAGTGTACTAAAGTAACATATTACATGATATGGTTAAGTTATGTTTGAGTCCAAATAAATAAATGCAGATGCACTGATATTCCCCTCATATCTTAAAATGTTTGAAAGTGAACATACTTTGCTTCTAACTATTCAAATTATCTATTCACTAACTCCTTGTGCTCTTTTGTTGAACTCTATCTGATTCCACTAAGTGTTCAGACTAACCGGACACACTGGAGACAGCTGATATGCTTTCACTTGAAGCTTTTTAGCAGAGTTTCAGGAGCAGGACGGCACCTCAACCGTGCCACTTCCGACATTCCTATAAATACCCTCCTAACCCTCTTGTCCTCTTTGGCTCTCATATTCTACACCCCTCCCGCCCACCTCGTTTCTTTCTCCTATTTCTCCCTCTCCTTCCTACTTTCTATAGTTTTCTCAGGGTGTCCTTCGTGCCCGGGTGCTGTGGTGGATTCCCCACCGAAGCTTCCCTACAACGCAGCAACAGACCGAAGAAGTACAAGAGTTCACGCTTCACTCACAATGTTTAGATTGGTTAATAAATCTTTTAAACATATCATGTTGATATGTTGCTAGGGAACAGCTTGTCTTTGAAGGAATCAATCTTTTTTCACACTGAAAAACGACGCAGCCTTAACAGGTTAGCATTTCAAAATAAAGTGTCAGCTGTGGCAGATGTATAACCAGGACAGTAAAGGGCACTGTATCAAATCTGCAGTCAATCTGGCCAAGCTAGTAGGTCACTAGAACACTATAGCAGATAGGATACGATGTGAACAATATCAGGATGTGACCTGCAGTGGAGTAATGTGACATCTAAATGGAGAGCAAAGGGCTCATTTCGAAACCACAAATCTTAGTCCCTGCTGAGGCATCGATGTACTTCTACTAAATGAGGTCTGTAAATCTGCAGCCAAGAGATGTGAATTAGAGGCATTACAATTAACATTAAGTATATTCACACTAAAGTGATTGTGGCTCTACCCCATTACAACTACAAGGCGCACAACATTCAGAAGAAAAACTGCACATTATGACTCTCTCGTGGGAAGCAGTTGGTAAAGCAGGGATGAGTGAGAAGAAATCTGATGATTGCTTTTCTCCAACAGGTTAAAGAAGATGAGCGGAGGATGGGGGAGGAGGGGGAGATAAGCTCTGTAGATGCCTGGTCTCTGGTATTATCCTTTGTTATTATCTGCAGGCTTAGTGCTAGAGACGCGCTATAGTAAAGACATACTGTGCTCCATTAATGCATTGTCTGATCTCTTGTGGCCGTACAATTAACGTTAGGGCTTAAACCATATAGATGCATTAAGCTTTGCACAATGAGAATGATGCTCACGTGATATAACCAAGGATGTTTTCATGACATCCATCCATCATAAATCATCCTGGAAGAATGACAAAAGGATGATGCAGATACAGAGATGTCGAGGAAATTGATATGACAGTGTATTATTTGCATTTACAGCTAACTATGCTAGCCATTCTGTTAATCAATTCATAATTTATAACTTCTTATCATTTTGTTTTGTGCTCCTGGTCAGATAAAACAAACAACATAACATTGGACTTGGACTTTGTAGAATTCAAAATGGCTTATATTTTTCTATTTTCTGCCATTTCATGAGGAAAACATTGAGATTTATCAACAAAAACTGTTTTATTGAAGTAACTAAAAGGTTTTCCTTTTCATTACTCGCATTTCTTGAGTAAATACCCATCACAAGTTCAAAAAACTCAAGCTGTTCTCTTCAAATTACTCGTTTTTTTACTAGCCCAAACTCCAGAAATACTCAAGTTCTTGTGACAAAAACAAAGACAAGCAGGGGATGCTCACATTTTAGAAGCTGAATGCCATGTTTTTCTTAACAAATGATATTAACCATTAAGTGACATTAAAATGTAATCCCATAAAGCAAAAACAACTGATACGGGACTAACTGTGTCTGGCCTAATACTAAACTTCTAATCTGACCAGGTCTCTGCTGCTGCTAGATTAACTGCTGGGCTGACAAACCATCAGAGCAGATTAAGCACAGATCAATTAGCTACTAATAAGCATGGTGAGCTTGGCTGTGCATGTGTGTGTGTGTGTGTGTGTGTGTGTGTGTGTGTGTACGTCTACGCTATTGGAGGCTGGAGGAGGGGATAAATGTTAAACACCCAGGCACAGTGATCTACTTTCAATCTGTCTATCGTGTGTGTGCGTGCATGCCTGTGAATGTGTGTGTGTGAGCTGACAGGATCAATCACTTCCACCTCAGTGAGCTGTCCTTGCACTCTCCCTGCCTGTGTGTTACTCTCTAGTGTGGCCTTGCCTACTATCCTCTCAACTTCTCTCCCGGGGTGCCCACTGACCTAGAGTTCATTCTGCTTATACTCACCTGTACTGTACTGTCAAACAGTAAACCAAAACACTTTGAAAGGCCTTGGTGCTTTAATCATTAAACACGAAAAAAAGATTCAAGTTTGGCAAATCTGTGTCACTGTGATCCTTTTTCAAAATGCGATGAGATGATGTGTTCCACTGTGCAAACTGTACCATACTATTCAAAATACCAATTACAGTCTTACTTTCCACAGCTGGGAATATATGTGTGTGTTATTACAGGTCACATGATTCCTCTGTAATGTTCTGCAGCTGTTAAACTGTGGCTGGTAGCTGACTCTGCGATTCTACCATAATACAAACAGACCAATGCGCGCACACACACACACACACACACACACACACACACACACACACACACGCGCGCGGCTTGCAGAACCTCAGGATAAGAGCTCCTATTTCAACTCCTCAGGAAAAAAAAAAGATCTTGCAGAAAGCCACGGAGTCAGCATCCCCAATAAAGTCAAAGTCATCAGAGAGCAACAGCTCTTGTGAATGAATGCAACATATTTTTATTTTGTTTGTTCGAGAGGACACACACACATCTGCACAGGAGAGAACAAGAACGAGGAGGGAGTGAACAAGAAGACGTCGTGTGAAAGGAAAGTTTCAAACAGTTTCAGAGCTCGAGAGCTGAATGTAAATGAACCTGTGCCAAATCACATCAGAAAGAAAAACACTACAGAGAAGAACCTCTCTCTCTCTCTCTCTCTCTCTCTATTGTGTGGGAGTGTGTGTGTGAGTGTGTGCTGTGTTGACGGACTCAGTGCACTAAAGGACACTTGTGTAGGACTTTGTTTGTGTGTGTGTGTGTGTGTGTGTGTGTGAGTGTGTGTGTTTGTGCGTTTCTCAGCTGGATGAGTAGATGCATGAAAGCCTTTGAGACAGATATACTGAGCCAATCTAAAGACGGGCTTCAGTGAAAGAGTGAAAGACAGAAAGAAAGAAAGAGAGCATTCTTTCACAACAGACTACTGCCCTCCCCTTCCCACTCTCTCTCCCTCTCTCTCTCTCTCCCCCCTCCTTCCCTCCCTCTCTCCTCACTCAGTCCAATTCAACCTCCTTCTTCTTGTTCTTCTCACCCTCTCTCCCTCTCCCTCCCCCCGTCTAGCCAGAATTAATGATTTCACCCTGAATAGGACCCCTATATTCACTCAAACACACAATAACACACACAACCCCTGAGGGAGATCTGTGACCTCCCCTCGACAAACAACACTAAGTGCTAAATACGCACTGACACAGAACGGGAATATGCTGCATGCCACATATGTGTGCATACAGCATAATGTGCGCACAAGTACTGCACATATAAATAATGTACAAACAAACATATGATCATAGCTCAGAATGCTCAATGACATAGAAACAGTCCCGTCTGCTAAAATATGTCAGGATGTAATTAGTCTAAAAAAGGGGGTCCTTAAAATTCCAGTGGTCACACACATTGACACACAAACACACACACAAAGGGCCTTAGTTAAACATTGAATAGCTCACAGGAAGTGGCTATTTGGCAATTTAACAGCACCTCCCATGGCTCATCGAGCCCTCTCTCTCTCCTCTCGCCTCCAATCAGTCTCTTTTTATCTTTCTCACTCCTCCTCCTCCTCCTTCTCCTCTCTCCCCGCTTCTCTCCAGTTCCCATCTCCCTCCCCTGTCCATGGCCGTGGGTGCCTTCCCACGCTCGGCTCTTGAACTTGCGCGCCCTCCCTCCTCTCCTCCCAACATGTCAGCAAACTACATTGAGTCTATATTGAGGCCTGACTGCAGCGCATGAAATTTGGGATTCTAAACGTTGTGTTTTTTTTTTTTTTTGGGGGGGGGGGGGGGGGGGGGGGGGGGGTTTGTTTTTTTCCCTCCTTCGTGAGGCTGTGTTGGCTGGTGCAGAGACCTGAAAGTCACCTTGTTTCAGGATTCAAATGAAATGCAGCAAAACTGGGCCAAAGCCCATCATTGAGATCGAGCTGCGCTCTAAGGCAGGGCTGCCGACTCGGACAGTGTTTTAACACTGCAGCTAGTTTTATGCTTTTAACAAATTCTGATTGTTCTTTCTGCCTGTTTACTTTTTCAATTCATCAATTTATCGTTAATCCAATAAAATATCAGAATAGAGAGAAAAATGTGCAAGAGGTGTCCTTAAATTGCTTGTTTTATCCAACCAATAGCCCTGAACCGATAGGAATCAAATTTAAGAGTCTGAAACCAGAAAATGTTTGCCAATGTGACTTTATAAATTGCTTTTAATCTATTACCAAAATAGGTGGCAATCATTTCCTATGTCTATTCACCACTGGTTCCCACGCTTTTTGTCTCATGACCTCTGGAAAGCCAGGAAAGTAGAAATGTCTACTTGCTATTACTCATCACATATTGCATGTCTAAGAGCTGCAGATGTTCCCTTTTCAAACTTATTTTATAATAATACAGTGTTATAAGAGGTAAGACGTGTAGGAGAAGTGTTTGTCTTTTTCTTTCCTGCCTTGCTATTAATGTAGCAGCTCCTCAGATTTATACTGCAGCCACTACAGGCCCTGACCCACAGCTTGGGAACTACCTTACTAATCGACCTTACTGATAGTTTCTGCTCCACATTTATCTGTAACAATGATGGAGCAGGTAGGGGATGATTCAAGGACATCTCCCTCTCTCTCTCTTTCTTTCACACACACAGCATTGATCGATGCAGGGAGGGAATCCACAATGTGGTTGCAGGGCAGCCTCTGCCACCACTTGGCTACTGTGCTGTGAAATTACAGTGTGGGTAGGTGGCAGGAGGTGGGATGTTAAGGTGATGCTGCATTCGGGGGATGATGAATTCTGAGTAGGAGGTAATTATTCCCCCATACTTCTTCTTACCTTCTGGTAGTCAGGGTCCTCTGGTCTGAAGTCACTGCTCACAACCTGGAACTCCATGTTGAAATGGGGCAACCGGTGGAGCAGATTCACCCACCATGGTGGAGCGTAGTTGACTACGGCCGCCATCCTGATCCGGCTACCTGCCGGCTGTCACGTCACTTTTTCTAAACCTCCCGATTCCTCACACGGACACTGTTGAGAAATTCACGACGGTTGTTGGGTTAACGGAGGAAAGGGGGGGACAGGGATGTCTTTGTGCACAAGAGATGAGAGGCAGAGCTCGAAAGCAGCCAGTATCCATGTCATTTTTGGAGAGATTACAGATGACTGAGGCCAGTTTGATGAGTTATGGATGACAAATAGTCACAGGACTGAGATAAACATGCCCATCGACATCAACACAACAATATATATATCACACATTATTCTCTCTTGTGCACTGATTTATCAAGATTATATTTATTACAGGGCTATCCCTTCTTCACTCCAGCCTCTGTCTTTTGCATGCATTTACCTATCAACGACACACCTGTGCATGTTGCCTGTTGCCAAAACACTGCAATATGACACATTATTTAATTTCAGTTATCTTTAAATTTCTCCTAAACTGGAAATCTGGCTTAATAACTTGAATAAATATGATATATTTTTACATTTTAGGAATGTTTTTACTTCGCCATGTAACATCAATGCAATATGCGGGCAATATGTGATGTCATAAAACAGGCCATTTCCCACCCTTATCACAAGCCATTAAACGCATCATAGGTGGATTATTAGTCGATAATAAAACAATAAAAAACGACATTAAACATATGAGGTCATGCTGTGTTTGAATAATAAACTCATGCATGAATTATAGCATGGCTGACAGGCTACCTCGCATCACCCAATTTACGCCCATACGGCAAAAACACACCGAAAGAAAAAAAGAATACGTGTTGTTGCTGTGCGAAATGGCCGTTATATGAAACCACACACGACTCTTTACTGTGCAAACACATGTAGGTCAACTTAACAGAGGCTGTCGTCCGTGTATTGAAGCCATACGCCGCGTTTATTCTTCAATAAATCGTAACCTCCCGGATTAGCTAGCATTAACCTGCCCGGACCGTTAAAAACTACCGCAGGCTCGGCGGAGTCGTCAAGGCAACGAGGAGAACGTCTTTAAATGGAGGGCTGGGTGACACAGACCTACCTAGTGAAGCCGAAGCGGACGCAGACTTCTCTCGTTTAGTGTAGTCTTCTTTAGGAGAGTCCAGGCCGGCTGATGTATCTCGCCTATTGTCTTCCTCCCAGGTCCGATGGTGGATTTGTACACACACACAGCCCGTGCGCTGCTGCATCAACGCGGCCGTACCGAGCTAGCTGCAACGGCTGCAGTCCCAACCACATTTGAAAATAACGGAATAACGGTCACATTTCACCGGAGGCGCCTCGTTGTTTTGACTACCTTCCAGCAGAGCGACGACACTAAGACAGATTGAGTTAAACTCGTTGACCACTATCTTTCTATTTTTTTTAACCCCCCTTTCTTTTTTTTCACAGTTTGACGATGGTTTCTTTCTCCCCCCTCCCTAAACGCTGCTCCGGTCTCGGCGCTGTTCCAACGATGACCGTCGGTTCAGTGCATTTACCGCTGGATGATATTGTTGGAGGAGCGTGAAGCAAACACGGTGTTTAAAAAGCCCTGGAGGACGGGGGCTTTGCGGCAGCTCCAGCTCTGCAAACGTGTGTGAGGGAGTGCGTGTGTGTGTGTGTGTGTGTGTGTGTGTGCGTGTGTGTGTGTGTGTGTGTGTGTGTGTGAGGGAGGGAGGGAAGAGGTGCAAATGCGCAAAGAGGCCACCCCCTAACGCTGAGATGATGGTAGCGCATGTTACAGTAGGGCCTTCAAGCGTCTACGCCAGGGGCGTATATAAAAACCAATGCGGGCCCCCAGAAATGTGTTCAAATAACTAGGTAACACCAACTCTGCCATGGGTTTCTTCCACACCTCTGCATCTTATGCCACAGATTCAGATCATTAAACTTTTAACATACTACAAGGGAGAGGTGGAGGACTACAAATACCTTGGAGTGGTGATTGACAACAGACCGGACTGCAAATCTAACACAGAGGCTGTGTACAAGAAAGGGGATGAGCAGACTTTATTTCCTGAGGAAGCTGAGATCCTTCAACGTGTGCAGCAAGATGTTGAAGATTTTTTATTCAGGGTTCCCACTGCTTTTTCATGAACAAATTCAAGCACTTTTCAAGCACCTTCAAGCACCAGTTTTTCCATTTTTCCAGCACCTTTAAATAGGTAGCCTACTAGTTGTGTTTGCCATGATGGTCATGTGAAGCGCAGCGGTGCCACTGTATGGCATAATAATATGGGTCTAATTAGCATTATTTCATATGGTGGTAGATTGACTGTTTTGATTTTTAACTAATTGTGAAATTTCAAGCATTTTCAAGCACTTCACAAAAAATTCAAGCATTTTCAAGGAATTCAAGCACCCGTGGGAACCCTGTTTATTAATTTTTGGGGCTTTTTATGCCTTTAATGATAGGCTGAAGATAGACAGGAAGCAGAGAGAGGGGGAGTGACACGCAGTAAATGGCCATCCAATGTGGGATTCGAACCAGAGCCAGCTGCAGCGAGGACTATAGCCTCCACACACGGGGCGGCCACTTAATTCACTACGCTACTGACCATCCCGATGTTCGAGATCTTTTACCAGTCTGTTGTTGCCAGTGCCATCTTCTTTGCTGTTGTTTGCTGGGGCAGCAGCATCAGAGCCAGCGACACCAACAGACTTGAGAAGATCATCAAGAAAGGCTGGCTCTGTTCTTGGACTCAGACTTGAGTCTCTTGAGACTGTGATGGAGAGGAGGACGCTGAATAAACTGTTATCCATCATGGACAATGAGCAGCACCCTCTCCACCACACAGTGGACAGACAGCGGAGCAGCTTCTACCACAGGCTGCTACAGCTCCGCTGTCGAAGGGACAGAGATACAAGATACAGGATATTCTTTCCTGTCACATGCCATCACACTGTATGATAACAGCTAAAAACCCAGGTCATAATTTACAGTCACTGTCTGACTTTGCACCAAATCAACACTGCCAATTTTCTGTCTATCTATCTACTGTATAAGGTGCTTTAGCTGTTCAGTTTAAAACTGATGCCTCTATATGCACTACATAGACAGGGAAAACCATCAGTGAGAATAAAAAATGATTTTAAAAAAGTAAGGTCGGGTGAGGGTGTTGAATCAAGATGAAATAAAGTGATGAAAATACTGACATTTTTGTCCACAGGGGTTGCCAGAATCAACACTAAATGAAAGATTTCTGTAGCTGCTTTAAATAAAAGTCTGATTAAAATGTACTCCAGTAAACATTACTGTTCTACATGTCTAAACAGGTGGGTGCTGTTTGTTTGTTAAAACACCTTTAGGCCATAAACTAAATGTAAGCATTCACACCAGTGGCCAGAAAAGAGACTTTAATGTCTAATGTCACTACCTTCACTACTATCTCCTCTTACTCTATTTTTAATTTAATTTATTTTTTAACCCTGTTTAAAGCTCTGTTTTAATACTGTTATTACAATATGTTTTCTTTATCATTCATTTATAATCTGAACCCATATTTTCTTACAAATTATATTCATGTTCATTGCTGCCTAAAAAACAACAACATAAATCTCCCTACTAACCCAGACTAAACTTCCAGTATCATTCAAAGTTAGAGTTGAGTTTTCTCACATTATTAACTGTCACTGACTTATCAGTTTATCACACCATACGTTAGCCACTTCATTATCACACACCCACTGTGAGCTACAGCTACAAAAGTATCGGGGAGCTCTGATAGATAGTCGTGTAGTTTATTATTAGTTCATTATCATTATCAATAGGAGAATTTTTCCATGACTGAAAAATTGGTCAACTGTCGGACCCCTGAGGCAAGCATGTAGATCCAGGAACAACTGAAAAATGCAGGGCCAAAACAAAACAATCACTAACACAAACACAAAGTGTTTACACTGATAATGTAACCGTAACTTGCATAGGATCTGGTAACGTCAGAACCTGATCCTATGCAAGACCTGTAGGTTATCAGGACCTGCATGACAATCCACACAGGTGAGAAGCCATATCCTTCTAAACATGTGGAAGAACGCCACATTGGAAAAGCCCACACTGGTGAGAAACCACAAAACTGCAACACTTGTTGGAAAAGATGTTGTTCAATTCAAATCATCAATTCATGTAAGAGTTCATACAAGCAAGTAGTCTCTCTACATAAATGCAGCAACTTTTCACATAAAAAAACTAAAAACAGCACAAACCACCGAGCTGAAACTCCTCTGGACTAACATGAACACACTTTATTATTAGTTATATTCATATCGTAATTGTAATTAAGTAGTACATTGTCAATAATGCCATCAAGCTCCATTACCCATATTTCTTCATAACAATAATAATCCTCCAAATGCTTGTTGCCCAGTGATTAGTTCCTACAAATGTTTGGCCTGTTATATGAATATCATTTTAATAACAAATAATAGTTATTTCTTATTTAGCTGCTCATTGATAAACTCTTTTAAACACTTAACTGAGGACAGTCAGTTTGTTTTTCATTACAAATGAAACATTTATATGTGCAAAGACTACGAAGTTGTCTTCTAGCTAGCGTTAAATCAACACGTGCATGCAGCTTATGCATGCATAAATATAGATATTTAGATATATTTAGAGCTAATTCTAACAGGGCCTGCTTTGTTTGTCACACCTTTAAGTTCCAGCCTGCAGTGGAAGCGAGTTAACTCCTGGTTACACATCTGTCTTGTTTGTGTATTATTTTGTCAGGTATGAGCTGTGGCGAAACCATTCCAATCTCTGGCTTGGACAATAAAATTGTTTTATCATGTAACGTAAGTATAACACTTGTGTAATGAATACACACAGGGAACTATTAACCATTTAACCATTAGAGGCACATAAAGGCCAACTAATTTTCTAGCATGTAAGGCAGCCTGCATCACATTTTATTTCCTGGAATGGCACCCTGGAGGGTACTTTATTATGTTTTATCTATCTTTCTCAAACATGGGAGCACCAGCAGGGAAACTTTTATGTGGTTCTTCACTTCTACAGGTTCCAATACAAGACTACTCGACTGTATGCGCTCCTGTATTCAAACATGCAGATGCTCTTCCCACAGATGTTGCAGTTCTACAAAACCTCACCAGTGTGGGTTTTTCTCATATGGACCAACGAGCCACTATTACATCTGAAACCTCTCCCACGTGTTAGGAAAGAACTGGGAAAGACTGGAGGTACAACAAAGTAAAAATACATGAGAAGAATAATGGGATATGAAAAAGAAAAAACTAAATTCTGTGACACAAACTTTATTAGGCTTTTCTCTAGTGTTTGATTTTTCTGATGCAACTGCTAACAAGACATCTGTGTCTGAGACACCCTAGAAGGGACCCAAAGGGAAGAGTTCTGTGCTTAATCCACATGACGTAATTTTATTTCCATTTATTTCAAACAGCTTTCGACTTCGCAGTGCTTCGGTAAAAATATGCAGATACTTTCCACTGTTGCTTTCTGGCAAGAACAACAACACACGAGAGGTTTTATCATAAAAAACAGCATTTTATTGAATGTTTCAGAAATTAAGTTACACACATCATGTGGGGAAAAGTGCACTCATTCATCATCTTTGTTGACATCTCCACAGTTATTGTCTGTTTCAGAGCACAAACATTATTGGCATTAGACAAACTCCTTGTGTGTCCTCCACTGTTCTGACTGTGTGTGTGTGTGTGTGTGTGTTTAGTATTGCAGCAGACTGATCTATAATTTATTCACAGTTTGACTCAATAGTGCATCAGTTGAGAATTATCCCTCAATCATACCTCAGAATCAGCCATCATTTATTAAGCATTCATGATAGATTTGGTTTAATAGTGTTTATATGTTGAAAATCAGACATGTCAAAATATATTTCAAGCCTGTGAAATCCAAAAAGGAGTTTACAGTGATGTCGCTCACTCGGGCCATTCAGTTTAAGAGAAGTCGATACATTTATTAACCGTACATTTAATTTGAATATCCATGCAGTAGGCACTTGGGCAAACAAAACAATTATTGAGAAAACATATGACTAATTAAAAGGGCTATTTGGCTGAAATGACAAAACAGAAATACTAGTTTAGAATTACAGGTGGTGTCCATTTCATGTTCTTGTGCTTTCTCTTGCACTAAAAGAGGATATCCTATAGCCTCACATCAGCACTGAGATACATCCACATATTGTATTTTGAGTTAATCCTAAATTGGATCAAGGTGAGATGTCTATGTGCCTCTCAACTTTGTGTCATAAAAGACCCTGTACCCAACTTCCCAGAATACTCTGGTTATTACTAGAGAAACAAAATGTGCTTACACAGGCTGGGGTTCAATGTAATCCTGACTAATACTGGAATATCCCAGTGATCATTTGAATCGACATACATGTAGAAATTCTTCCAGCCTACACCCTCTCTCTCTGTCTCTTCCTCTCACACACACACATATATACAAAACCCATAAGGTCTATAACATTAAGACTTCTCTGCTTCTCAGAGGACGTGACGGAGACACGATGATGTCATCTGAGTCATCTGAATCAACTGCAGGGGCTCCACCAGACTCTGCTGTGCAATGAAGCTCTGTTTGGTTTGTAGGAGATATACAAGTGTAAGTGTACAGCATCACACTTAAAGGAAGGTGCAATGGATAGAATCGTTAATCAGTTTTCAATTTGCATTTTTCATGAATGTTGAAGATTTGGTTTGAGCATGTTTCCATCCAGCAAAATCTAAATAGATTTAAGCATGTACACATATAAAACTGTGGCTGGCCAAAAGAGGTTTTAACAGTCAAAACACAAATAAAAGATACGTTATCGCTCTCTAACCTGTTGTGGGCATCATCCTGGAAGAGTGAGTGCTAGAAACAAGCCAGTGGTCTTCTTCCTCACCGAGCTTTTCATCCTCTTTATGAAGGGATGCTGCACCTTGGCAACAAAACAACATGTTCATTAACCAGACGCTCACGCCACAATTCAGACACATCCTCAAACAGATATATATTTAAATGACGCAGCTATGATATTTTTAACTGGATACATTTAAATAACTTTGTCACGTCATGTTTGAATGTGAATTCTTCATTTACAGTCCACATGCAATTAGACAAAGTCATGTAAATGATTAACAATTGCAATAAAAGTGATATGTCCACAATAAAAACCAAGAACACGAGCTAAAACTAGTTCAGTCCCTCTCAGTGAAGCCCACTGCAGATCAAACACATGGGCAGTCTTCTAAGCATGCAGAGGAAAAAAAAAAAACGCTGACATCGCTGCTCTGCACTCTGCACCCATCTGCTGTCAGCCTATCGGAAAGTCAGGGAGACGGAGGGGAAAGCGATGGGGGGGGGCGTAAGCTTAGGATAGGCCTTTTGAACTTGGGTGGAAACTTAAGATATTTAGGGGGTTGTGTGGGGTAGTGACATTACTGGTCCACAGGGCTTCTGAGTGTCCTCATCTGTCTTTGATAAGAGGCTGTCAAAGCTGTCTGGTGCAGAGGAGATGGGCACTCTGGAATTAAATCAGCGTGCAGGCGAGATCCATCACTACTCATAAAAGGCGTCAGAGTATCTATGATTAGCAATTTGAGGTTGAGAGCGGGGCGATGCTATGGCGATGCTACACTCAACAATCATCATCTGAGCACTGACCGACACTCTTGAGTGGTCGTATTAATGGTGCGTTTCACAGTTACACGCGTTTCTACGTCTCTACCATTAAGAAGTCCCATATCATCAGCCAAAACAAGTGTGACACTCAACTGTTGATCATGGCTGCAAGAAAAAACTCACATATATGCGACAGCATTAAATATATTCACTGAACACAGCAGGTGTGTGCTATAAACACGTGTGTGGATGACTGATGCCATGAAGATAGTTGAGTTACTACATCGGCTGGGATAGGGTACGATAGGGAAGTGACTGGAAGGGTTTTGTCTACCCAAATCTTTTTTTTGGACACTAAAAATGATCAGAATCAGTTATTATTATTATTACTTATTTTATATTTATGTTATGAACCTCACCTGTTCTGCTGTTTGTGTGTGCGTAGCGCCCTCTTCTTGGTACCAGCGTAGGCAAATTGCTTTCCATTAGAGAAGGCACAGAGATTCCTGAACTAATGCACAAACACACACACACAAAGTTTGACTTTATGACTGACTGGATACGTTCTTTTAACATTTTGTCTGTGCAGACATGAATCACCTCTCTATTGCGAGACTACAGCGAGCCAGGTGTCCCCTGAATACAGACTGTATCATCGTCAAGGCAACCACATCCGGCTCTCCTTCTACGGAGGACGCAACATCGCTGCGATTTGTCGCTTCTGCAGTCTGAAACGAGGAGATGAGGAAGAGTAGAGGAAGGACAAGGGATGTTCAGACTGTGCAGAGACGACATGTTTGTGGTGAGACAGAAGGAAATGACCACAGACTTAGAAAAGACTATTCAGAGTCATCTAGTGGTAATTTGACTCAACTGCAACTCTGGTTCATTTCAGCTCAAGTCTGTCCATAATAATGTCTAGCGCAAGGGCCAAAATTAGCACCCGCCTCTCGCCAAATGTATGAAAAAAATCAAAATAAAATGAGGCCAGCTCATCACTGCTGGAGCTGCTGAAATAGGCCAACTTTACTACAAACTCAGTACTCATCACTACAGCACATAAGTTGATGATCATGTTTTGTTTAGCATTGACTCTACATTTGTAACAGCTTTTAACGCATGACCGTCAATAATTTGCCCATCGTGGCGACGGTTATTTAGCTATCAGCGTTTCATTTGTAGTAAGTATTTAAAAAAAGTAGTGTTTATATTTTTCTTCTGTACAGTGAACACAATACCTGGCCTTTCACAAAATAGAATGCTTATCGAACCTCGTTACAGATAACTATAGTACCGTAACTACTTCTTAAAGCATTTGGCTGCAGAAATGTGCTGGTACTTCTATTATACAACGGGAGGTGTCTCATCACTTTCACTACACGACATGTTCTGAGATAACTTCCTATATTAATTTACTTATTTTAACCTGGTGCCTAAACTTAATCAAAACTGCCACCATTTCAAGGGTGCAATAGCAGAAGTACTATCGTTGCGATGTGTGGAGGTGTAGCCCAGCAGCAGCCCTCCCCCATGGACACTTGGCCTATCTGCTCCGGAGCTGTGATCCCGAGCAGCAGCAGGCCGGGCAGGGAGGACTGTGATAGCCACAGAGGTCTGTGTGTTTACAGGGAAAGTATACAGGTCCTACAGTGCCGCTGTAGTCTAATAGTGTGAAAATGTTCAGGTTAAACATGCTGCTAAAATAATAATTTAACAGTGATGCTGATGGGTTACCACTCGTCAATATTGTGATGTGGCGTCACGTGATTCAGTGATGTGAAGTGTTTGGTGTGTGCGTGTGCGTGTGCGTGAAACCTTATTCTGTGTGTCCTTCAGCAGGTCCTTGAGCTGTGACTCTCTCAGGAGGTGGCCTCTTAATGCCGACTGCAACATCACAATGTCCTTCAGATAGAAAGCAGAGAGATGGAGAAATGTGGGACAGAGCGTCTGGACGTGTTTTATGTTATATTTCTCCCACACATCAACAACGTCTTCTAATGTGATGTGTTACGTACCCTATTTCTGTGCTCCCTCCAGTTTGTCTGGATGACCAACGCTGCTTTTTCTCTCTCTTTCTTTCCTGCTTCTCTACCCGATTCTTCATCTCCTTTCTCTTCTTTACCTCGGGCGTCCCTCTCCTCTTCCTCTTCCAGTCCTGCTTCAGCCTCATGAGTGTCCTCATTGTCCTTTGGCGACGTGGCCGAGAGAGAGGAGAGCTCGGCTTGTGCAGATTTACTTTTGTCTTCAAGAGTTTGGATCCTTGCCAACAACTCGTCCAACTTCTGTCTGAGAAACACAAATACACACACACACAAATACACACATAAATAATACATAAACGAAGGACAAAACACAACTAGCAGCCATAGTGAATGTCCTTTAACAGTTAGCAGTTAGTTTAATTAGTTACTTAGATGGTTTAGATTAAACAAACTGTTAAAGTTACTTTACTTTCTATCTGGCAGAGTAAAGGTTAGCCTGTAAACAACTCATCACCCACACTGCCACATCTCCTCCGGTCATATCCGTTTCTTTCCAGACTGGTATATTTTTAGACATTATTTGAATAATAATCGATAATACGTCACATCACAGGTAAAGCATACTTATGCTGCTGTCTCTCTTTGTCCCATTCTTTTGTCTGTTCAGCTTTCCATTGTTCTGTGTCTTTCTCCAGTTCTTCTCTCTCAGTCCTCAACTGTCTCAGCTCATCACTGAAAACACAAACACAGATTCAGTATAAAAAAAAAAAGTTCAATGACAGCGACTGTCACTGATGTAACAAACAGTTTCCTTCCTCTTGTGTGTGTCATGAAGTTCGATAGTTAGCATTCATTGGATAAAAAGATGGATACACTGCATGTGGTACATAAAAAGCTGGAGGTGAACTCAGTGTTTGTCTCTGGTTGCTGCTTACTCACTCTTTACTTGACAATGTATCTTGAAGCTCCGCCCTCTCCTTCTCCAATTGGCTGAAGCGTTCCCTCAGATCAAAACCTTTCTCCCCTTCCTCAGTGATCGTTCCCACGGAGACCACTGCCTCTGTTGCCATGGTAAACCCCGGACCCTCTGTGGGCGTGGCCTGGACCTCCTGATCCAATCGGCCGCTGCTCTTTGCTGACTGGGCGTGTCTTCTGCTGTCCTCCAGCCTCTGATAGGAGGAGAGAGGAGTCGGTCTGTGATGAAGCTGCTGTCTGTGACACTGATGACTGTGTGTGCTTACATGAACAACTAGTTACAGTTTTCTCTCACCTTCTCCACCTCCAAGAGCCTTCTCAACAGTCTCTGTTTACTCCACTCTCTGTAACCTAGGACACACACACACACACACACACACACACACACACACACACACACACACACACACACACACACACACACACACACACACACACACACACACACACACACACACACACACACACACACACACACACACACACACACACACACAATGGTGTTTCATCCTTTACTGTCATAACAACCCAGTTAACTACATAGATCTGGATTAATTCAAAGAGATTTGATATTTAGCTACTTTGTTTACAGGACTTTTGATTTTGATCTGATTCATTTTCATAATTCTTCTATATAATATGTTATATTTTTATTTTAGTTCATACTTTTAGTTATTATTTATCCATTCCCACCAAAATAATCAAACATATCAGTGTATAATTTGTTTCAAAACAAAAAATATTTTATGAGAATGAAGACAAAAAATATCAAGAGTTGATACTACATTGTCTGGGGTGGGCAGTGTGATGTTATTTACTATACAACAATACATTAACATTTACATATCCTCATTTCGCTGATGCTTTGATTCAAAGCTACTTAATAAAAATATAAAAAGGGAAACAATCAAGGTACAGTGTGACAGGGACATGTTAGTGCAGCAATAAATATTCCTGCATAGACTCAAGTGGCAGTGGGGGGACATTTAGTATGTCAAGTTGTTGGTAGTGCTAGGAGGAGAGGAGGTACTCTCTGGAGCGCTGGGTCTGCCTGTATAAGAGCATTCAAGCGGGTGGGTGCAAAACCAGGGACTACTTTGTAGTCAGCATTAGGGATTTAAATTTCATGCTGGCTGCTACAGGTAGCCAGTGGAGCTTGATGAGCAGCGGGGTAACATGTGACCTTTTGGGTTGATTAAAGACTAGGCAGGCCGCCACATCCTGCATCATCTGAAAGAGTTTCACTGTGCAGGCTGGGATGCCTGTCAGGAGGATGTTACAGTAATCGAGTCGTGAGATGACCACAGCCTGTATCAGGAGTTGGGGAGCATGTTGAGTCAGGTAAGGCTTGTGTGTGAAGCAGCACAACTGGAGGCAATTTGTCAATGCAGCATAGATTCATACTGTTTATACCACTTGTGGTTATTAGTCCTATGTTAAAAATCAATAAGCAGAACTACTTTATAGCAATGTCTCACTTTGTCTAATGTCATCTATTTTATTTCAAATGGTTTCTGTCCTGTATCATGATGAACTGTATCCATTTTGCACACTTCTATATACTGTGTAATTGTTACCTGAGTCCTTACATAATTTCCTTCTTGATATATCAAAGTAATTAGCTCAAAAACAGTAATGTACTTGCTGAAAAACACACACCGATGCAATGATGTGATGTTGTCACAGTCTTAACCTGATTTTAAACTCTGTGATCAGAAAGTAGACCAACAAAGAGTGAAATGAGTAAAAAGTGCCACATTTAGAGGAGTTACAGAAAAAGTAAAATTAGAAAGCGATAAAAGGAACAAATTGGAACGTGGCTGCCAGTGTTTTTTTGTGTGTGACAAAAAACCTTTGATTCCTCCTGCAGGACTGTCAGTGTTGAGCTCCTCTCTGAGCGCCGCGTTCTCCTGTTGGACCTGCTTCAGGTTCTCAGACAGACGATGAACCGTGGAGCTTAAAGCTTTCTGCTGCCTCTGGGAGCATTTACTCTCTGCTCGACTGCTGGAGACAGACAACGAGAGGGAGGGATTTCAGTATTTCTGAACATTCATCACAAATCCTTCAACACCCCAACCCTCTGCCTTCCTAAACATTGGTGAAGGAGAAAGGGAAGCAAATGACTCGATCTGTTGTGTCTGAATAACAGGCAGATGTTCAATCTATATTTGGTAGATGTATAAAAATAAACATAACTGTCCAATTTTAGTTCTGTACAAGCGAAATCAGCAATATTTACACTGAAAATTTAACATTTAATGGCGAATAAAGGGTGATATCTTTAAAGGTTAGGATTTGGTAGTCTTATATAAAGCATTTGCCCAATGAGATCAATAACAGCAGAGTCAAATAAAGTAAAGTCAATGCGAGAATAATCAGGCCATGTAGTGCTTGCACAACTCATGTAAATGTGTATTTTCACAGGTTGTAGCACAACTAAAGATGGAATAGAAAATCAGCAGATGCATACCTCTTTTCTGCAGCTTCTAGAAGCAGCCTCAGCCTCTGGAGCTAAAAGAGGAGACACACAAACGTACACTTTACAAGTTAGGTGAGATTCCTTTTCTCTCAGCTGAGCTCACACTCTGCAACCAGCAAACGTGACGATAATGTCGTCTAAGTGCAAGGTGCACTTCTTTTATGAAAACAGTATTATAAGTCTAAGGTTCTCCTCTCTCTCTCTCTCCTCTCTCTCTCTATCATCTTTGGTGGTTATCTCAGATGTTCTGCTTTAGAAAAACTGTATGAGGCAACATGCCAAAAGACTTTTTTGTATCTAGAAGCACAGATGTTACCTCCTCATAGTAGGTTTCTACTGTGATCTTCAATTCCTCCAGGTTGGTGGTCCTTAGTTCACTTTGTAGTTTACTGGGGGGAAGAAGCAAATCAGCTGAATGTTATCCTGCTTAACACATAAACCAAATGTGCAGAGAAGGTAAAGCGTTTTACCTCAGAGCATTTTCTTTCTCTCTACACTGCTGCTCCAGCTTCAGGATTCTCTGTTTCAGACCATTAAGAACCTTGATGGATGGATAGAATCAATTTTTACAAAAATCTGTGTGAGATCAATCTTAAAAAATACTCTCTCCGTTCATCAACAGATTAGACATACTCACCACACTCCCTTCTTTTTTCTTATCCACCAAACTACGAGTATATTCAGATGCCTACAGAAAAAACAGTTTATTTAATTGTGTTTTCTGTTCAAAGTTTCTATGACATCAACAAAAAAACTGGAACTGTTCAGTGATCATACTTTAGTGGGATCTAACAATTCTTCTATCTGCTTCTCTCTTTTAGTGTTATCCTCCTCCAGGCGGCGCAGTTTGGCTTTCATTTGATGGTTGTCAGACTTCTGTGCCTGCAGACTCTGCAGAGAACAGTGACTGATTGATTAATCGCACATCAAGAAACGAGAGGATAAAAAGGAAGAGTAAACATATAAGGAGTGCACACGAAAAAATTCTGGGGTGCCGAACTGAAATAAAAGTTTTTATCCATGACAGAAAAAAAAGTCTGAATCCTCTTTTTCCTCTGCAGAGGAATAAAAGTCTGAGTCAGCTGCAGAACAGCACACTGGTATTAGTAAGCATCTGGTGCATTGCTCAAGGTTATTTCAGCAGCAGCCCAGGCACAAGTCATGTTACACTGACGCTCTCCTGAACTGTCACGCAGAAGAAAAATCTCCCACCTCACCACTACTGCAGCACCACCCTTATGCACAATGTGTTTTACCAGTGTTTTTTTTAAGACTCATCCATGAACAAGCTGAATACAAAGCATTTATTTATCTTTTACCTTCTTGAGACGCATAATCTCATCGTACATGTCCTCCTTCTCTCTGTGGTCACCTGAGCTGAAGGTGAAGCCTGCAACACATGAAGACAAATGAGGAGATGGTGCATAATCACACAAAGAGTCTGCTTTCTGACACCGTCTCCTGAGCCTACTCTTCTGTTTAGCAGAAAATCTGACCTTCGACTTCATTTCTCATTCTGACACACCTACACATTGTCTCACCATTGGATCCAGAGTGAAGGTGCTTGTGTTTCCTCATGCTCAGGGTCTGTTTGAGAAGCTCTGGTGTGACATCGCACTCTGATCTCAGCGCCTGGGAGGCATCTAAAAAAAGTTGCGTATTGAGAAAGAGAGATAGAGAGAGTTTCGAGATATTTCCCAACACAAATCAATACTCTGTCTGACTCATGCATTTAACACCTTCTGAGAGCAAACTCCCTGAAGCTCCACCAATCCGATTGTTTTATATAAAACCAGATCACGTAACAAGTATGCATGATGATAAGTAATGCAGCCTTGGAGCTATTTAGGCCAGTTTTAGCTCTTCATTTTGATTGTGCAGCCTGCAAATTTCTGTAAAATACACTGATATTATTTTGTCCGGCTCAATGTCAGTAGGCTGAATATCAAAAACCCCTCTCTGTGTGCACCAACAAACCTGCAAAGTGATCATGAAGTTGGATCAACAGCTCTCTATAAGAATTTTAACTTTACAACCTCCATTAGGTAAGATTTATTGTAGGACTATTGTATTAGACTGCTGTGAAACAATAAAATAACTTTATTTATTGATGCCGGTGCTCCCTCACTCTCATTCAGTGTCTTATAACCAGTGCTCGCTCTGTCCCGTACTCTGTCTCTCTCAAATCATCGGACATAAAGCAAATTAAACTTATTTAATTAAGCATAAATCGCGAGCCGAGTTCACAAAATAAACAAAGGTGGAACACAACAGGTGTTCAGTCAGAGTTTAGTCCATGAATCCTCAGTAGCCTTAGTTTTAGAGACACTTCAGGCTGATTGTGAAGGGTTTGAACGGTCTAATTACCTGATTGAAAAGAACTGATTTTCTCTTAGAAAATCCCAGAAAGACAAAAAAAACGAACAAATGAAATATTGTTTTAACACTCACAGAGTTCATCGTCAGTTTCCCAAAAACCTACAAGCCAGAGCCTCTGCAACCGCTTCAGCTTCAGCTTCAGCTTCAGCTGTGTTTGTGTGGCACTTACCGTGCCCGTTGCTGAGGGACGTGAGGCGAGCCGAGCCGCTCTCCCCAGGTGTGTCACCTCGGGTGTCCCCCAGGGAGGCCCTTGGCAGTCTCCAGGCGGCCACTGCTGCTCTTCTAGGATTCATGTTCATACTGGAGAGGTACGGAGACCCTGCACATTCACATACTGTATGTAAACGATCATGAAATTTTGGAGAATTTGTTACAGCATCTGCACACACACAGACACACACAAAAAACAGCAGAGCAGCTGAGCGGGTCTTACTAGGAGACGGGGGAGGCTTGCCAGAAGATCTCTTCCTCCTTGTTCTCTGATAGTTAACAAGCACAAGATGATAAAGCGAAAGGGAAATTAATCAAACTGATATGTCTAAAGGAAAACACTAACCCCAAAAATAAACTACAAACCATGTTAAAAAAAAATGTGTTTACCTTTTCCAAAATGTCAGCAGAGAACGAGAAGCCTTCCTAATAGGACAAACAGAGATTTTTGAAATGCTTATGTTTAATTTGTGTCGGTCAAATCAACACTGCAGAGTGACAGTCTAGTCTAAATTTAATCTAAAACACAAAATGCAGCATATTCAACATATTTAAATTGTATTAAAAATTATATTTTTTCACAAAACCTGGCAATGCCACCAAATATTTAAAACAGCATCCAGTCAAATCCAAAAATTTACTTCTCTTTTCTTCATTCCCATTCCTCCTAATTATCCGCTATGTTTCATTTTCAACTTTTCCCCTTCACCTCATCTTCCTCTCACACACACATGTGCACATGTTTAATCTCTTTGCAGGGGTTTAATTTAAATTCAGATTCATCTTAAAGGTTCATGTTAATGTATATTTACTGTGTCTAATCAGCACTGCAGGAACCAGAAATGACTGAACATAAATACATAACATGACATGACATGACATGACATGACATGACATAACATGACATAACATAACATGACATAACATAACATGACATAACATGACATAACATGACATGACATGACATAACATGACATAACATAACATGACATAACATGACATAACATGACATAACATGACATGACATAACATGACATAACATAACATGACATAACATGACATAAATCATAACATGACATAACATGACATAACATGATATGACATAAATCATAACATGACATAACATGACATAACATGACATAAATCATAACATGACATAACATGACATGACATAACATAACATGACATAACATAACATGGCATAAATCTGGTTATATGGATAAAACAGGTTTACATAAAGTCCAGCACACATGTACTCTACAGACCTTTAAGAGTCATTCAAATGAGGCAAAGTTTTGCACAGATTTCCAAACTATTACAAGTAGACATCACTTTTAGTTCTGAAGCCAAAACAAGTGGCATAAGCTGGCATGCTGTGTGCTCTTACAAGAGTGACACATGACTAACTAACTAACTTACAGGCTGATTATCACTGACCCGAGCAGAGCCAAACACTCACCAGCTCCTCGCAGTCTTCATCTGTCTGAACATCACTCGCCTCCAGAGACATCTTAGCAGTTGAACTGAACATAGCTACGTTAAGTTGTAAAACTCGACTCTACCCGTGTGTGATCCTCTCATTTTCCTCCCTCACACACACACCAAGTCACAAAGCGCACTTCTTCAGGATGCCCCCCTCTTGCTAGTAGTAAAAAAAAACACGGGGCGACACAAAAAGAGACGTTAGCTGAGCTAAAACTCGGATTTCCGTCCACAATACTTCGGTTTACCCACGTAATAAGACGACGGCAGACACGGTGGACCATAGCTTTCTGAAATCCGCTGACATGTTGCTGTCTTTCCATGGAGAGGTTACTGTTTTCACATCACTGTTGCGGATAGAGTCGTCTAGCAACCAGGCAGCTGTTAATGAGCTGTGCTAAGCTGGCAGCAGAAAGTCAGAGCTAAACCGGAAGCTACGGGAGCGTGCCTTCAAAATAAAGCCATACACTCACTAAACGCTCGCATACGTTTGGCAAATTGTGCTTAATTAAATACATTAGAGGAACATATTTAATCTTCTTTAAATATGTTCTGAAATATTGTAAAAATGCGTCATATTTTATAGAATATATTCAGAACATTATCAATAAATGCCTTATTTTGAAAATTAAAGCCAGTTCATGCGCATGTCCAGCTTTGTTTAGCTTGACAGAGTTATTAACTAGACCACAGCCCAGGGCTGAGTGTCAATACTCTTCCCCATCTTCCCTCACTTCTGACTCATTTCCTCTGGTTGCTCATTGGTGGAGAGGCGCTAAAAGGAGAGATTTAAAGTGTTCTCCCATTTGTGTTCTCCTCCTGTAAGGACGAGAGAAGGAGACGAGGAAATGAGAAGGAAAACAACAAATTATGACCGCAGCAAATCAACATGGGACTCCCCATGTTGTACAACAGAGAACGACTGCATCTAAATAAAACAAAACAAACATAAAGATTATATGTTTTATATATAGATGAAAACATCTGTGTTTGTATAATGTGCATGTATTATGAAACATACACAAAATGCAGCAGCTAATTCAACTTATTGTGATAGTTTTAATAAGTGTTTGTTTTCCAGGAAAAACCTGGCAATGCCATCACATTTCAGAATAGAAGAATAGATTTTTATTGTCATTGTCACAGGTACAACGAGATTGAAAGTGCTTCTAGTCAGTCAGTGCAACGTAAATAAAATCCTAGCGTTAAAATAACTAGATAAATAAGAATAAAAATACCAGAGACATTAAAATGTACTAAAATAAATACAATTAAACATATGCTAAAATCAAAATAAATACTAAATATGCCTTTAAAGGAGCATACACCCATTACATAAAACATTAAAACATTGTGCACATTTTTTTTGGCAGCATTCAAAGTGACTATTGCACTTGGATAAAAACTGTGTTTGAATCTATTTGTCCTTGCACCAATGGCTCTGTATAGTCTGCCTGAAGGCAGCATTACTGTACAAACAGGGGGTGACCAAGGTGACGTTCTGGGCTTTCTTAAGACAATCTGTGTAGGTCTCCAGATTTCCAACAGCATCCCGACAGTCCAGATATTTACATTTCAACACATTTCTCTCACCTGTCCACCTCATTCCTCCCTTTCTTCCTCTTCTATCTTGGCATAAAGTAAGAGAAACAGGGAGTTAAATAAAGCAACCTATCAGCACAGGTAAGGGCAGGTCAGGTAGATGAATGAATAGAAATGTATGTGAACCTCTTCCCTTCATCTCTCTCTCTTTTCTCGCATCATTCTTCACCCTCTCCCCTTCTCTCAAACTCTGCAGAGAACTCTGTGGCCTGTTGTTACTGTATCATATCCTCACTGTTTATTCAGGTGGTGGACCCCTGAGCCACACAGTCAGACAGACCAGCACACTTTTCTTTTTTCAAAAGTAAGCAAAAAAACGTTGAAGATCTCATCTCGAGTTAAACCGGCTCTATAAAACGTTACTGTGATCAAGTGATTACTAGAAAGAGCTTTACTAGAACAAAACCCACCATCTCCTTTGACCACATCCAGAGATTATAAGAATACAACGCTAAACAAACGTGATTTGATCACACCTTTAATACAACATTAACTTGTCATTATCTGTCATTGCTGTCTAGCTGTGTTAATTAAGGTCTAAACCTACAGAAAAATAGTGGTTATATCAGCAGCCCTGTGAGCAACCAAACAACACTCCAATCAACGCTAGTGTTTCCTGTTGTTATATTAAAGCAACAAAAGCAGTATTAGTTTCATTTGTAATATGAATGTGGATCCTCCATTTTTTTCTAACCAATCTAATATTTTAAAAAAATCAAACAAAATCCTTCCCCAGGTGCTCTTCTACCCAGTGTCACGTGTCTCTTTTTTTATATGGAAGAGAGTCTTTGTGTGTTTGTGCAGTACATACTGGATGTGATGTGTGTAAGACTGTTGCATTGCAGAGGTAGCATGTCTGCCACCCACTGAGCTCAAACTGCACTGAGGTCAGGTGAGGTCAGTGAACCTGGAAGGCAGCAGCAATCAATCAATACATTATAAATGTATTTGTAGCCAAAATTAATGACTGTGGTCGTTTAAACACATTGTAGGAGCCACTTGAGTAATTTCTGGTTTAGCCATTAGAATGAGTGTTGTTTTTCTTTGTGTATATACAGATTACAAATGTAAGTTCAACAGTGCAACAAACAGTGCAACATCACCCAAAAGGAAAACATGTGAAGGTTTGATTTCTTGTCTGATGAATACACATCAAAAACAACACACCACCTGCTGAAGAGTGAGTTGACAGTAACTACACTTTTTTTTGAAATTTCAAGATTTCCAGATATTAAGAGATTCATTGTCATTTGTAAATAAAAACACAGCAATTCAATTCTTATTTTGCCCTTTACGCAACAACAACAATAAGAAAAATACAAAAATAGAAAAATAAAGTGAGAATATACAATTTAAAATAATAATAACAATAAAGCCTCATATAGTTAGCACCTGAGTTGGTGCTCTGTGCCTCACAGCTACAAGTGACAGTGATGTATTAAATTTAGAGAAATGCTGATGTTAAATAAAATTGTGTTAAAAGTCTTTTGAAGAACAATTACAGGCTAGTTTACATATATACAACATGTGTTTTACTGTTGTCTGTTTTGTTGCTGGATTGTCTCGCAGCCCTGTGGTGTTCGTTAGATTTGCCCTGCAGATCAGGCGCGTTCAGGCTCCTTTTACATTTATAAATACGGTATTTGTTGTTTCAGTTGTCGCTTACGGCCATGGCACCCAGGTGCTGTAAGCTTTTACACTTCTCTTCACACACAGCCAGGGGGCGCTGCTGCTGCTGCTTCTGCTGCTGCTGCTGCTGCTGCTGCTGCTGCTGCTGCTGCTGCTGCTGCTGCTGCTGCTGCTGCTGCTGCTGCTGCTTTAGTGATCAACATTTTTCACCGTTTTCTGACACTTTATGGACCAAGCAACCATCAAATTAATTGAGAAAATTAATCAGCAGGTTAATCGATGCAAAATACATACGGAACATGACATAACAGAAAAGCGAGAGTGGAGGTTAAAAGGGCTCATCATCATGGAAGTATCTGAAAACCCACAAAATGAAGCACTATGTGGTTTAAACATACAGAGATATCAACATTTCATCATTATTTAAGAAGGGAGAGGCATGGCTGTGATAATCCCATTTATTATTTATGATCATTTGTGATATATTTGTTCATCTTTGGTTTGAGACGTTGGGTAAAGTATATGTGATATCATATATATTATATCAATATACTAATTACTTGTTGTTTTATCTTGTCATCTCATGTTCGATGACCTTTAGTTGTTTCGCCACTATAAACATTTTATCATACTCATATCATACTCACTATAGGTAGGCCTATATGCAAAAATAGCACCCCCACTTTGTCCTTTTTTCATATATTTCATCCTCAGTCACAGTCTGCTGGGTCACGTAACACAGAATACTGATTTAGCTGTTGCTGGACTGGACAGATTATTATTCAAGAATGCATATCAGACACATTTATATTCATTTACCTTCTGCTGATGAACTCTAATGATTCAAGGCAGGAGAGGAGCTCCTGTGTATTTGTTCAATGTGCTCCACTGTTTAACAGAGATGGAGATGACACACACATAAAATGTGTAGTAATGTTATGTTCTTACTTTAAGGTAATGATGCAATTATATATTCACTGCATAAATGCCTATATTTGTTTTTGTCGAGCTGTCCACACTTCCACATTTGTTTTTGTTTTTTGAGACACTGAGTGTACAATCCTATTGATGAGGAGGTTCACAAAGGGGCAACACCTAGTCATTTATTGTAACTACTTTTTTTGTCCTTGTCAGGTTTAAAATCACTGATCTTTCTAATTGTTACATTTTCCTCTGGATGTTCTATGGACAGTACCGTCCATAGAACATCCAGGGGAAAATGTACTAAAGTGCTCAGCTACACATACATAAAAAAAAAAATAAATAAAAGTAAAAACATTTTTATTGTCATTGTAGGTCATAAAACAAAGTGATGTTCGGTGCCTCTCAGTAAGAGCATACTAATACACAGATATTCAATTATAATCATCAATTATTTAAGTCTATAGGACATCATAGACCTTTTTCACAGCAGTCATTTTGACATGAAGCAGTAGGATCAACTCAGGTGTTACCAATGACACAAATTAAGGTTCAGTTCCATTTATCGCAGCAGAGACTTTCCAGAAAAAACGACTTGTTTCTGCCTGAGGCAACTGTTCAGAAAGACAAACGGTTTAAACGTACCATGGTCTGAATGTTTGTAGTTTTTAACTGATGTGTGACTGAAATGATTACTGACTAAGATTTGGTTGATTGACACACACACACACACACACACACACACACACTGAGGTGTTCTGACCGTCTAGAAAACACAAAAAGCAATTTTTCCTAGCTGTTAAACACTCCACTCATGCAGATAGCTTTGTAAAAGGCACAAATAATCAGATAGGTGAAGGCAGGAAAAGAAACAGAACAGCTCATGCTAATATTATTGTATTAGGTGTGAGGTAAAGATAAGCACACAGTTGGTAGCACTCCGTCCAGTATAAATAGGTGGATGTGCAGACGGGAGTCATGACAGAGCCCAGGGGAGAAGGAGGAGGAAGGGGAAGGCAGGCCTGAACAGACCAGTGGAAACAGGTGAAATCACAAAGTCAGGAAATAAGTGACGCTGATAACGGAAAGACACACCAACACTGTGGATATCTCCGTCCAAAAAAACACTTCTCATTCCCTGATCTGCTGCAGATTCACAATTCTTCACCACGTCACGATGTGTTCATATCACACACTGTAAGACAAAGAGAGAAAGATGGGGGCAGGGACATGTCACCAGGAGGAATTAAAGGCAGAGGAGAGAGAAAGAGTTAAGACAGGGACGGCTATTTCTTCCAATTCATCCCAAAAGACATTGGACTGGAGTTGGACACAAGTTGGAAGCACACTATGTCCTGTATGTATACACACAAACGTTTAATTGCAACCAGGGTGGCATGCCAGGATAGAAACAACCACAGACAAAAGTAAAAGTAAACAGACATACAGTACTTTTTGGCCTAAACCCAGCAAACACATAAAAACAAACAGGGTTCTGTCAGTTGGTGAATGGCTCAATCCATGTGGAACTGAGGCCGAGCAGATCTCAATTAGATGAGGGGAGAGCGAAGGGGGTGAAGATATGAATGTGAAGTAAGTCAGTTATTAGTAATGGTTTGGATGACACTATAGGCTCTAGTGTGTGTGTGTGTGTGTGTGTGTGTGTGTGTGTGTGTGTGTGTGTGTGTGTGTGTGTGTTGGTTAAACAGGGGCGGGGTGGTTTTGACAAAACTGCAGTAATCTCCCTCCAGCTCGCTCCTCTTCATGTATCTGGGGCGTGTACAGCCGTTATAAAACCAAACTCCCAGTCCTGCAACTCCTGCAGCTCCGGTCTGGATTTGCAGTCAGGGGACACTCATCATCATCAGTCAAAGCAGCTCTCTCTCTCTCTCTCTCTCTCTCTCTCTCTCTCTCTCTCTCTCTCTCTCTCTGACCCTCCCTCAGACTCCCCCACATCCTCTCTCCCTCTCTGTCCGTCTCTCTAAAACAAGCTCAGCATCTCGTTTCTTTCCTCTTCTTGTCACACGGTAATCATGTCCGCAAACGGCGCAGACGGGGACCTGCTGCAGATCCCTCTGGGGCTCATCAACAGCGCCGGGAAGTATCTGACGGCGGAGACTTTCGGCTTTAAAATCAACGCCTCGGCCAGCAGCCTGAAGAAGAAGCAGACCTGGACCTTGGAGCAGACAGGAGAGGACGGCAGCGCCGTGTTCCTCCTCTCCCACCTGGGCCGCTACCTCGCCACGGACAAAGACGGCAACGTTACCGCGGACAGCGAGACGCGCGGCCGGGACTGCCGCTTCGTCATCACCGCGCACGAGGACGGGCGGTGGTCTCTGCAGTCCGAGCCTTATGGTCGGTACCTCGGCGGGAGCGAAGACCGGATCACCTGCTTTGCGCAAACTGCTTCACCGGCGGAGAAGTGGAGCGTGCACCTGGCCGTGCATCCGCAGGTCAACCTGTACAGCTTTGCGCGTAAACGCTTCGCCCACCTGAGCGCACAGGGGGAGGAGGTGTCAATAAACCGGGACATCCCGTGGGGTGTCGACTCACTTGTGACACTGGTCTACCGTGACCAGCGCTATCACCTTGAGACCTCTGACAACCGTTTCCTCCGCAATGATGGCACCTTGTCCACAAAAACGGACAAGGACACCGGCTACATGCTGGAGTTCCTGTCCGGAAAAGTGGCATTCCGCGACTGCAACGGCCGCTACCTGGCCCCCGTAGGCCCCACTGGCACAATGAAGTCTGGGAAAAGCACCCGGGTTGGGAAGGATGAACTGTTTGGCCTGGAGCGCAGCCACGCGCAGGTCGTGCTGACTGCAGGCAACGAGAGAAACGTCTCCACGAGGCAAGGTGAGGCTCCGCAGCCACACATGGCCAGACAGAAAGAAATCCCATTTCACCGTACGATGAAGTCACTGAATAACTGGGCACACACCACATGCAGCTGTTGCGTGATTTTTGGCGTGTGTGTCTGAGAGAGCTGAACAGAGGAGACTCTTGTTACTTCATTTTCTTCACACCATGTGTTTTTCATTATCATGCTCTCACTTTCTCACCCCATCCTCCCTCCCTCCCTCTTTCTTTTGGGCCAGTGTCTGCCTAGCTTAACATTTTTTTTCCTGCAGTAATTCTACCCCTGCATTGTGGCCTGCTGGTTCAAGCTTCAGTCTGCAGTTATCCATCATTCTTGATCTCAGAATAGACTTGAGAGAATGAGAAGGGATTTGTTCAGGAGACAAAAGGAGATAAAATGGAGGAGAGGCAGAGAAACCAGGCTACAAAGAGAGGAGGTGTGACTCAGGCACTACTGCTGAATGTGGATCTTTATGCCACATGAAACCGCTTTGTCTTCTCACTCTGTGCTGCCGTGCACGTGGAACTTATCATGTAGTATCAGTTTATCCATGGAGTCAGTAAGCTTTAATACAAGCAGGAATGTATGTGTGTGTGCATTCCAGCAGAGATACGTGGTGAAAAATGAGGTCATTTCAGCGACTTGTGACCTTGTTCTAAGTTAGAGATGTAACCCACATGCAGTAGGCGCATGTGGACAGTGCTGAACATGCATCCAAAGATGTTTTTTTAGAGCGTGCACAAGCGTTTTGTTTGCCAGCAGCTCAACTGTGAAAATTAGGTTTTTGTGTCAGCCTCTTAATGAAGAGCAAACGTTTTTTCCTCCACTTCTTGTTTCACAAGTCTTTCCAGATGCACGCCTTTCCAGTAACCGATTTTTCTTTCAAAGCTGCACAAATTAGTAGTTTTTATATTAGAAATGGCCCAAATGACCTATAATGCAAAAGTTGAACCTATAACTGTCATCAAAATCTGCAGTTCACCTCAGTCCTATGGAGTGTTTTAGCTCCTGTGTTAGTCTTGTTTTGGTTTTATATCCTTGCAACTTTACTGTTTTTGTTCAATCCCACCATTTTCATCAGCATCATCTTCAAATGTGACAAGCTAGTGAACAAAGTGGAGCATGTAGCTGCTAAAAGAGACGGATATCTCTCTCAGGAGTTGGTGCAGACCAAATGAGAGCTTAAAGCGATAGTTATGGTTGTTTGAAGTCGGGTTGTAAGAGGTACTTATCTATAGTAAGTGTGTTACCTACAGTAAATGACTGTCTGCATGTGCCTGCTTTGGAGGAACAGACGGGAGGACCAGCACAAAAGATAAGCAATGCACTGCTGCTGTGGACTGAAACTATAGCAGGTATTGCTCTCTCCAAATCCACCAGTGTAATTTTACCTCTCAGAACATGTGAGCTGATGGTCTACCACCGTCTGCAACCAATGTTAGTTTTGACTGGAACTGTACTTCTTGGTGTAGTGCACTGATTCCAGCAGGGTAGTGTCGTCTCAATTTGAATATGGCCATTGTGCATTACCGCTTCTTTTTCTTTGACCAACCGAGTGGATCATCAGTGCCAACAGTTTACCACCAAAACATAAATATAAAACCCATGTACAGCTTATTATTCTATATTGCAGTATTCATTGCTCCAGCAGCTGGTGGTCCCTCCCTACATAGCCAAAACTGGTGACCACTGAAGGCGAGATGTTTCCAGTGCTCCAGACTCACCGTTATGACCGTTATGAGTTCACCATATGGGAACTCACAGCACACTGCATTTTGCCATAATCACTGATGTTGACAGTGTGAATGCATCTATGTACTCAAAATAGTCTGTATGTACACAAATTGAGACACAACGCTCGTCTTTTATTGCATAGATTTCACAATTGTACTAGGCTGAAACTTGAGTCTTTCATTCAAGTCTTCAGGGAGTCAAGTTCTCATTCTGGGACTTGAAGTTTGGCAGTATGTGTGTTCTGAATTCAGGTCTCATCCTACAGTTTGGAGATTCACCATGGCAGGGACAGAGATGTTAATTTGTCCTCAGTGTACTCACTATATTTGTATAATTGTCACTTGTTTTTGCTGTTCTGCTGTCATTTTTACCATCACTCCTGTTGCTGCTTACTTAGTCCTTAGTCCGAGAGTTCAGGATGGTCTGTCCCTTTAAGAGTCTACCCGGGGGAACTTCATGAATTAGAGGGTAGAAGAGTTTCAGACTAGAAGAAAAACCACCAGAGACAAATGAAAACTGACAGCAGACTGCCCCACTTTTTTAGGCATGGACCTGTCGGCCAATCAGAGCGAGGAAGGGGACCAGGAAGTCTTCCAGATGGAGATGAGCCGTGAAGACAGGAAGTGTGCCTTCAGAACCTCTGCTGGAAAATACTGGACTCTGACAGCGAGTGGAGGATTGCAGTCCACTGCCTCCACCAAGTAACCACTCACACACACATATATACACCGCTTTATACTGAATATCACACACACTTCAGTTCATGCATCCTCCAGTCTGCTCACTGAGTTTGTTAATGTGTGTCACAGGTCTGCCAACACTTTGTTTGAACTGGAGTGGCGTGATGGTCGCGTGTGTGTGCGTGCAGCTAATGGCAAATATGTGATCGCTAAGAAGAACGGCCAGCTAGCTGCAACCGTTGACAATGCAGGTCAGTGTTGTTTCTGAACCGCGGTTGGGAAAGTACCTAAATACAAAAATGCTTTTGATCATTTTAAACTCAAACAGATCTGAACTGTGTCAGAAAACCAGGTTTCCCAAAAGCATCGTCAGGTTTAGATAATCTTAGGAACCTCGATGGGCTATGAGTATCTAAGCTTCACCCTTTTCGGTAACAAGGCCCAGATGTGTATGACACAACCCTAATCAACTTCTCTTCAGGGGAGGCTGAACAGTTCTTGATGAAGCTGATCAACCGTCCAATCATCGTCCTTCGTGGGGAGCATGGTTTCATCGGGGCTCGTAAGGCCGGAATGGCGACCCTGGACTCGAACCGAGCATCGTATGATGTTTTCCAGCTGGAGTTTAACAATGGAGCGTACTCCCTGAAGGGTAGGCAAACATTCAATGGGTTTACAGAACTATTCTTCTGTTCACATGGCAGCTGGTTAAATTATCGGTTAATTAGATAATGGGTGAAAATAGCATGTTTTAGCATACTTTAGTTTTTGGATTGTAGAAATGTACAACAGTTTGCCATGGTGGCTTTTTTTGATGCTTGAACACTAAAGTCGGAAATGTTTAAAGTCATACACTGTGGAGTTTTTTCCCTACTGCCCACTTGAGGGCAGCAAAAACAAGCTGTAAACAAAACATTAACATATTATATTTCCATATAAAGTTATTATGGCAAATGTCACAACAACGCAACACATTCTGAAAATATAAAGCAGTTTTCATTTGGAGTCATGTTTGTTGCTGCCTGATTTCTCAGGGAAATATCTACATCTTTAGCTGCTAAATGTTCCAACTAGTTGTTAATTGTAGCCGTCTGTTGGCACATGGCAGGTACCATATAGTGAGTTTATTTAAGGTTTTGTGCGACACAACACCAATAGATTGGCGAGACTGAACCATAACGGCAAAGTTACTGGCTGCAAGACCAAAACAATCGGCTGAAAGACTCTTTGTAGAGTTGACAGAAACCTCCGTGGGGTGTTAACCCTGTGTGGGTTTGTCAACAGGGTGTTGATTAGTGCAGCTTTAAACTAAAATAAGCATACATACCAAGTGCTTTTCAGAGCAATGGATGTGACAAAAGATAACACACTGGTTAAGACAAAGAAAAGTAAAATCGTAAACAAACAAACAAACACAACAAAATCAAAGTCACAAGACGAAGGAAATTAAATTGATTTCTAAAAGTTTCCACAAGCTATATGTGCATATATATAGGATGTGTTTGTCTTAACAATCCCACCAAAAACTGGTGCAGTCTAAGATCTGCTTTCAGTCTATTCATCAGCGTGTTTTTTTTCTTTATTATCTGACTTAAATCAATGTATTTTCGTGCTTTCCAGCCAGTCAAAAGCTCATGTCAGGACACAATAAAGATATTATTATGTGCCTTCCAATACAGTTAACATGTAGTTACCATTTTTCTTTCCTTATTACTTTAGTGGTTTGTCAATAGTACAACTAACTTGCTGTTTGGAGACATCTCAGATTTGAGAATTAGAGATGTTATGCAGAGGATGATGTGAATCTTTAATGCAAGAAGATTCACTTCATCCTCTGCATAACGTCTCTAGTTCTTACTACAGCCTGGCTGAGAGAAAATCAATATGTATACCATCTAATGGTCATAACATTATGGCTATGTGGCTCATCAACTGTCAGTCATCTGAAACCTTTTATCAATCCAATCAGCACACCTACTTAGGGCTGAACCATACATCAAAATGAACTTTCCTCTATATGTAGCATTCATATTATTTATATTTTCTATTGCATGACTTTGAACACAGTGAGCGTCCATTTGATTATTTAGCCCATCACTTCACCCAGCACGATGTGACTTGTGTGTGAGTGAGGCTTCATTAAGTGTGTGTTGTTTGTCCAGACTCCCAGGGGAAGTATTGGTGCGTTGGAGACGACACGGCCGTGGTGTGCAGCAGCTCCCCGCCTGCTCAGTTCCTGTTTGAGTTCTGTGACCTGAACAAGATGGCCATTTTTGCCCTGGGGGGGAAGTACCTTAAAGGAGACCATGCTGGAGGGCTCAAGGCCAGCGCTGACTCCCTGGATAGCGCCACCCTCTGGGAATACTAAGAAAACACAGCCAGACTCCTCCCCTGTCTGACACATTGCTTCAAACTATTGATAGATAAAGTAGGTAGCTGGGTTTTTTTTTTTTTTTTTTTTTTTTTGCATATGTGTGTGTGTGTGTGTAATTGTGAATTTGTCTGGATGGATGTGTGGTGGAAATCGAAGCTGATAACTGGAAGTCACCAAAGCACTACAGGTGTTTTTTTATTATTATTTTCTTTCTCAATCATTTCTCTCTTCTTACTGGGCTTTTTACTGAAGATTTGGGATTACAATGACTTGTGTTGTTTAATGAATGAATCATAGTGTGGTTTGCACATTGTCGGTTTCACTTCCAGTCAAATTTACACAAGCTGTTACCTGATGAACATCAGGATGATAACTGTTATTAGTGGTGCCTATCTGTGTTAACTACTGGTGTAAACGAGCATGTAGAGTGCTATAACACATAACTTACAATATCTAACCTTCTTCTAAATGTCCCGCTGGCTCTATTGCGCTGCTTTCATCTCATGCTCTCTGCCTAACACACACAAATGGATGGTGATTTACATGTTTCTGCTGTAAATATAGCTTTCTTTGTCACTAAATGCTACAAAAACATAGTAAGCATTGAAACTTTACATGCAAATGCGTGCCGAGGCTGTGAAAAAAGAAATGGGATGAGGCAATATAACACGTTCTTCGCTTGTAGGCTTCTTACTGCACCTTCCTAGTTTTCCTTTCTCACTCTTAGATGTGCAGGCTGACAGAATCTGTATATAGACAGAGGCATCGACAAAAAGCTGTTTTTCCTTTTTTAGGCTGTAATTCACTCAGTTCTTTCTGGATCCTCAGATTTGTGTAACAAACCAAAGGACGATTGAAAGGAGCTTTCTTAATATGATCATCCTTACTGTTAAAGGAGTGGTGGGTACAAGGCGAAAAACATTCAAATGCACATGAATGCATACGGATATGCAGTCACAGATGCACACATTCCAACTAAATCTGCACAATAATGTAGTGTCCAACTGCAAAGAAGTTAAAAGCACATGTTTGTTGTAAAGAAATGTCTGCCTTACATCGGGTGCTGCTGCTGCTGGTGTGTGAACACAAAGGAGTCTGTTGTTGTGGCTGTGCCTTCATAGAGCATTTCAGTCTTTTTCATGTTCTTACATTTGAACTGGACAGAGTAAAGAAAAAAAAAAAGGAAAAACCCCAATAAAGTTTTCCCTCTGAACAGTGGATCTTCTCCTTGATTTTTTTTATTTTTCATTATTTCTTCAAGGTTACTTAGTTTTCTTAGACCTGTTTTGGGCAGCTGCTTAGAGAAGCTGTGGTGGTAGAGTGGGTCATCCACTAATCAGAAGATTATTACATTGCAAAGTGTCCTTGGGCAAGACACTGAACCCCAAATCGCTCCAAAGGCTGTGCCATCGGCATATTCTGCCAAAGAAATATTTCTGATATAACTGTTATCCTGAGTAACATTTTGTTTAGGCCATGCTGGTGGCGTGGCTCGAGGTATGACAGTCAAGTTTGATCTAGAGACTGAGACATCTTGTCTTGGCGGACTGGCACAAGAAAGATATCTGTGGTGCCCATGGGATTTATTATGAGTGAATACAGTTCCCTTCCTGTGCCTCACTCCTTTTTGCTCTCTGCTTCAATAACAGTTTACCAAATCTCAGTTAGAAATTTGGTCAACTCGGCTATGTTGAAAAGAGAACCAAGAGGTTAGCTAGCCTTACTAATTTGCATCTAATTTACACTTTGCTAAAATGTTATCCTCAAAATGTGGTCGTCTTTTAAACATTGATGGACTAGCGCATGGCATACCCAAATACAGGAAAGGAAAAAGATGACCATGGTTCTGATTTGTTCAGCTGAGAGGTAAAGTCCCTCCCCCTCCGGTGAACCACCATCAATAGTGTGAGACACAAAACAAAACTTGATCGGTGCCATGAATTACACATATATTGTATATTTGTCAATGTAAAAGGTGATGCAGAAAGTTGTTTAACTGTAGAAGTATACGCCTGGAAAAATGCATAATTAGCAAGATTACACACTCTATGTGACACATACAGAGAATGACTTTTTAGTGCAGGGTCTCCTTCCTAAAGCGTCTCTCCTACCATCTTTTTTTTTTCTGAATTAAGCCAGGATAAGGGACTTTGCATCTCTATTGGAGCACAGGGTGAAAAGGGGCGGGACATTTTGTCATGTGATCCAAAATGTGACCCACTACCTGTGCCGCCAGCAGGTCTCACATATATTTACACTTTGAGTTTAATGCTAATTCACAGTAACAATACTAACCCTAAACTGAGATGAACATGGTAAAGTGTGTTACCTGTGTCATTGTGAGCATGTTAGTATGCTGACATAAGCATTCAGCTCAAAGTACAGCCTCACAGAGCTGCTCGCTTAGCTCTTGTTTGTAATTTGGTTGAACAGGTACTTAAAAGCCCAGAAAACAGAGGCTCGATCGTGCACAATGTGTGATCAGCTGCTGAGGGCCAGAAATCTTCCTGTCACCTTGACAACACATCTGACCTGAAACAGCTGGAGTCGAGAGAAAAAGTACCAGATTATTTTTCTTGTCATTAAATCCAATTAAAAGATCAAACCCAACAATGACCCGATGCTATGAAGTATTATCGGTGTGACTAAAGCTTAATCGTCTATTTGTCATAGAGCTCCATTGTGCTCCAGAAACCACACTATTGCATTGGGTGTCATGTTCCTTCCCTTTATACCTAAATAGAAAATGAGCGTCCTGGTCTCAATTTAGTGACTTGAAACATTTTATCCAACACGGCAACCATCTTGTCCTGATTTAAAAAAAATCCATTGTCATGACTTTTGCAAATGCTGTTGTGTGTGTGTGTGGGAGAAGGAAGAAAGCGCCTGCATCATGTCCCCTCGAGATTTCACTGAGCCAAAACTGTACAAGAGAAAGGAAGGCGAGGGCAGAGGGAGGTAACCTACTCTACTTTCTCTGTCCTCCCGCAGAGGAAACTCAGCACTCCTCTTCCTAAACAGAAAAAAAAAACTACACAGTCATCGCTCAACTTTACATGTGTATTTTGACACATAATCACAACAACCATCCTTCATTCTCCTCTGCCTCCTGCCTGTGTGTTGCCATGGTAACAAGTAACGGCAAAGGATGGCGCTTGAAGAGGACGAATGTAACAGACACACACACGTCAATAATCTTAATAAACCATGAAACAGTCAGTCATAGAGGAGTTTAAACCTGCGCAGACACGTGAGAGTGCCTAAATGAATTGGAGCTTCCACTACGCTCACACTAATGCGATAGTACTCCTGTTCCCAAGTCTGTGTTTGTGTGCTGTGTGTGCAAAACCCATCATCTGTAAGTGAAAACACATGGGAGTGTGTAGCCAAATCTCCCTGCCAGAAAAAAGCTAATATGGCACTCGAGTGGAGGAGGGGAAGAATAATAAGCAGTGGAGCGACAAAGCGGGGAATAAATAAGATGCAAGATGAAAAGAGAAGGTGTGCAGCGTGCAGAGTCTCTGACAGGTTACTCAGACATATTCACTCTGCTTAGAATTTGCTATCCAGTAAAAAACATATATGAAACTCTACAGCTCTACACTCTACAATTCTTCAATGCACCACCAGTGTCAGAGCGAAAATAAAACGTAAATGTCGTAATTATGGACAGCTGTACGCATGCATTTGTTATGATTATATTATTTATGATGAAACAACAAAGCAAGGTGACAACTTTAACAGCCAAACATACACTAGTAAGTTCAACAGGCACTGGCTCTGCATCCCGTCAGCATTTATCTGAGAACCTCCTCTTCCCAGTGGTCCAAAATGGCCGTGGTACAAACACCAACACTCCCCGCTCCCAGTCTGAGATAACATCAGCTAACAGCAGCTATAGTTCGCAGCAGTTTACTTTCTTGTCTACCGGAAACGTACCTGGACCACAAAGTTACATGGTCCAGAAACAGATGTACAGGGCACAGAGTGGGATTACACACCAATGTAGTATTGTAGCCTGATTTTAAATCTGTTATTTTATGATACAAAAGTTACACAATGTTGCTTTAACATGCAGATGTTTAGCAGCTATAAGCCTAATGTCTACCATGATCACCATCTAAGTTACAATTTAGTATGCTAATATTTTATAATTGTAGGTATTTCATCAATAGCCAATGTATTGGACAAATGTTGTGCTGGTAGCGCTGGGTAAAAGTTCAAGAGGCTCACCAATGTTAGCTCGTCCTGAGGGGAACACAAATGTCTGTATACAATTTCATGGTAATGTATCCAACATTTTTTACATTTCACTCCACAAACGTCAACCCCTTGATGGCTCAAGCAGGAAAGTCAGGGTGGTCCCACTGACCAACCAGCATTTCCATCTCTAGAGTCAAGTAACATGGCCCATAAATAAATATTTAATAATATTTGATACTTTAATGCTCAGAATATAAGTGGTTGAAAGATTTCTTTTTTTCAATTTAAGTATGAATTTTTATGACCACAGCAGGGTGGTTACTATTTTTATGAGACAGTAACTCATTCATATTAAATACGTTGAGCATGACAACTTTCTTTGTTTTTGTGAGTTACGGGGTCGTACTTATTATGTGAATACTGCTATCTCTACAAGTATGACATATTTCTACAGTTGTACCACCAGAATGCTTCCTCTGCCATGTGACTTATCCTGGTGAGTCTACTGCTGCCATCTAGTGTTCATAATGTGAAGATGATTTTTGATTTGATTTGCACTGTGTGCACTATATGCACAAAAGTATATTTATACTTTTTATTGTTTATTCTTCTGTTTCAACATGACAAAGCAGAGTCTATGAAGAAATAGTTTGTTGTAGAAGAACTTCCACAGAGCCCTGACCTCAACTCCCTCCAACATATTTGGGATAAACTTGACCGTGAGCCAGGCTTTATCACCCAACCTCAGTAATAAGATAAGATAAGATGAGATATATTGCTTCTGAGGCAAATCCCCACAAACAGATTTCAAAATCTTGTGTAAAGCCTCAAATCTGCAGGGTAGATTCTGTTATATCAGCATATTTTTGGGATTAAAATATTCAATCATTGTGGGTGCATTGTTAACACACACATTGTTTTATACTTACATGTAATAGTTCATTGTCACTCCTGACAGTACTTTTGAGGATTTATCAATAAGCTAGTTTAAAAAAAAAAAAAAGTTGGCACGCTTTGTAAAATGTAAATAGAAACCAGCCTGGACTGCAGGCGGGCCAATCCAACACCTGGACTCTTTTACTTCAGTAGGTGCTGAATGTGATTTGGCATTATGTTGCTGAGATAAGCAGGGCCGTCCCTGAAAAAGACTTGGCAGCATATGTTGCACCAAAGCCTGTATACATCATTAAGCATTAATGGTGCCTTCACAAATGTGCAGGTTACTCATACCATGTGCACTTATGCACCGCCATACCATCACAGATGCTGGCTTTTGAGCTGTGCACTGATAACAAGTTGGATGGTCGCCCTCGTCCGACCACAGGACAGTTTACTTCACCTCAGTCCATCTTAAATGAGCTCGGGCCAACAGAGGGCAGCGGTGCTTTCAACTTTGTGGATGCAGTGAGGGCCCAAAGGTCACAGCCATCCAATACTGGTTTTCATCCTTGTCCTTTGCATACAGAGATTCCTACTGATTCTCTAGTATTATGAACTGTAAGCAATTCAATCCACAGATTCTTCTTCCTCTGCAGTTTGAGAAACATTATTCTTAAATAGTTGCACTATTTTCCAGCACAGTTTTTCACAGAGTAAGGAACCACTCTTCATCTTCAGAAAGCCTCTCTGGGTTGATCTTTTTAGACCCAATTACAATGCCGGTTAACCTCATTTATTGTAAGACGTAACTTTTTCAGTCTTTTGCTGCCACTGTCCTAACATGTTGCTGGTATCAAATTGAAAATGGGCATATCATTTATAAAAAATGCAAAAAGCATTTGATGGCTTGTCTTTGTGCTATTTACAATTAAATATGAGATTTAATGTTTCCACATGTTTGCACATCATCACGTTTTGTTTCTATTTACATTTCACACAATGAAAATGGGGCTGTATACAGAAGCAGCTGCATGTGCATGCAAGTGATTGCTTTCTAAAAACATATTCCAGTTCATGACGGACGATATGTCTTCTTAAGCACGAAACAGGATACCTGACAGCTGTTGTAACCAGTGGCTCAGGTTTCTCACCGGGTTTGTTCTTTTTTTAATTCATTTGTCCATGACTTATTTGCTCCCTTATATTAAACAGGAAACCCCGACCTCCTTCAAGGGTAAAGATAAGAGATAGAGCAAACTAATGCACACACCCAAATGCACGCACACACAAAAATTATCACAGTATCTATTTGTCCACCGATAGCCACGTCCAGCCAGATAGTGTGAGTCAGCAAGAGACAGAAAGGGGGAGTTTTGTTCTCTATCTAATGACAAAACCGTATCAATGTCCTCATACAAATCAGACTTCCAAATCCTACTCTTACTACCCATCTGTTGTGCTGTTTGACTTGACCACACCACTAAGTGCTTCTGAAGAAAGACATAGGTGTGGTCCATTCAGGCGAATTAAACGATCAAGATTTCATTCAGCTTACCCCTGTGTGATTAAAATTCAGGCTAGAGTTAAAACTCCATTATACTTCAACTTAATCCAAGTATTTCTGATAGCAGCAAGCATATGTGTATACAATGCGTACATGTGTTTGTGTATATATACTGTATGAATAATAACATTAGAAGGAACAAACCTTTTATGGCTCATACCTGGTTGTAAATATGACTACACGTGTCTGTATCTTGGTTGTGTGTCTATGAATGACCCTCTCTTTATGACTTCCAGAGAAACACAAAAGCAACACAAGCATAAAACCAATAAGTGAAATAAGCCAAAACAAACCAAGCGTATGAATGGCATTTTAGGTCAGCTTGTGAGGGTGAATTTGACTGTTGACACATGTTGAGGTCGGATAATATGAAGCAGGTTCACCATGGGTGAGAATGACATAGACAGTGGATCAGTAGATGGTGTGCTGTAAATAAATATATCATGTTTACTCAAGTAGTCCTACTGTACTCTTTTGTACTTTCCTAACTGTTCATAAATCATACACATTGTCATTTATTGTATTAAAGGAAAGGATAATAGCACATTGTATAGTCAATGCTTTAGCTTCTGATTTACTTTATGTTATATATACTCTTCTGTCAGCTGTTTTAGCCAAAGTATGTTGTTGTATTGTGTTTATGTTCATGTTTCAATGTTGTAATCCTGCCTCTTTGGCCAGTCCTTGCACGAAAAAGAGATTTTTAATTATAGTTTCTTTGCAGATTAAGGTTACATCATAAATGCCTTTTAGACTAAATTACCCAACAGAAATACAGGCTAGGTAGAATTAGATCATTAGAATTGTCAGTCCATTAATAAACAACAGTGTTTATGTGAGTCTAACGAACCAGTAAAAATACATTAAATTATGTTTCCATGCTGCCAGATGTCAAAGTGTTGATCTGCTTTATTATTTGAACTCTGCCTCACCTCGTGCGAGACATAGAGACAAAGAGAGGGATCTTATTGGTGGAGAGCAGCCATGACCAGCCTATAAATACCCATTAAAGCTTAAACAGCAGACCAGAGCCACTGCATGCACCGCAGGGTACAGGTGTCAGTCCGCTGCCAGTAGTTGCATTTACCTGGACTCAGACAGGTGTCCTCTCCGGCTCACACAGATCAGACCAGCATGTCTCTGTCAGGACGTCCCAACACGGTCCGGCTGGTGTTCCTTGGTGCAGCCGGGGTCGGTAAGAGCTCGCTCATCCACCGTTTCCTCCACGACCGCTTCGAGCACAAATACACGCGCACAGTGGAGGAGCTTCACGTGCTGGAGTACGACACTGCGGGGTCTGGGAAGATGCGTCTGGAGATCCTGGACACGAGTGGGAGCTACCCCTTCCCGGCCATGCGGGAGCTCTGCATCCGACACAGTGACGCATTCGCCCTCGTGTACGCGGTGGACGACCCCGGGTCCTTCGAGGAGGTGCGACGGCTCCGCGACGAGATCCTGGAGCTGCGGGGCTGTAAGGGCGCCCCCATCACCGTGGTTGGCAGCAAGGCAGACTTGACCGAGTGCGAGGGTCGTGTGCTGCTGGCTGCAAATGTCATGGCCACGGTGGAGGGTGAGTGGGACGCCAACTTTGTGGAGGCGTCCGCGCGCACCGGTGGCAACACGGTGGGAGTGTTTCGCGCGCTGCTGCAACAGGTGAACCTGCCGCACCGGCTGAGCCCCGCGGTGTGGAGGCGCAGCAACACCATGCCCAGACCAGCTGTGAAGAAAAGACCACCACTGAAGAAGAACAACAGCTGTGTCCTGTCATAGGAACATTTCATCTCTGTTTGACGATGGGCTCTGCAGCTGGACTGCGCGTGTTCAGGTGTTGCTGGTCATCACAGTACTTACCTGTACTAAGTCCTACTAGGTTGGACGGAAGATCACCCTGTGAACTTATATATGGGATGCACTTTATACATTTTTTAAAAATCCCGTGTCAATAAAATATTTTTGTGATTTTTTTGTCTGCTGCTTCATAAATTTCCAAACAAAACCACCTTCACTCAGTCTTCACTCAAACTTTATCTGCTTTATCCCTGAGGTTGTTAGTATTTAGATAGACATGTTATGATTATTATTTTATTAAAATCACACATCATAAATACACAAGTAAAAGTCCTTGCAATATTGCAATATGTCACATATATATGACAGAGAAAGAAGAGATTATTATCATGGATACTTTATTGTGTAGCTGGTTGAGGCTTTTCAATACATCTATAACATTGCATCATATATTATAGGCCTGCTGATCACCTGTAAAACCTTGATCTTAACTTTAGCAGTGAAGAAATTACAACACCTGCCTCTGAAATGTACTACAGAAGTATAAGGTTAAATAGAATAAATAAGATAAGATAGACTTTATTAATCCCACACTGGGGAAATTCACTTGTCACAGCAGCTTGTATACACAAGGTTGATAAGAAATGAGTTAGAAATATGTATAGAAAAAGTGATGAAGTCAGGCTGGTGTTAAAGAGTCTGACAGCTGTTGGAATGAAGGACCTGTGGTAGAGCTCCTTCTTACATGGTGGGAGTAGCAGTCTGTTGCTGAAGGAGCTGTTAAAGGCCTCCACAGTCTCATTCGGGAGGTGAGAGGAGTTGTTCATGATGGATGTCAACACTTCCTCTATGGAGTCACCACAGTGTCATAGAAAGTTTTTAACAGAGTCCTGCACACTCCCAAGGACCTCAGTCTCCTCAGTAAGTGGAAACAACTTTGGTCCCTTGGTTGTCTGACTAGTCCAGTTTACTGTTGAGGTGAACACCCAGGTCTTTGCATACTCCCACTATCTTGATATCTCATATGAAAATAAAGTACAAAGGCCTGTAAGATTTGTGAGGAATCTTATGAGAAACAAAATGTTGAATGTAAGCTTTGTATGCTACAACCTGCACTATAGACAACTTAAGATATAGTTCTTAGAAAATATTTAAAAACAAATCATATTTTTAGATACTTATCCTGGGTCTATAAATACACTCAGACATCCTGAGCCTTTTTATCATTGTCGTGATAATGAACGTCAGCTGCCATTGTTATCCTCAAAGGACGCATGGAGAAAACATTTAGATCAGTCACGTCATAAAAACACCTCCTTCATTTGCATGAATCCACATCGTGCTGTTTTCGATGGCAAACACAAACAGATCTCTTGGCCTTCATTCATCTGTCCTCTCCTCTTCCACTTATACTCCTCTTATCTTCCCCTACGTATCTATAATCTGCAACTGAAAACAAATATAACACTAGTGGGCATGAAAACATCAATAAGGAAGAGGAGAAGTGCTCCAGAGAGGACACGACGGTGAGGAAAAAAAGATGATTCCAGTTGTGCTGCTGATGAAACAGGATCCATAATACGGCTGTTTACGTGTTGCTACAAGATTACACATTAGAAATATCAGATTCTTCACCATATGGAGTTAAAGGCTTGTCAAATTCATTTCAGTTCATCGGCTACATACAGCCTAATTTTATCTCAAGTGGGGCGAACCAGTAAAACCATAATAACCTCCAAATTGTTTCTTTTCATGTAAAGCATTGCAAACACATTCTGCAAACCTTCACAGTGGATGAAGTGTGAATAAGTGCATTGTTTCATATGTCTCAGTTTTTCCACATTTAGTCCATCTGCTGTTATTATGGACTTTACAATTTACAGATCACTGTGGATCCAAAAGGGCACCAAACACATGGCTACATATATTTTTAATTGAATAACAATGTAATATTTTTACATCTTACATTGTCTAGTGGACAAATCAGGAATTGTGGTGCATTTTATTGAAGAATTGAAATTTATGACATTCCTACGATTTTCATACTTTGCAGTGATTCATTGGGCTGGATTGAGCTGGATCTTCATGTTTGACACCTTTTAGTCAAGTAGTCAAAATACATCGCATTCAAGTTCAAGTGACTATTTGCCATATACATCAGTAAATCATACAAGCACAGTGGAGTTCCTGCACAGTTATCTCAGTCATTTAAAAGATAAAAGGTCCAATGAAAGGGAAAACCAGAGGATTACTTTTTTAAATAAAAGTTAATAAATATAAAACTAGAGAAAAATACAAGAAGTAATGAACAAAAACAGTGCAGTGTCCACTTTAGTGTGTGCAGACGTACTCAAGCAGTTACACATGTACTTACATAAGTTGTGGAATGGGTACAAGTAGTAGCAGTCATAATGCTGATAAGTAAAAGTATAACAATAGTACATTTATTAATGTATTTACAAAGGCATGCCTTTCTACTGATTATTTAATCTATCTTAGTGATAGTAATCAAGTCAAGTGGGTTTTATTGTTATTTCAAACATATACACAGTACACAGTGAAATGAGACAGAGAAGAAGGACATTGTACAGACAGTTTAAGTGCACAAACATTACAACACGAAATGGGCTACATAAGGTATATGTTTAGACAAAACATACTGTATGGATGACTACAGTGGGTGTATACAGTAGAGAGATACTGAATAAAGTAGCAGCAGAGATAAAATGTGCAAGTCTGCATGGATATATGTGCAGTACTGTAAGTATACAAGATTACCATGTGCCCTCCACAATGTAATCTGTGAAATGCTGTCCCCTACTGACGAGATGTTCAAACAATCCCACTGTTTGTTTGTTATCAGTGATTCAGTGATCAGTAAAAAGCCCTACATGCCAAAGATTAATTCAATAAGCAAAGCCAGGAAAATGTATTTTACTTTACTCCAAACTGTGCCTTTGTATGAGCTGTTATTACACACTGTATGTGTAGCTGTCAAATAAAGCAGTAAACTGGAGTAACTATATAAAGTAGAGGCAGAAAATGTAGATATTGAAGTCCATCTCAAATTTGTATATTTGAGTACATTTAGTAAATTTACTTAGTTACAGTCCAGCAGCAGGTTGGATACCCATGAAGCCACACTACTCTTTAAAAACAGTATCATACTTTCGATTTTGATCGCCAAGTGTTTGTAGTTCAGTTTTTACGTGAGAAAAACGTTAAATGCGCTGGTTTTTAGCCATAGTTACGGTTTTACACAGTGATATTACGTATTTTACTTAATTAGATATCCTAAACACCTCAATCGTTTAAACACCGTTAAATCCACAATTTCAACTTGTGCTCGACAACTGTTTAAATCTTTAAATCCCACCTAGACTACATTTCCCGTGAGCACTGCCACAGGAAACCATAGGCGACGAGCAAACCGGCATCTGGCCAATCGCACGGCAGAATGCGCCTTTCTCGCTCAGTGATTGGCTACATTTGCACTGGTCTTCCCACGATGCTTTGCTGCGCAGCCTTGGAATTCAAATCGAGCGGACCAATCAGAGAGCGGCGTAACGACCGAGGCAGCATTTTAAACTTGTAGCTGAGACTGTTGTCAAAAGGCAGGACGGGGCTACGCGCTGCCACCACGGAGGGACGCGCCCGGCGACTACTTTCATGTTTTTTTAAAAAAAAGCGTAAGATTCGCATGCTTTGCTATTTAATGCTTGAGTAACGTTCGCGTTTCAAAGGTGTTTTACGGTAGTTTTGATTTAAATTCACGAGTGTATGGGAGCAAACTAGCTTCCAGGACTAAACTAACGTTAGTAACAATACTGCAACTACTTTTTTAAATTATTATTGTAGCCGTATATTTTAAAGAAGAGCACTTTAATCCAACATGAGTGCAGCTATCGCGAAGCCGACGGTCCCGTCGGCACATGTCGACCCGAAATCAGCTCCTCTGAAAGAAATCCCAGACGTCCTGGTTGACCCACGCACCATGAGAAGATACGCCCGGGGACGATTCCTCGGGAAAGGTGGCTTTGCCAAATGCTACGAGATCACAGATCTGGAAACGAAGCAGGTCTTCGCCGGGAAAATAGTCCCCAAGTCGCTGATCCTGAAGCAGCACCAGAGGGAGAAGATGACCTCTGAAATAGCCATTCACAAGAGTCTCAACCACGCCAACGTCGTCGGGTTTCACGGCTTCTTCGAGGACGACGACTTCGTCTTTGTCGTCCTGGAAATCTGCAGGAGAAGGGTGAGTAATGTTTGGAGGAAAATATGTGCACACACACACAGCTCAACGGTTTTTTCCACGGCGGTCTCCTCCGTTGTCCTCCCTGTCCCAGTGGACAGAAGTTAAATTGCAAGATAAGCAAAGAAAAATAATCATGAGACCAAACGTAATTATTTATGCCACCCCAGGAGATCCAGTTAAATTCTTGTTTTATTATACTTGAATTTTATATTTCTTCTCCATTTCAGTCTTTGCTGGAGCTGCACAAGCGTCGTAAAGCTGTGACTGAGCCCGAGGCTCGGTACTACATGACACAGCTGCTCAAGGGTGTCCAGTACCTGCACAACAACAGAGTCATCCACAGAGACCTGAAACTGGGAAACATCTTCCTTAACGATGACATGGAGGTCAAAATAGGTAATTTCCCCGCCCCTGTTCGTTTGCAAATGAGGCAGGGTACTTGCAACATTTCCATCTGGGGTTGCACAAACAAACCTGTTGGTCCGGTAATAAAGAATAGCCCAAGCCCTCCCATGAGATGATGTGTCATACTGTAGTGGTTTCCTTTTGACTGGTGAGGCATGCGTTATTGTCTCCGGGAAGTTTGCACAAAAACAATTTTTTATGTTTCAAGTCTGCCGCTTTGTCGTTCTTTTCCAGGGGACTTTGGTTTGGCCACCAAGATCGAGTTTGACGGCGAGAGGAAGAAGACCCTGTGCGGAACGCCCAACTACATTGCGCCCGAAGTGCTGAGCAAGAAGGGCCACAGCTATGAAGTGGACGTCTGGTCACTTGGGTGCATATTGTAAGTCTGAGACACTTTTTTTTTTCCTTTCTGAAGTTTCTTCTGTTCCACATGATCCAACCCAGTCAGATCAACGTCCTCCCTCCTCTCTCAGGTACACTTTGTTGGTGGGTAAACCCCCATTCGAGACCTCCTGTCTGAAGGAAACCTACAACCGGATCAAGAAAAACAACTACACTGTGCCCTGGGTAAGATGAACTAATGTAGCACACAATGTTCTTGTCCCCTTTTTTTTTTTTTACACATAATTCGTGTTCATGACCCGAATTTCCACCTGTCTCTGCAGCACATCAACCCGGCAGCATGTGCCCTCATCAAGCGAATGCTGCATGCTGATCCAGCTCAGAGGCCCACCATCGCTGAACTGCAAACTGACGAGTACTTTACATCCGGCTACATCCCCCTACGCCTGCCCACTACTTGCCTCACCGTGCCGCCGAGGTTCTCCATCGCCCCCTCCACAGCTGCGGAGCACAACCAGAGACGCCCACTGTCTGCTATTAACAACAAAGGTAACGGTCCCAGTGCAAAGAAGACTGCAACTTACTATTAGTCTACAATTTGAATTGTATCCAGATAATTTTGGTGTTTCTCTTTGCAGCAGGGACAGAGAAGGTGGACCTGAAAGACGAGCCTGTGCAAAGGTGAGAAATGTTTTTGCATGTTTTGAGATGGAAGGCGCATCAGCAAAAAAAAACTTCATTTTCATTGTGCTCACTTACTTATTAAAGGAGTTTTCTACCTAACTTAAGTAAAAGTATCTAACTTATTCATATCAGGTATCAGAGAGAAACTTGAGCAGATCCTTGATGCACAATAAATCTGTCTCACAACACTCGTTGACGCCAAGCTTAAAGGCTAAAACAGTGTCACTTAATAAATGATTGTCTTACATTAAGAGTACTCGTCAAATAGACATCAGATACAATAGATTTGTTTTTGTGTGGCGGTGTGTTTTGTGTGACATTCTACAAGAAACATTTTGTTCTGTGCTTAAATGTCGTGCCTTGTATTGTCTGTGCAGGGACTCTGAGCCTGCAGAGAACAACCTGAAGGACATGCTGCATCAGCTCAACAGTATCGTCGCTGCCAAGCCCTCGGAGAAGGCCGTCATCTGTCAAGGTGAGCACAGACTCCTCAGTTTACATGACAAATCCTCTTTTTTTAGTTTCAGTGATCCACATTTTAGAGATTTAATCTTTGTGCCTGTGTCAGTGAGTTTGTTCTGTCTTTGTGTTTCCAGAAGAGGCAGAGGATCCTGCATGTATTCCCATCTTCTGGATCAGCAAATGGGTTGACTACTCTGACAAATATGGACTGGGTAAGAATTAGACTTTGATTCTGCAGCTGCCAGCTGGGCTTATACCTCTCATAACATTTTTTATCAAATTAGATTGAACAAGACTTTTTTTTTTTTTTGGTTCTTATGCACATTTGAGAGCACAAATTTAGCAAAAACCTGTCACTTAAATGTGTATGTAAGTACTAATAAAGGTTGGCCTCAATGTGAAAAATTGCAAATGGCTGACATAACTTGGTAGCGCACTTGAAACTATAGTTTCAACTTTTTGAATGGCTTTAAAGTTGAAGACGAATCACGCTTGACCCAGGAGTCTGTAGGTGCAACAGTTCTAGTAGATTTGAACTGGATTCAGTTACAGTTATTGGCCATCGTCACCCAATCGATCTTTTTCAACGGCGGACATTTTGAGTTGGAACAGCAGGAAGAGCACACGTGTACCTGGAAACGATGGCTCTGTTGCTGTTGACAAGGCCAGAGAGCCAGCATGTACGCGGCTGTTATTATTACACCTGTTTGTCCTGTCAAAATGTCATTTGAAAAAGAAATTACTCGTAAAATGCCAAAGGTGTGTTTGAGCTAGATCAGAAATGCTGGTGCCATTACACATTGTCCACCAGAGAGCGCTGTGAGGCGTCCTTCTTAGTACATGTCTTGACTAAAATTCTTCACAGATTAATTTTGAACTTGAAGGATCCTCATCAAGAGTTTCTCATGTGAATTTCAGGGTACCAGCTCTGTGACAACAGCGTCGGGGTTCTGTTCAACGACTACACGCGTCTGATCATGTACGCCGACGGAGACAGTCTGCAGTACATCGACAAGACGGCAGCCGAATCCTTCCTCAGCGTGCACTCCTACCCTGCAACTCTCAACAAGAAGGTCAGTAGTCGACTTTAATGTTTACTTCCTCACTGCATTTCTTTATCATGCATTCTTAAATATTCTCCTTCTCTCTCTCATTAGATAACATTGCTGAAATATTTCCGCAATTACATGAGCGAGCACCTGCTGAAGGCCGGCGCAAACATTGCACGGCGGGAAGGAGACGAGCTGGCACGACTGCCTTACCTCTCCCTCTGGTTCAGAACCAAGAGCGCCATCGTCCTGCACCTCACCAACGGCACCGTTCAGATCAACTTCTTCCAGGTGAGACGCACACCACGTCTTCTGCCACCAGCCTATCTCTTTGATACTCTTACGTTAGCGGTATCGTGACATACAGTACACACATCCTTAACCTATGTTTGCTCCTCTCTCTCTCTGCCAGGACCACACCAAGCTGATCCTGTGTCCACTGATGGGTGCAGTGACCTACATCGACGAGAAGCGAGACTTCCGCACCTACAAGCTGTCTCTGCTGGAGGAGTTCGGCTGCAGCAAGGAGCTGGCCAGCCGCATCCGCTACGCCAAGCTCATGGTGGAGAAACTGCTGGACAGCAAGCCTACCACCGCTGCACATTAGACCGCCTTCACACCGCTTCTATCACTCTGTCTTTAATCACTGGTCACTTCTTCCTGTCTGAGGTCGGCGACAGACCCTTTTTTGAATTCACCTGTATTTTATTGAAGGGCCCCAGTGTGACGAATTCTGTCATCTTTGAGGATTTGACCTGTACCATGAAAGTTTCTCTTATATATTGTACATGAATGTTGAATTTCAGGCTCTCAGCCAGTGGTTTTTATACGTTTTCCTGCTGAAGCTCTATCTTTAACTTTCTCCTTGAAGCTTGTTCCCGCTGAAGTAATCGAAGATGGCTGCAACGCTTAACCGCACAGCGGCCGAGTTGACCCCGTGCAAACAATAGGAGGGAGAGAAGCGTTCGTTACCTGGGTTTTTAAATTAATCTCGAGGTTCCTCAATGATTCTCTCCACTTGTTTGCATTTGTCCTTGTGTCAGCCGTGCTTTTAAACATGAAGCAGAGTGGACAGACGTGGGGTGGGGCTTGAGACTCGGACTGGCTGTATGGATGTGGGGAAAAGCTTCTCTGGTCTGCTTCTCTAGTTTGTCTGTTTATCTGTGTTGTATGTAGAGAAATGGACCATGTTAATACATCTTCATCATGTACATTCTTTCTGTAGTTACTTTTTACACTTTTTAAATCTATTTTTTAGATGTCTTGTCTTTACCAACAAGATGTACAAACCTGTACATACTGCTGAATATGCATACATGTTGTAAAGATGGTTTAATTTTACTCCATTCAAATAAAGATTCTCTTGAACATATTATCGTGGTTTCGTGTTTTAGTCACAGCTGTTGCTCATCAGATATTTGAGTTTTATCTGGACACAAAATTAAGTTTTACGTTTGAGATTTTAAAGATTATTCTTGACCCATGAAAGTGTCCAAAAAATGGAAATACTTCAGAGCAGCAACAGTATAAATGGTCAAACTCCATAGCAACCAAAGTGACTATTTTGAGACAGTTTCCAAACTCCACAGCGCACCTCTTGGCCTCAAAAATTGAACAGGAAGTTTTAAAGCGTTGGTTCACTCAAATTACAATTAACATGTTTTATGTTTACCTCCACTATATATTATCATAGTGTCGATATAACAAGTATCTGCAAGCTGCGATGCCAAATCCCGTTATTTAGTGGCTTCTACCTATAGAATATGACAGAAACTAAATCTATGTATTTTTAGATTAATAGATTTATTATGTTATCTTAAAATGAGCCACTGCCACATTCCTACAGTATCCCAGAATGGCCAAAATAAAAACGGACTCTAAAAAGGGCCTTTTTCAGTTTTCAAATCAAAATCAATTCAATTTTATTTGTACAGCCCAAAGTCACAAAGTACATTTGCCTCAGAGGGCTTTACAATCTGTACAGGGAGTGACACCCTCTGTCCTTAGACCCTCGGTTCGAGTGAGGAAAAACTTGCCCACAAAAAACCAAAGGGAAAAAAGGTGGAAGAAACCTCAGGGACAGACGTGCAATGGATGTCACGTGTACAGGACAATCAACACAAACATATTGTACAATTACAATGACTGACAGAATGACAATGAATCACAATCATTTTCACGTGTTTCACCGCCTCTCTCGTTTCTCCTTCACACAAAGAAGAAGACAGTGAGGCGACAGGGTCAGCAATGCACCGCTAGATGCAACTAAATTCTTCAGGTTGGTCCTTTTAATAGTAAAAACTTTGGTAGGTGGTATTTTCCTTCAGAAAACAGGAGCTCTGATAATAGATCGTCATTATTTCATGTTGCCTTTCCACATGTCTCCACTGTTTCATGCAAAACCATAGATGAACAACCTCAGAGGTTTTTAAGAGCCGTGGGAGAATTTAAGAAAATGATGTTTTAGAAGGAGATGATTGGTGTAAATCAATAAATTTTCTCTGTCAAGCGGAATAAAACTAAGGATAACTCTGTCAAAGCTCTTGCCATGAGTAAATCTGAATCTTTTGGTTACTCTGTAATGGTTTCAAACGTTTCTTAATTTTGAGTTTACTTTTTATTCAGTTGTTTCTGAATATCCGAAAAGCACTAATGCATTCAAAATACTTCAGGTACGTCAGGATTAACCGATTTTTAACAAGTTTATTCTGTCACTCATAAAAGTATGACCTAAATCATAAAACAGGTAGCCTAACATGTTATACTGCCATCTAGATGTTGTTTATTATACATTTTATATTTTATATTTCTCCATAGACCAAGATTCAAAGACATGGCCATAAACTGCTGTTATGCTGTGTGAAGAGGTTTAAAAAACGAGATCAGTTCTGTATTTAGTTGCTGCTCTTATATATTTGACATAGTTCAAATGTGAGACTGGGATTCAATTCTTTGCTCGGAGCAATGCTGGCAGGATAAATATTTATTTGCTTTGATCACTTTCCCTTGAAGTGAAGCGGGAGTCACGCCAAGCTTATGCAGACCTACACCACATGTTCATGTTTTGCACTCTGTGGACATGATCCAACACAGCTAACCTGCATAAGTAGATTTACTCATCTGGAAGTGGTTGTTTATGCGTTTGACATAACAGTCCAAATGGAAACACAGTACATCTCAGCTGGTTTGTTTTTATCTTTACAGTATAAAAAGAAGGAGACACAATATACGACAGAATCCACAAATGTTTAATGTAACGTATAAAAACTTTGGCAACAGTTAGTTTTCTTTAAATATAAGAAATATCGACAACATATTCAAGCGAGCACAGTAAGGAACGGTCAAAACAGCAGCAGTAATAAACAAAGTGGGTTTTCAGTCTGCGGTTAAAGTGGTCTAAAAAAGCTTCAAGTACACATCGTCACACACTCAGAGACTCAGAGTTACACAGCATGAGTGTGGACGTTTTCAAAGTACAAACACTCCACCTCTAACAATTCAGTCTTTTATATATATTTTTAAATAAAATGTCATCAGCAGGTCAGTGACTTACTGAATATGTTACAGTATATAAATGCCTTTATGTGGAGGAGGTTACAGAGACACTCCTGCACATGAAAGTTGAACTTTCTAAAGTTTAAATGTGTTTAGCAGAACCTCTTAGCAATGCCTTCAACGTGACATTCAAGTATTTTAAAATGTGTCTCTCGTCTGCAGTAAAATCCTCATGTAAACATTCATACACTGACAGAAAGACTTTAATAAAAGTGATCAAGAATCTTTAAATAGGCGGCAGAGTGAAGTCTGACTCGTGCTGCTGCAGTGTAAAGTGACGTCTCCGTTGTGATGTCCAGTCACGAGCGTACCTCCTCCGCCCCATCGTGCCAGCTGCCAGCCTTCACTCTCAGGAGCCCACACCATCCTCGGGGCCACTCGATGTCCGAGCTCCCACACACACACACAACCGATCTGACTCAGGCCGACTACGCTGCAGCTGGTAACGTCGGCTTCACAGAGTCTGAAAAACACAGAGGCGGTGTTTGTTACATGAGCGTTTATGTACAGATGCATGCCTCGTCTTCCATCAGCTCTCAGCTCACCTGCCGGACCAAGCTTTTGGTGGATACAGCTGAGTAGCAAGGGCAGATTTTCCACTCAGAGGGTTGATGGCGAGTAAAGAGAACAGGACGTTCTTCTTCCTTTCCACCTCCTCCTCCAAAAACATTTGATCTTTTGCCGTGGCCTCTCGATCTTCTCCCTCCAGGGGGGTGAGCGACTGATGCTGCAGCAGGACAAATAACACTCCCTGTGCGCCAACATACAGACAAAAACACACGGGAGTTATTAAAATTAGGATTATACTGGGGTGCAGATGTCTTAACTCTGTCTGTCCTGTTCTTTGTATGTCTCGCATACCTCCCTTAGTTGGCCTCTGATTTACTGAGGCTGGTAGTGGTACAAGGAGAGGAGAGACAGGCTAAGGGAGTACCATGTGGATGTAAAATATAGTGCTCATTACTGAGCAGTAAACCAACTAAGGGAATGTTATGGCGTTATCTGTATGAGTTGGGACGTGTTCGAAACAGCCCATTTTTGAACAATGTATAGGAACCTATTGATAGTGCTCCTCAGGAAGCCTTTTCTCTGTAACCCTCTTGTGTGTTGCACTGTTAAACGCTCCTTCTTGTACAAGATTATTAAATTCAACTTTGATATTTTGAATCCAGTCCTCTATTCAAGGGTTCTTCTTAAAAATTCTCGTAACAGGAGTAAAATCACCTGAAGAGTGAGACAGTTGTGGTGGAAGAGGCAATTTTATAATAACCTTACAGACAAAGGAAACAGACTTACACAGTAGGAGTATCCCCTGAGACAGGCGGTGTGCGATAAACTATCTCCAAGGATGATTCTCCGCAGCAGCTGTCCAGTCTTTAGATTCCTGTAATACACAAAGACAGAATATACAGTTTGATCAGATCAAAGACCAATTTCTTATCAACAAGCTGCTGTGCCAAGTTTCCCCAGTGTGGGATCAATAATCTTAACTTATCCATATCACCATTCATTCATTTATTCGTCATTCATCTTCACAATCTGGGTGCACTGAATGAATAATAGAAAAACAAGCTCGTAATTATGAAACTAAACTACTGTTTACAACGGTATGATCATTTTATTTGATCCATTTATTCTTGTGTGTCAGAGCTATGGGCCCAGTTGTGTTCCTTTACTGATTTAATCGATGCAGTCAATTTGTTTAAACCTCCTCCATCCATCTGGTAGATACTTTTGTTCAAAGCAGCTACCAACAAGTGCATAAAACCTCTGCGGGAAAAAAGCACAGGACTGACTTGAAAATCGAGTCTTCCTTACCAGATAAAGAGGCATCTGTCCTCATCAGTGCCGATCAGAGCGTCTGAGAGTCCGTCCACTAGAGCGAGGGCCCCGACACAAACACCAGGAGACACGAGAGGCTGAGGGCGCGGTGTGCTGAGAGAGAGATGAGACACTTAGGTATCTGAGAAAATAACAGAGGGAATAAATAAAATGCTGACTCTGTGTTACCTGCCACTGTCAGACAGCGTGAACACCTGCAGGGTGGAACCAGATGCTGAGTGAGCCGAGGTAACCACTCTCGATTTGGAGACGCCCACAGCAGCCTGGACAACGCCCTTGCAGAGCATCACCTGCAGGAGGCTGGAGCACGACAGCATCCTGCGCACATGGACAACATGAGGTTTCATTTCTGAGACACTGAAGCTAGTTTGCCACAACTCAACTGTTCAATTGAACTAATCTGGAGATTCCCATAAAAAAAAGCCATAAAAAAGGTGACATACGCATTTTCTCACCTCACTTCTCTGATTTCTAATTGACCCAGAGTCACACAAATGAGCCCAGCAGCATCCGGGACAGGAAACACATTGATCACTGGCTGTGAAGAACAAACACAGAAATTAATCATGAACCACGAGCAGCTGGAGCTGCAGTGTGTAGGATTTAGTAGCATCTGGCGGCGTAGTTGCAGATTTGAAACCCTCTTGCCTCGCTTTCTCCATCCTAGTGTGAAAGAAACTACAGTGTCTGCAAAGTGCACAGAAACTGTAAATATCTGTAAATATAAAAGGCACATTTTAAGGTAACAAAAACAGAACAATTCTTATATGTACTGATTACTATACACTATGTGAAAACATTATACACTGATGAAAACATAAATATATGCATATATTTAATTTCTGCCATATTCTGTAAATAGTGGCCCCTAAATCAGACACACTGCACCTTAAGGGCTCCTTCCTTTTTCATTTGAATCAACTACAGTTTAATTTTTAAAAATTGTTTTTCAGGCCTTTACGACTTTTTTTTTTTTTGGACAGGACAGCCAAAGTTAAGCAAGTAAAAGGGGCGAGAGAGAGAGGGCGGCTATAATCAAAGTTGGGCCGCTTAATTTTAACTGTATTTCTGCTCGAGCTGTAACAGATGACTGTTTTCAGTATTGTTTTATTTATTTAATTATAGCTTATTCTATAAAATCTCAAAAAATTGTGGAATATTTCCTCTAGAAGTTCAAAGTTAACACAGTTAATTTTTGTCCAACCAACGGTCTAAAAATGAAATTATATTTGATGAACAAAAACCAGTGAACATCAGCATGTTAACAAATTAAGGATTAATCAATTACATTGATGACACACACTCACCTCATTGAAGGCCCAGGTGTGTCTTAAGTTCCAATCAGAAGCTGAAGTCTGACTCCACAGACACACTGCCCATTTTCCAGCTGCTGCGACACACAAACCACCAGACGACCCAGGCAGGCAGCACGCATCCACCAGACAGCCTCCTGCCGGGGCCTGAACACACACAAACACACACAGTGATTCACCGCAGCCACAAGCTGCAGCAAAGTATTCATTCTTAAATTGTGCAGTGTTTTACCTTTAGTGTGTGTGTGCATCTCATCATGTGTTCCTCCGCTGTCTCCACCTGCCCACCTGAGCCCTGAGGCTGGATGTTGGAGACAGTTGGGCGGCTGGCAGACCCGACCCTCCGGGACATCTCGCATGGAGCCTGGATTTGACCGCCGGGCGAGGTGAGAGGCTGGCTAGGAGGAAGAGAAGTGAGGGATGGACATGGAGAGAGAGCTGGAGGGGAGAGGGCCTGGGTAGACGGGCTATGAGGGGGAGGCAGGATGAGCGCTGGGGCGGTGGGAGAGGAGGTCAGAGGGAGGGCAGGAGGACCAGGGTGAGGGGTGGCTCCTAGTGATGGGTGCAGGTGTGGGTCTATGAACGAGCTGGGTGCTGATGCCAGAGGAGGGCTCAACAGGAGCTGGGACTGGACTCTGCGGTTCGGTAAACACTTGTCCTGGCTCGTGGTAGGTTGAGTGGATACCTTTGAATCTTTGGCAGGAGATTTCACATTCACGTGCTGCACAGGAGACTCATGTACAACCTCACTGTCATCACATGACCGCACAGCAGTGCTGCGGTTTAAAAGCTCCTCTGGGCTTTTCTGCGGAGAGCAATCAAAGGAAAGAGTCCTGATGATAGCTTTGTCTTGTGCTTGGTGGTTTATAGACCTCTGATCCTCTGATGGATGGACTACACCACGACAATCTGTTTGTTCTTCTGATGAAATAACAGGAGACTTTATTTTCAGCTCATCTGAGTCATTCACTTCGTCTGCAGGGCTGAGGTGAGGCTGTGGTTTGACAGATCGATCGGTAGATCTGTGTGTGTTTCTGGCTGAGACGCTACTCTCGCTATGAGTATTCAGATCCACGTTATCTTTCTCTGTGTATTGATCAAGGCGGTCAGCCGCAGATTCTGTCGAGATGGTGTTAGTCTGACACTGCTGCTCTCTGGGGATTTCTCTGTCACATGACTCTTCAGATAAGGACTGGCTTACCAATTTACCTTTAAGCTTGTGTTCCATCGACACATTTTGGACGTCTACGGACTGTGTAGCAGCTTGTTTTGCTTCAGTGGGCTGGGGTGAATTTGCGATCGTGGGCGTGAGGCTGAGCGGTAGTGAAAGAGGCGTCACTGGGTCGCTGCCGCTAATACAAGTCACAGAGCAGCGGACGCTCCTACGTGTGTTGTAAGACGGAGATGTGAAATGTTCAACTCCTGATTCCACGGCGACTTGTCGGAGCTTGTGCAGCTTCAGGGAAGCAAACTGGTCATCGGGGAGATGGAAGTCCTGCGGGATGTCAAAGTTTATCAGGTTGTTCATCAGCGAGCCCAGGGACAGAGAGGGGAGAGGAAGCAGAGGAGTTTGGGCAGGTGAAGAGGACGGCAGGAGGAGAGACCGCCAGCTTTCTGTGCCTGCAGGACACAAAGAAAATTAGATTTTCACATGTACTGTTTTCTGACTTTGATAAAGTTTTAAAAGGTTACAGTGCGTGTGAGCAACGTTCACTATTCTGCACAGTAGTTAAATATTTTGGCTTCTTGATAAATAATTCCTGTTGTACAATGTAGAAAACTTTTTGATGATCCAGCTGAATTTAGCATAACTTAAAGTTAAAGTATCTGACTTAAAGTAACTGACTGGACAGAACAATTTGATATCTGATAATAAAGTAATCGTTTTTAGCAATTCTCTATTTTTTTACTATTTTATGGCACTTTATAAATAAAACAATCGATCGATATATTAAGAAAATAATAGGCAGATTAATTGATAATGAATCTTGATATTATTTAGTAAATACACAAACATACACATGCATATATATATATATATATACACACACACACACACCCACACACACACACACACACACACACACACACACACACCCACACACACACACACACAGAGTCACAGTAAATGTCTTACCTCTGCTCATCTGTGTGGATCTGTTAGCTATGCTGCTGTTCTTCAGAAAAATGGGATAGACCTGATGACCGGAGGCAGAGCTGGACTCATTACCTCCAGAAGAAGGCTGCGTAGCTGTGCTGAGGGTGGATGCAAGCTCGGGGTTGTCTGGCACTGGATCAGCTTCACGTGAAGTGAAGCAGGGCTTTGGTCCGTCAGTGGGAAAGAAAGAGACCGGGGAGCTGGTGGGCTGGTGATCGTCTGAGATTTGTTTAAGGCCTACTAGATGGGTGCATCGAGGTGTCTGAGGTCTCCCTCTGCCCCTTCCTCTTCTCCTCCCTCTACCTCTTCCTGGACAAGCTGTGGCGGCTGTCGGAGTATAACAAGCATCTGTGTCAATCTGACAAGCTGAGATTTGATCTGAAACTTCCCCGGAGCTCTGACCGTTCAGCTCGGATGTGTCAGTAACCCGCGATTCCACCTTACGTCCTACAGATGGCGATGTAAGTGAGGAGAAATCTGTCTGAGATTGTTGATCTGAATGTCGGTGGTTGCGTCCGTTACTGTTCAATCCTCTGCCGCGACTCCTGCGTTGTCGTCCTACGTTCAGCTGAGAGAGTATGACGGCCTGCATGTCAGGCTGGCTCTGTGAAGATGTCATACGTCTTGTGGTTCGAACGTAGTACTCTGCAGGGAAAAGTAGTCCCTCCACAAGGGTACAGGAGTCCAGGAGACTCCCACCCTTTACATTTTGCTCTCCTCCAACCATGTCACCGTTTTCCTTGTTTATTTCAACCGTATCATTGTGACTTTCTTCTAATTTCTCAGCTGCATTTTCTTCAATCTTTTTATTGCTGCTGTCTTCACACAGCTTTCCATCCCTTTGTCCACTATTCTCACTGTCCTCCTCTCCCTCTATCGCCTTTCTTCCTCCATCCTCTCGTCCCCTTACTTCACTGTGTGTTAACTCCGATTCTTCTTTCCCTTCTTGACCTCCCTCAATAATTCCTGTTTTAGTTTGTCCACAAGTGTTCCAGTGTGTAAGCAACAGAGAAGGAGACTCCAGCTCTGAACTAGTAAATAGCTCTTCACTTTCATTCACAACCTCTGTTCCGACTCTCTTCTCGACACTCTCTTCTATTCTAGCAGTCTCCATCTTTTCACTCTGCTCCCGTCCTTCCTGACTCTTGTCCGAGCTCCTGCCGGCCTCAGCAATCCTCTTCTCCAAGAGCAGACGGCTGCGTCGAGACCTGAGGCGCAGGGCTGACCTGGGTCTGTGATCTCTAGCTGCGTCATGGCTGGAATCTGGAGTTTGTGGGCAAGCGACATCAGAGGAGATCAGAAACCTATTCACCTGGTTTCTGATGGAGGTTTCAGGATCTGCTGGACCTGATAAAGCATCAGAAAACCTGTGATTAGGGATGCAGTGATTAACTGATTTCTCTACTAACCATTGTCTAAAAAAAGGTTTTTGTAACTGTAAAGGCTCGGCTACAGAAAGAGTTGCTGTCACTTAGAGTCAGCGAAACAGAATAGTTAAAAGTTGGACTTTCAGTGAAATGTAAACCAACAACAACAAAATAGGAAAAGGAGCATTACACCATTTATAAAGTAAACGCTAAGCTTCTAGTCCTTACACATGTGCATGTGTACACGGTTACACCTAATAACAAATATGTTGTTCCTTTTGGTGATAAAAATTAGCCACCATGATCTCAAATTATTTTAATTAGCTCTTGAAAAAATACTCCAACCTCCTTCATATTAAACCTAATCTATCAATGTATCTCTCCCCTCTTTGCAAACCTGTCTAGATCGTCCCCAGCAGATCACGAGCACAAAAACAAACAAAGAGCTTCACAATGATACAGTCAGTCTGTAAAATAATCTGTTGAAATAATTAGGGACAGACAATGTCAACACTAATAACTACAACATTTGTATCAACAAGGGTTGACTTCGTAGTATAAACAGCGTTGTATCTGTATTGCACATCGGGTTGAATGATCTTATATAGTTCATCACGTACATACTGTATATTTACAGCTATGTGTTGCATGCATAGACTCACCTCCAGTGGGTGCCTGGCACTGCAGTACACCTGTGGGTGTCCCATTAGTGTCGGTGTGCAGCGTAAGTGAAGATGGATTGACACAGGGGTTGGATGTGATCTCTGGATTTCTCTGGTCTTCGTGTTTCTGCGGTGTGATCCCGCTCCTCACGTGTTTCCGCACTGCTTCTGAACGCTCAGCACGCTGTGAGCAGATCAACATGTATGAATCAGAGAGAGAGAGAGAGAGAGAGAGAGAGAGAGAGAGAGAGAGAGAGAGAGAGAGAGAGAGGGGGAGATAGATAGATAGATAGATAGATAGATAGATAGATAGATAGATAGATAGATACTTTATTGATCCCGAAGGAAATTCAAGCATCCAGTAGCAGTATGCAAACATACATTAGAATTAACCTATAACACAGTAACCATTCGTTAAAACTAACCCGAGATAGATTTATATAACATTTATACCTAAATGAAACATTTGCATATGATTTAAATATGTACAGAGGAATTAAACATGTGCATAAGAATTAAACATTTGCATAGAAAATAAATATATAATCCAATCTAATCCACTTTATTTATATAGCATGATTTTTAGCAAACACAAGGTTTCCAATGTGCTGCACAACAAGATCAAACACAATAAAAACATGAACTAGACAATAGAAAGATTAAAAACAATAAAATAAAATAAAAAAATATGCATGTACACACATTAAATCAGCACACAACACGGTGTCGAAAACCAATGAAAACTGTGTTAAGAAATAAAAATGTTTTATAAACTACAAACTGCTCACCTGTAGTCTCTGGGCTGTCCTCAGGTACTCTCTCTGTAACAGCACCAACTTCCTGCGCAGCTGAGAGAGTGAAGACAGACAGCAGTGAGAGGACAGACAGCAGTGAGAGGACAGACAGCAGTGAGAGGACAGACAGCAGTGAGAAGACATACAGCAGTCAGAGGACAGACAGCAGTGAGAAGACAGACAGCAGTCAGAGGACAGACAGCAGTGAGAGGACAGACAGCAGTCAGAAGACAGACAGCAGTCAGAGGACAGACAGCAGTGAAGGACAGTCAGCAGTGAGAGGACAGACAGCAGTGAGAGGACAGACAGCAGTGAGAAGACAGACAGCAGTGAGAAGACAGACAGCAGTGAGAAGACAGACAGCAGTGAAGGACAGACAGCAGTCAGAGGACAGACGGCAGTCAGAGGACAGACAGCAGTGAAGGACAGTCAGCAGTCAGAGGACAGACAGCAGTCAGAGGACATGTTGCAGGTAAAGGTTTAGGTCTGTGTGAGTGCGGACAGGTGTGCAGACCTTCTCCTTGTCGTCGCAGTGCAGGCTGCTCCTCAGCTGCTCCTCACAGTTCATCCTGCTCACTCCACCTGAACACACCGGACACACACACATCTTAAAGGTAACACAGGCTTGTGTGTTCGTTATGTGAGCTGCTGGTTTAGAATGACAGCGTGACGACAGATGTCATAAGTTCATATTTTGACTTACAGCTGCGCCGCCGGTTCGGTCATGAAAGGTTTATTTTGATGGTCGATCACTCGGGGATCGATTCAGTTCCAGTTTCCCGCCGCGACTCCCTCCAACAGACCAGAGCAGTAGAAGTCAGATAAGTCGATCGGTACGACAGAAGAGGGAAATTTATTTATCTATTTATTTATCTATTTATTTATTTAGCATACCATTAGTTTAATGAAATATTCAGCAGGGGTCTTCAACCTTTTTCAGCCTAAGGACCCCTTTGACAGAACAGAGACCCCAACATGTAGTTCACTTTAGTTTTTAGTTTTTACTTTGGTCTATTATAACTTTTATTTTTACTTTACTTACACCGTTTATTTCCCCTTATTGGCCTATTTATATACTGAGTCTTTAGCCTGTAAGTTCATGCATATCATTTATTGAAAAAAAAGTTTTTTTGTCAAAAGTATCTTATTATGGCATATTAATGTTTGTAGTTTACTCCGTATCATTTTGTTATATATATATTTTACATATTATTTTGAAAATTGTCAATTATTATGACAAAAATTGGCGGACCTTCGAGTGGTCACAGATTCCTGGTTGAAGACCCCTGATCTACAGGATACTTGTGTTTATAAAAATCTGCTTGCTATAAAATTTAATACTTCCTGACCTCGTCTTCCAGTCCAAAGATCCAGTGTGTAACATTTAAGGAGATATGTAGGTAAATATGGAATATAATAAGCACAACTATGTTTTCATGTGTTTTACCTTAGAATGAGACTTTTATATCTACAGAGGGAGCAGGTCCTCTTCCACAGAGTCCGCCATGTTGACCCACATGTTTCTACCGTAGCCCAGAGCTCTTGTAGCGCTTATAGAGAGTATTCAGTTGGTTGCAATCTACAACTTCACTACTAGATGCCACTAAATCCTAGCTAACTTTAAATAATCACAGAATCAGGGGAAGTGCATAACTTTAAGACATAACGTTAAACATAAATTTATGTCTTAATGTAATAAGGACGGGTGAGTTATATAGAAGTTCAGACTCAGTACAGTTGTCATGAACGAGGAAAACAGCTATAGAGTCTAAAACCATTTTTTGTACCAGGCTGTAAACATGTTTAATTCTGCTGTGAAGTTGGACATTTTATATGGATGCTTATGTAAATTGACTCATTCTGTAGCCAACCTCAAGTGGACGTTAAATTACTGCAGGTTTTTGTTTGGTTTCACCAAAGATGATCCTTAAGAGAAGATAACAAGTATAAGTATACTATATAAGTATAATAAGCATGTTGCATGTAGACTCTTGTTCAAAATATCTAAGTGTCTCAGGAGGATAACCTCACAGACAAAACTTACATATTTTCTCTAACATCGTTTGCAGATGTAGTGTCAGTAAAACCAGATGTTTATCATTAAGGTGCTGCTAAGGTTTAATAGTCTATGTTGCAAATGCTATTGGTTAAATATATGCCAGTATATCTTTATTTGTGTGAAAGCATGTGTGAATGCTCATTAAATGCAGTTTGGGTGGGCAGCCAAAAGCATAACTTTGCTGAAATGTGGGTGTTTTTAGCACAGAGACAAAGTGAAGGAAAATAGGTGCATATAGATGTAGCTCATAAGAACTTAACATAATTATGAGTGATTCAACCACATTTGCTAAAAACTTTCAGAAGGACTAACACAACTCCTAGAATGTATAAATTACAGTTTTTATTGCCAAAATAGTTGTGGTAACTGTACATTCATGAGCTACAACTTTATACATAGAAGAGAAAATAGGACTGATCATTACAATACAGACTGTATATACAGAAGGAAATATGGCAGGCCACCAGAGATAAACTCATTAAAGCCAGTTATATTAATATGTTTTCATTTTCTTCTTCACCTGAGAAGACGTGGGGTTTTATTGTGGTCAACATACTCAGGATGTTAATGTTGACATCTGTGTAAAGTCTCTAGTCTGGTGAAACTGTCCTTCTCTTCAGAAAACTGGAAAACCTCATGACAGCTGCGGTGACATTCAATAGAGGACCCAGGCTATAGAACATGTGGTAGAAGCCTCGGACAGACAGAGTTCCAGTTTCATCAGCGTATTTCATCGCTATAATGGGCGTGTACAAGGGGTTGGTCAGATTATGGAAACTCGGGGTGCTTGCTTCAATCACTTTCTTAATACACTGCAGGGAGTGAGATGATGGACAAAACAGACACAACAATTGGAGTCAGGCTTAGCGGATTAATCACCATTGCAGATCGATAATTAGTGAGGCTTATAAATAAACTTACTCTGGCGATGACATCAGGCGTTTGTCCCATTATCTCAAAAATGTTAATAGCAGACTGAAGATAGGTGGTTTTGAACTGATACAAAGTATCAGGGTCAGTTCCGGGATACTCTTTCTGCATCACTTCCTGAATCATCTTTCCTTCAAACTCTGTGTGCACCGGGCCGGGCTCGATCATAGACAATCTGAGGAGAGAGAGAGAGAGAGACAGCGAAGAGGAGGGTTATAAAAAGACAGGAACTCATCAATATAGCATTGTTAGATGAAGGAAGAGTAAGTGCAGACGCCAATAATCGATTGATAGCACGACACAATATTAATGATCAAAATGTGGGCTGGCAGTAGCTTAGTCTGTAAGGTTTTGGCTCGGGAACCACTGGGTGGTCAGCTCAAGTAAAGTATGGAGGGTGGACTTATGGAGAGGTGCCAGTTTACCTCCTGGGCACTGCTGAAGCACCCTTGAGGCAAGGTAACGAAGCCCTAACTGCTCCAAGGGCATTGCTACATGGCTGCCGCTCCACATTTGCAAGTCTATAAGCCTTTTGTGTGTGATTGTATTTGAGATTAAAATGTATGTAAAAGAATTTCCCCTTAAGGGATCAATACAGCATCTATTATTTTCAAACAATTCAGGTCAAGTGGTCAACCACTTCAACACTCACCTGAGTGTAGTCCGATCAGAGCCGTTTATGGCTGTATGCAGCAGCCCCCCAAGCCGCAAGTCCAGCCTCAATATATTTTAGGAGAATTAAAAGTATTTGCCTTTATTTGTAATACAGCCAGAGCTGCTACCATACAGATGAAACGACAGAGAGCACCTTCAACTAATTGAGTAATAAAAAAAATAATAAATGTATTATCAATATAATAATATCAATAATGAAATCAGTATTTGCAGTCCTAGATAAAACTGTGGCAAGTTAAATATAACACAAGGGGGTTGCCACCAAATCCTACACACTGCTCCTCTAAACATCACACTATTTGTATCTGTGACTTGTTACTAATGACGGAGGCAGCATCAGTGACACTCACCTGACATTAAACCTCAAGAGCTGCACAGCCAAACTCTCACAGAAGCCCTCTATCGCAAACTTGGAAGCTGTATACACGTCATTGAACACCACGCCTAGAAACACAGTAAACGTTAAAATTCCGTTGTCAGACAACATGTCATATTAGTTCTTGTTCACTGTGTTTGTAAAGTCATGCAGTAGGACTTAAACTCCATTAGTCTTTCTTCAGTTATCCACCCACTCCTCCATTCATCCATCATCAACCCACGTATACATCAGGATGATGACACCAAACATGACATTTCTCCCTGCACCATGTAACGCCCCAACACGCCTCTCCTCCCTTCACTCATCCAGTTACACGACTAGCTGCTGACCTTGCAGTCCCATCACACTGGTGACCACGATTATGTGTCCTTCTTTCCTTTTCTTCATGCCAGGCATCACCTCTTTGATCAGGCGGACCACCCCAAAGAAATTGGTCTCAAACACTTTCTGCATATCTTCGATGGAGATGCTCTCCACTGGACCCACCAGGCCGACACCTGCGTTGTTGACTTTTCAGCAGAAACAAAGAAGAGGAGGAAGAACTTGGTTAATCAACATAACTAGTGTGGCAATGCACGATGAGGATGCATTTTACTTACTGAGGATGTCCACGCGTCTATCTTCGATGCCATTGATACACTGTTTGACAGAATCGTCGCTGCAGACGTCTAGTACAGCCAGAGAAAGAGTGTTCCCATACGCCTCCCCGGCAGCCTCCACCAGCTTTTCTTTACGTTTCAGATCACGCATTGTTGCTATGACTGTGAACCAGCAGAAAGAGACGGGAAACAAGGAATTAAGAGGAGCGTAGATGAGTTTGACTTTTATTGTGATTGCTTTGGCAGCATGGTTATGTTCCATATCTGTCAGGCCTGTATGCTCAAACTGAGAAGAAAATGCATTGTACATGCTGTACTCATCAGTAATGTAATTGGAGTTTTAATAATAGTAATATCTGAAGGCCTCTTAATTCGTTTTTGGACAAAATAACAGCATATTTCAGTTTAATTGTCACCCCATGGCACATGTTTAAAACTCGGGTTTTATCTGTTTTCGGATGTTAAGGTGTTCATCTTACTGTCCAGTACAGTACTCCATAGATACCGATTTAGCTTGAGTACCAACACTTCTTTTAGCCACATTAGTGGTGAAACTTTGATATTCATGATCCCCAGAGGGTGAGTCCTACAGACATACATGTGTGTGTATATATATACATATATATATATATATACACACACACATATATAATAAAAATCTTCTATCTTGACTTTTGGACATTTAGTAAAGATGCTCATGTTCCCCACAGGTCCAAACTTATTTGCCGACCCCTGATGTAGACTCTTGTTTAAATCAAGTCTGTCTGGTCATGAGAAAACACATGAAAGACACACACTTTTTCTGCTACAGGGTGGAGACCACCAACGTTACTACTTGTTGGTTTTTCGATCGCCAACTTCAATGAAAAGAGTAGCTCCTTCACACTTGACTTCAAATCACAAATGCATTTAAGATTAGATATGCATCATTCCATTTTGAACAGTAGTGTAGGTGTATGTAGGTATAATTATGCTCCATTTATTTCCATTGGCAGCTTCCAAGCTTCCACCTACAACTCCAGCACTACACCTCCAGGCTGCTGCTTTAAATAAGCCTGTGATTAGGCATCCATCACCATTCATTATCTGTATCCACTTATCCTTATCAGGATTTTCCATCCTAAGTGACCCTGTCTGTGTGTGCATTTTCTGTCAAAGGAAACGAAATGAACAGAAAGAACGGAGTAAAGACCATTAAGAAATGGGAGGGTGACACAACAAAAATATCGTCAGAGCCATGGGATGATAGAAGAGAATAGAGTTACACTATTTTGCTGATTTAACCTGTTTTCATGAATTCACTTTGTGAATAACTGGCTGAAATAACAACAATGTAAAAGCTAATGCTAGATAATCATAATTAACTGAGCTCTTATAATCGCTAATAGCTCTAATGAGCTCTAATATAGACACTGACACTCACTGGCATCAATCCTGCCACGTGCCTATTCCAGAAATAGCCCTAATGAGCCTAAGCATGGCTGCAGTGTGGCTTGAGTTATTGGCTTGAGTTACATGTACATTTAACAGTGACTAAAGATTAAGTTCGGATCAGAGATATGGCTATGTGTGTGGTAGAGAGGAAGCTAAGTTTTAGCTTCTTAGGTTAAAAAAAAATGGGGTTGGTTGTGACAGATGAGCAGTGGGAGGAAGCCTATTGAAATGCACACAAGGCAAAGCCTCAATGTGTATTAATGGTGCTCTGACTTTATTTCTTTTTGGTAAAACTTGGCAAATTGAATTTCAAGAATTGAATGTAAGACGCTTCCTGGCCCATGTCTTTCATAAATTGTTTATAGGTTTTTGTACAAGTGGCACAACCTGTTTCTAAGTCTGTTAACTCAGTTAGCATCTAGGCTAATTCACTTAAATGATAAAAATCCACAAGTCTCTCTTCACGGCTTCAGGTAGAGAATATTAGGTGTGACTATTTACTATACAACACTTCCAAAAAAACCTCTATAAAAACTATGAAGTAATATTTTCTGCATAAATTATCTTTCTTTTCTTTCTTTCTTTCTTTCTTTCTTTCTTTCTTTCTTTCTTTCTTTCTTTCTTTCTTTCTTCTTTCTTCTTTCTTTCTTTCTTTCTTTCTTTCTTTCTTTCTTTCTTTCTTTTTGGAGATTTAAACCACTGCAAACAACATCCGAGTCATCTTTAGATTAAAATGTCAAATCTGCTATACTGTAGCGAGAGTAAACAGAGAGTAGCTTTAATCAGCATAATCATGTAGAGTATGTAATACTATCACGTGCACTGCAGTAATGATGTATGGCCTAAGGATCTTATGTGTGAACAAGAACAAATAAAGTTGTTTATTATTAAAACTGTTTTGGCAGCACAAATGTAGCATGTTATCTCTCTCCCTCTGTCTGTCTATGTCTCTCTCTCTCTCTCTGTCTATCTCTATCTCTCTCTCTCTCTCACACACACACACACACACACACACACACACACACACACACACACACACACACACACACACAGAGTGCACCTACCGTGATAACGCTTCTGTTTATCTTTGGCCAGTGTCACAGCCGTCCTGAGGCCGATACCAGAAGAGCAGCCAGTGATCAGGACCACTTTCTGTCCAGGACTCGCCATGGTGCCACTGCACGCTGCTCCTCTGCTCTGTGCTCACTGTGGGACAGCTGCATGCAAGCAGCTCTGCAGGATGACAGGTGAGTAAAGGTGAGAGCCACTGTAAGAGGATAAAAGAGCTACAGAGAGAGAGAGATTATGTTAATGGTACGCAGTCCTATGGTGTCATTTAAACCTAGCTATTATATTAAATTCATGACATGGGATTATATTAGACTTGATAAACCCATTGAGTCCTGAAAAAAAGAGAGAATTGGCGCCTCCCAGTGGGGATGTGATTATTCTTCAAATCAGTGCACTCTGACTCTGTAAATGGGACGACTTCTTTTATTGTTCAAAGCCAACAAAATCTACTACGGTATACAGGATGATGCCTTAAGATTTATTTTAATTCATTATTAGTCCACAAAGTCAAAGGGACACATACACACACACACACAACATAAAGCAACAGAAAAACAATACCACCAGCTCTCTACAAGATTTGGTCCCCTTCTTGAAATATTTTAGTCTGGTACTCGATTAATCAGGCTGGTCATGATCCCATACATCGTATGATTACATAACTAACTCGCTGTGGTGTTGCATAGACTACAACATATACGTGCTTAAGTGTTAGTGATGTTACAGTGTACAGAAATTGTATTGTGTATTCTGTATTTTATTGTTGTAAGTGTTTCTGATGCTGTACAGCAAAGTACAAAACCTTTTTTTTTTTTTTTTTTTAGAAAACGTTGGTTTCTCTTTTGTGCTTGTTTAGTTTGTTAAGAAAAAGTTAAAAAGTTCAAGTTCAGAAAAAAAATACCAAAAACTGAAAACAACAAGAGCAAAAACAAAATTCGAGAAGCATAAATAAACTGATTGAAAAAAATTGATTAAAAAAAATAAATAATTACTTCCTGCTGTAACCTAAGCATTGTTGTTACATCAAAGTGCAACTACACTCTCATGCACACTTGAACATGAGAGTGTAGTTGCCAGTCATACTATGACCTACTTGAAGCCGGGGGTAGGCATTTAGAAATATGCCTGGAATCTATTTTTAAAAAAAGAAAAAAAGTCATCATGTATGTGTGTCTGAGTATGATTTATTTCTGTTACCAGAACAGAGCTCTTTCCAAAACACAACGTTCAAAGGATTACTGTACGCTACATTTAGAGTACCTTTATCCATAAACTTATAATCTACATTTAACGAGCTGAACAAGATGTGGAATGTCTCCAGATGTCTCTCCAGTTTATTCACAAAAAGTAAAGTTTGTGCATCTGTTCATTAGTTACAGGCTGGAAAGACTTTCACCAAGACTAGACAATACAGAGCAATGACAGCTGTTGCAAGATGGCACCAAGGAGAACAACTATTACATCCAAATACAGTACTCACAAAAACCCTACACTGTTAATCTAACCCTCTCCGTGTGTCAGGTATCAATACAGACTAAAATGACTCTTGATAACACTTTTTTTGTCATTTGACTATTACTTTTAAGGTATCTTTACATTTGTTCCTTTAGATTGAAAAACAGATTCACTCTTCCTAATTTGTTCAAATATCAACTTCTTTTTGTATACATTTTAATGCATAACGCATGCTAATGTAATATCTAAAAAGGTTTAGATTTAATCTGATTATACATATCTGTATAAAAAGTCCTGTTCATGCTATATCTTTAAGTCTGCGTCACATTTTAGTGCTCTAAAAAAAGAAAAGAAAAAATACAAATGTCATCTTGGTTGGCAACACAGACTAATAAGTGGAAGTAAAGTGAAGCTGTCCAGGAGGGACCTGAGGCTCATATAGGTATTTAAGTGCATGTATGCATGTGTGTGCATGTACTGAGCTCTAATTCTTGTCAGTCCTTTTCACCCCATAAACCTTCCCTAAAATCCCCTTAGAAACATTTGATACCTCGCAGCGAGCCGCTGCTTTCTTTTTTAACTTTTCTACAATACAGATAAAGAATGAGAAAACCCTTTGAAGTGGAAGCACAGTTAGGCCTATATGGTTTAATAGACGTGCCTATAGGAGGAATTTATCCATGTATGTGTGCGTGTTTGAAGAGTGCATGGGGTGGGCAAAGACAGACAGGCACTGGAATTTGGAATCTGCAGCAGCATATTTTTATTAGTTGGGCAGCACCGGTTGTCCTGTCCTAGCATGCTTTGTGTGTGTGTGTGTGTGTGTGTGTGTGTGTGTGTGTGTGTGTGTGTGTGTGTGTGTGTGTGTGTGTGTGTGTGTGTGTGTGTGTGAAGACAGGATGCAGAGAATTAAATGTGGCACAACCTTTTATTGTCCATGCTGGGTGTGTTTTTTTATTGCCTCCTATAGAGAGAAACTTTTCTGGCAGGTTTATATCCAAAACATTTAAACTCGATGCACATGTGCGCGGTCATGGCAACGTTATAACACGTTGCGCGCCTGTGAGTGCGTGCCAATGCGTGCCCATGCGCCCGCAGATAGCGCCTTAAATCACAAAAGACAATAACGATGCTAATAATGACACGCGCAATTATGTTCCCGTACAGCCCCCACGAGCTTGAACCTGGAGTCTCCAGGGAGGGAGGGAGGGAGGGAGGGATGGGATGGTTCACAGTGGAGGAGAGAGAGGGGGTGAGGAGGAGGTGGAGGAGGGAAGAGAAAGTGAGGAAAGTTGTCTGCGGGTGTAGAAGGAAAGACCTTCCGAGATTAAGTTATTTTTTTCCTCCCCTGATGGTCTCCCTACCTCATCCATCCACAAAGAAGAAACACAGTGGAGGCTACAGGAGTATACGAGCTGCTCTGTATCATCAATTCATCATCAATTAAATCTTTTCCTTTTTTTGTGCGTGCGCGCTCTTGATTGCCAGCTGCTGGAGTGCGCGTTGGAGAGGAGACGGGCGCAGCGGTTTCCCAGACCCTCGCGTGCAAAAGGTTTCCCGTGACCGCAGGTGTCGCGCGGAGAGCAGGGGGGCACAGCCACGAGGGAATTAACTGGATCGATAGCTTCATATGCAAAAATGATGGATCGATGGAGCCCAGTGCGAGAGACGTGGCTGCTGTTGGTGCTCGTCGCGGTGTTTTACACCTCAAGGGCAGGTAGGCTGAAACATCCAGGATTTGTTTGTTTGTTTTTATTTGTGCAAATGAAAACTAAACTCCTCAATTGCATTTTATCTGCAGTAAAAAAAAAAGTTGAATTAGTCACTACTGCTCCCTCTTTTTTTTTCTCCACCACTCTCTGACCATCAGTTGTCAACACCTGCCCTCCAGGCCTTCGCGAGTTAATGAGGGCCAAATTGAAGTGCCATCTGTGTTACTATTTTGCAGCATACACACACTCACTGTCCACCATCTGTGCATGTGGTCACTTTTGATGTGTTGGTATGAACTTGATTTGTCAGGTCACTTTCTAAATACACCCTCCACCCCCATTCATAAATGTCTCCCAGTCATTTTCCTTTCCAGAAAAATACACTTTGCTCTCGCGCTTTGACAGATGATTTTGTCATGCCAGGTCATGCACACCTAAAGCTTATTGAACTGAACTGTCTCTCATTTTTTGGGCTCTTTGAACCCACTGCACATTTGCTAGACAGTCACAAGGCATTGGCCTATATGTCTGGACTTGTTCTGCCATACCTGCTGCATCAATCTGTGCTCTCTCTCAGCAGCATATAGGATATTTAACCTGTTCAGCTGGGTAATGGGGAACAGACCGAGGCAAATTAAAGTGAGCTGTGCTGGGAACGCTTGGTACATACAGCAGCCCCTGGCGCTGCACTCAAACAAATGTGAGGAGGTTGGGTGATGTCAGTGATGTTTATCGGGACACGCTCAAGTGCGTATCTTTGTGTTTGAGTATTTAAAAAAAAGTATTATAGTTAACACCTGAGGAATCATGGTGAAATACTAAGAACCTGACATGTTGTCTGTTTTAACAGGTTCTAGGCATCTTTATTATCCCCAAGGGGCGATTTACGGTGCAGGGGCAGAACAACACAAACATAAATAACAACCAGTAAATTAACAATAAATACATGCCACAAAACAATTTTGTATGCACCTCACATGGAGCTGCTAAGAAGGCCAATGGCAGTAGAATAAGACTTTAGAGGACGACTGGGGTCAAACAGGACCATCTGGGCCTTCTTCGGGGTCCCAGTTAGCTCACAAAGGAGAAAGTAAGAACAGTTTCAATAAAACAGCACTGAAACATTCTCATAAAAGTCCTGTAGACATTAAAATTGCGTAGCTTTCTAGACCTTGAGCATCAAGACGTCTTTAAAGAATCCGTGTAGATAGATACTTATATTGATCCCGAGGGAAATTCAAGGATCCAGTACCAGCACAAGACACAGTAAACGCACAGTGTGTAGGTTTTAGAGCCCTCTAGCTGTGTTTTTATGGATTGCAAACGTAAACGACAGCGGCTGCAAAACATGCGAAAACTGTGCCAATGTTTGGTTTGTCCATTCTGGGCTACTGTAGAAACATGTCGGTTCAACATGGCGGACTAGATAACTCTAACTCTGTAGATATGAACAGCTCATTCTGAGGTAGCAGAAACATAACGATTATTATTTTCAGGTCATCATACACTAATATAGTCAGCTTTAAATTGGAACCTCACGGTTCATTTACAAGTTGTTCTGGAGCTTTTCATTCATTTTACATGGTCTTCATTAGAAGACGGAGTTGCCAGTTGTCGTGGAGTTTATTTATCTTATTTCAAATACTTTCTCGTCCATGTTATCTTAAACGACTAGTTTGACATTTTGACAAATGTGTTTTGCTCTCTGCAGAGCCAGCAGCCTGTTAACTGTGCTTAGCACAAAGACTGAAGACAAGGGAAAACTGATAGCCCTGTTCTGTTCAACTGTAATAAAATCCTCCTACCAGCTCCCTTAAGGATCACCGATTAACATGTTATATCTTGTTTGTTCAATCTATTCAAAAACCAAAGTAAAAAAGGGTTATGTACCTATTCTTTTTGTTGTCACCGCGAGGTTGCTAGACAACGAGCCTCTGCAAGACTCTGCAAGAGAGCGGAGCGTTTCCCAAAATGTCAAATAGTCTTTTAAAAGTTGAGCTTCAAAGTTCATTGTTAAACTTGAAACAGCAGATGGCAAAAAAAAAAAAAACTCAACTCAACTCAAATTGAGTTCTGCTTATAAAGCTCATGTGATGTGATCGAAAGGTTCAAAATGGACCTTGAAGTGAGGTTGATTAATCAGTCACATATGATTTCCTTATTGGTTTCAGAGGCCAACAGCATTAACAGTTTCTAAGCACCCAAAGAAAAAGTCTTTAAAAAAAACTCTGAGCTTCGTAAACCCACACATCTTTCCTTCATCTTAACCTCATTACATCCGTTGTTTATCTCGTTTAATGGCTGTTTTACTTGCAAGTCAACATTTGATGTAGTCCGGCTTTATGTAGGACTACATCCGCGATTCATTGCCAAAGAGTCAGTGAGCAGGTGACTTGGCAGAGACTCCACCATGTTGGCTCCACCTGCCCTGTCTGAGAAGATGCTGAGAAAGCTGAAAAGTATTTATATTATGTCTCGAAAGCCTTTAAGTCATTATATATCTGGCTTTTACTGAAGATTAAAAGAAAACCCGACTGCTGGTTACTTATTATAGTTTATTTGTTTTAGTTCATCTTGCCTCAGCGTGTCATATATCAAAATAAGTTATAAAATAAATATAAAAAGAAATACATTTTAGAGAACAAAACGAAAAGGGACTTGTTGGGTTTTTTGCATGTTGTGACACATATATTCAGGGTCAAACTTCTGCCTGTGAAGGTCATTAGTGAAGTGAATAATGTGACCTCTGGACCTTTTGGGTCATTTAGGGTCAAACCAGGCCTGTGTGTGAACCCTGTACCCCCTAACACCTGGCAGTCAGTGAACTTGTAAATAGGAATTTATTTGTGAATTACCCTCCGGGTGAAGAGAAACACAGACACGCAGAGAAGCAATCACATACTCCCAGATACACATGGTAAAATGTGGACTTGTGTTTTGCTCTCACGTTTCTTTTTCAGCTACCGGACAGACTCTTGCATAAGCCGTTATTTAACCGTCTTCGGTTACACGTCTCTCTTGATTTTTGACTTATTGTTGCCATCACGCACCTGGCTGTCAGCACATTAGGTGTGAAATATGATGGTGGTTACCTGAGCAATGTGGTCAGGTTACTGTCATGGTCTCGCCTAAGGTGTTTCATTCACTCACTTGGCTCATTGTCTGTCTGTAACTTGTGCGTTCAAGTAGCCATCAGCCTCACTCTCGTTATTTATTACTTTTAAAGTATTCAAAGTATTCAGTACTCAAAAGAAGTGATACTGAAGTTTGGAAGTGAAGCAAACGTTTAGTGCCTAATTTATTTATAATATTTTTATAACAGGTGGCTATTCATTTAGTTTATAGCTACAGTTTGTAAGATTTAGGAATATTTACTGGCAACAATGGAATGGTTTCCATTAGTGTATAGTCACCTGAAAATAACAATCATTGGTGTTTTTGTTGTCTTAAAATGAGCCCTTTATTTCTCCAGTATTTTTTTGTTTTGTGCAATTTATTAAAGCAAAGACACAGATGCACAGCAGCTATAGAATAATGCTAATTGCCACTTTCTTTATTATCTAGTCTTATTTTATTATAGGGAAAGAGGTGAAGTTTAGATAGTTTAAGATCTGTACCCTGTACCTGGTGATACTGTTATGTATTTGTAAGTAGAAGATGCTCCCCTCTTGTCTCCGGTGTGTGTTGCTTATGTTTCATTGTCTGGCCTAAAAAACAAAAACAAAATAAATCTGTTTCTGTATGGGTGCATATAGTGTTTTTAATAAATGGTGGTCTTCTGGCCACACCCACAATCAGTGATGTTACAGCAGGTGTTTTTGATTGTACAGACGATGGGAAACACCTGTTGTGACATCACGGTTTGAGATATGGCACAACAGTAGTAGTTTTCTACCACATGTGTTGCAGTGTGGAAATCATCTTTCTAGATATTTTTAGGCTCGCTGGAAACTCTAGGGATGTCGACTATGGTGGTGAAATATTACAAGAATTGTGGCCTCAGGCCACAAATTCTGAGCAAATACCAACATACTAACACACTGAAAGATGGTGAACATAGTTTAACAAAGATGCTGAAGTTTGTTTTAACTCTCCCAGTTTGGACTTTTACTGCCACCCTTTGTCACTAATAACTCCACCTTTTGGTGGGTGGATGGTTGCAGCATTGGATATCACTTCTTTTCACTGGCTAGCAGTTCAGGTCTTCACCAAAAGGCCATAATATGTGCAGAGGTTCCATGCAGGTCTTTTGACCAACCAGTAGGAGTTACTTGTGTATGCTTTTACATGATCCCTCAACAGCTTCCCACCCACAAACACTGATGTACAGTACATCGTCAGTGACAAGTGTCTAACTCATCTTCTGTTTTTTGACTGTGAAGAAGAAGTTAATAAGTCACCTCAAGTTAAAATACAATGACAGTCCTGTATGTTGAAATCACTACCAGGAATATGATCCAGGTCTTTGTGGTGGAGGAGAAGTACTTAGACCTGCTTACTTTTAGAATAATATTAGTGAGTGTTTGTGGTGTTTTTTTAGAGGCGTTTTTTTTACTGTTTTACAACTAGCCATATTTATCTGAGTTACAGCCAAGTGGCAGCTGTTTCAAATTCCTGTTTGACCTCCTCAAAGATGTGTTGGATATTTAAATACCTACAAAGACACTATGGAAATCGATCAAAAGAGGTAAAGATGAACAAAGACACGAGATCTTGAAAAGTCCAAAATTGGATATCACTCAATAATTCCCTTTAACAATAATGAACTAATAAGATAACCTCTCTATATTTAAGAAATATATCATGTGTCCGTTCATGTACTCCTATGTGTTCGGTCAGTCAGTCTATCCTGTAACAGAGGGAGTTAATGCCTCCCTCCACTTACCCAAACATGTGGAGCTGCCTGCAAGAATGATGAGTTTTGACATTCCCATCATCCTCAGCTGTGCTAATTAGCAAATGTTAGAATGCTAAAATGTTAAACTAAGACGGTGAAATGAAGTGTGTTACGATCCATCTGAGTGGAGCAGCTGAAAATCATGAAAACGTCTTTACGATGAGTGCTTTGAAATAAATTAGTTACCAGACAAAAAATATCATATCTGTGTGAAGCGATGTTGAGACTGTAAGTATCTCCAGGTTTGACTGTCGCTGTTTTAGTTACATCCACTCGTTGTGCCGTCTTCTTCTGGTTTAATGGCACCCAACTAGAGAATTAGCACTACCAGCTGTTTATCGTGAATAAAATCTGCACTACAAATGGACGAAACATGACTCAGTACAGCCTCACAGGGCTGCTCGCATGACTGAAGACTCATAGTCTTGTTTTGACACAATAGACACTTGTGTTGTTTGAGCCATTTATTATGTTATTTTTTATTATTATAACGTCCTGCTATAATTAAAGTCATATTTGTTCTAGTCTACAGTCAGTACAGTTGACTCTGGTGTGATGTCTCGGTTCAGCTTTTCCCAGCCGAGCTCAATTTGTTCAGGAGCAAAAACAAAAACCACCAGTCGGAATTAAGTGATTAGAGCCACATTGAGCACTGTCTGTACAAATATGAGACTAAACTGACTTGAACATGGACTAAATCATAGACGATCAGTTGACTAAATGTCCATGAAACAGTTCAAATCGACTGATATGTGGGTATTCTTTCAATTTGGGATTGTAATCGGTTCGGATTGTAATCGGTTCGGTTATTTTCTTGGTTGTTTCTACATGGAACCCAATGAACCGTCTGACTTGGTGTGCGGAAACAGTTATTTTATTACTGATGATGCTCAGTGTTTCATGTGATCATTAAATATTCTTTACTGCACTGTCAGGGTTGGTTTTATACTTCCTCGGCTATCTTTAACAAAAGGTTGGTACTGTGAAACAAGCAGGGCATTAACTCCTTGGCCAGCCGCAGAAGATAAGATAAATGTTGTAATCCGAAATATGAGTATGAAAATTCATAGGAGAGAGAAAGACAGCATTTGCTGCATATCCATCAGTTCTCTCTAGTTTCGCTTTATTAATCATGTTTTGTTGTAAAGACGCTAAAGAGGCTTTGCACTCGGACATAGTTGTAGGTCTGTGTGCTATAAATTGTCATGTTAGAAAATAAACTCATTCTTTGTTCTCAAAAATCAAAGTCACTGTATGACGCAGCACCCAACGATAATAGTGCACAGAGCCACAAAAAGCAACGTGAAGCTGTTCGAGAAGAGTTGGAGCCCCGTGACTGACAAATATTGACGCAGTCTTTGATCTGTGCTTGAGAGGAAGAGCGACTTTGTTGGAATGAATGAATGCGAAACCCTTCTCTGTTGATTTGGATCAAGAGGAGGGAAGATCACGAGTGAGATGTTTAGACTTGAGATGATGTGTGACTTCAACACGAGCACCACAGTTTCCTAGAAGGGGAGACGGAGCACATGGCTGTCTGTCTGCTGGCTTCCTATTCCCTCTCTTTGTCACTAATACTTAGGATCTGTGCATAAGTTGATGCATGTGTGTCTTTATGAATATCAGTTAGCAGGAGAGACTATCCAGTGTTCCTTTGATTAAAGTCAGCTGAACTGGGAGGAAAGAAAACACATGGTTCCTCCATCTTATTCTTCCCTCTGCACTCTTTCTTCTTCTTATCTCTTCTCTGGTTTTCATCTCCTTCTGAGAGACATGAAAGCTGTTTGAAAGAGACGTTTGAGAAAGGTAGCAGAAAGTGAGAAAGTGAGCAAAAGGAAGAGAGTAAAAAAGAGGCAAAGCACTGTAATGACAGGCCCCTGGGGCAAATCCTTGGTGGGGGATTTGTACCCCCAGGGTGAAGCGTTTTTGTGTGTCTGTCTGTGTATGTTTTGGTGCAGTGCATGAGGCTCGACTAAACACAAGTTCTGCACAAGTTCTGCAAAAGGCATGTTATTGCATTCTTTGCCGTTACTGAGTTAATGACAGACTAATCGCAAACACACACACACATACACAAAAAAGCACGTACACAGTCTTTATATGCACACACATAAACACACACACATCTGGTTACCAGAAAACCCATGGTCTTTCCAACATGGTGCCCGTTAAGTTGTCGGTGTGTGTTAGTGTTTTGTTTGTGCCTGTGCGTCTGCTTCGCTGCCCCACTTACATGTGTGGCCTGTATGCATAAATGTGGAACCATAACCAGAGATGGATCTCTGATAAAAGACAGCTTCATCATCATCACCGCTCCACTGTCAAATAAGTTTGTCTAACAGGTCCGGGCTGGCCACTTGGAGCACTTGGAGAATCTTTGGTGGCTAGCCAGTGTTAAAAATGCCAAATGAAATGAGTAAATCAAAGCCTGGATTTAATCTGATGGTACAAAATTACAGCTATGTCAATTTTTAACAAGTTAGTATATAAAAAAAACCCATATGGTGAAAAATATCTTAACTACCATTCCTGAGTTGATTTTGTATTTTAAAAATAAATAAATGGCATCAACACTTGTTGATTTACTTTTTCTCTTCAGTATCTTCAGTTACTCAGAGCTACCATAAACATTAAAAAACATGGACGTCGTATCTGTGTGGTATCAAGGGTGGTGGCTCTGGCCGTCACTATCTTGGTAGTCCTGTCGCCTGGATAATCCAAAATAGGCAAAAACGGGGAGCACTGGTGGAGCTTAGGCAGGCTAATGAATGAAGCGTACAAAGTGTTCAAACAAGTTTTCAATTGTCATGATTTTATTTATTTTTTTAAGATTATTTTTTGGCCTTTCCAAGCTTTTTATTTGGCAGGAATGCGGGGAGAGAGAGATGGGGATTGACATGCGGGAAGGAGCCACAGGTCAGATTCAAACCCTGGGCTTCCACAGCAAGGACTGAGCCTTGGCACATAGGGCGGCTGCTCCACCAACTGAGCTAAACACCGCCCCAAGTTGTCATGAATTTTTGTACTAAGCCGTAACCATGTTTATTTCTGCTTTAATGTTGGGCATTTCAACATGGGGGCTTATGGAGATTGACGTGTTCTATAGCCAGCGCCAAGTGGTCGTTTGCAGAACTGCAGTTTTTGGCATTGGCTTCATTTCACAGCCACGGAGGTTGACGCTTGAGAGCTACCAGAGCAAGTCCAGTCAGAGCTCTGAGGAAATGCCAGGTGCAGTTGTGGAAAAAAAATTGAAATTTTTTTATTTAAACTCATCAGTTGCAATAAAAGGTTAAAGTCTGTTGCGAGTATGTGATGAGAATAAACTTCTATCTGCCTGCCCTGTGTTCGTTGAACAGTTCATTCTTGCTGCTCTGCTTTATGTCGAGGCTTACGTTTGACAAGCTCTGCGTGTGTGTGCATGTTGATCGTGGTGCCCCTCACACAGTTTAGAGACTTTTTCTTAGAGAGAAACATTGCCTGTTGTGTTAAAGGGAATATAGAGTAAGAACAAAGTTTCCATGTCTTGTCTTGTCTTCTGCTGCATTCAGATGTCAGTGTTGCAGATCGTTTCTTGGTATGTATGACTGAAATCCCCCCTCCCCTCTCTTCGTGTACAATATCAGGAGCAGTGTCACCTTCAGTCTAACCATGGCTCTCACGTGTGTGATCACCACGAGCTACCTTGTAGCCCAAATATGCCTTCAAGAGAAGCATATTAACAGCCAGTCGTGCGTCATCACATTTGACCCTAAAAATAAATATATAAAAATATGAAAAGAACATGTGCACATTTAGCAAAGTGCAGATATTTTAATAGTCAGAATGCATTTATGGGAAACGACTCCTGATAATAAGAATGTAGTCTGTGGGAGGATAGTTCAGCATTTTGGGAAGTAATTAAGAATTAGATAGCATCATGATGTTCGTCTTGCATCTGTACCATTTATAGTATAAAGAATGGACAATAAAAAAGCTGGAGTTGATCAGCTTAGCTTAGCACAAACACTGAAAACAGGTGGAAACAGCTAGCCTCGGCCAAAAAATGCATCTCCAGACTGCCACAGAATTGAATCAGCATACAAAACAACTCCAGTTGTGGTCTCACTGCAGGACTGTTGTAATGCTCCACATCACATTGTACAGGTGTTCATATTTTTGTGGTCACTCAGAGTGTGTTTCATGTCAGCAGTCAGAGCAGAGGATGAATTCTTGAATGTCACTCTTTTTACAGACGTTTCTCAGCCAATAAAGACTAATAGTGCTGTGTCAGTAAATAATATGATCACCTACATGTAAAAGAAAAGAGAGTTACAAGGTGACCGAATGCCAGCAGGCAGGCAGGCAGACGGATCAACAGATGGACAAACAGACGGGACAACTGAGAAAAGAGGCGGTAAATACATCTGGCGCTTAGACTCAGACATTATGCCAACCTCTTGTGCGCATACACATCCACATGTGTGTGTGTGAATGAGAGTGTGTGTGTGTGTGTGTTGAAAGGTGCTGGGCAGATGGAGGGTTTACGTAAGCCCTAGAAATACGTGTGAAAAGAAGCCATACCAGTAGAGGCATGCCCTCCTCTCCCCTACTCTGTATTATTTCCTCTCTTTACCCCCTTCTCTCTCCTGAACTTCCAGTACGCTGCACATTTCTCTGCCCGAGTCTCATCTTTTACATCACATCTTTTTCTGCTTAGTCCATCTCACAGATCTCTGCGACCGCTGCGTCCACAGTGATTAAAGGAATGCGTGATAAGCATTCCCGCAAATGTTACAACTCTGGCATCTGCATCTCTACCTTTTTCAAAAGTGTCTTTTGAGTCTTGTGTTTCCGTGCTCTCGGGCTGAATCATTGTCAGAACACATGTATTTTTTATTGCCCTCTGGTATTAGTCTTTGTTGTTCGATGCAGACTGTTGCATGCGCCGGTGCCAAGACGGACGTCATCTTGCGATCATACCAAGCTTCTGCAACAAGTATGTGTCCTCAGAAGAGAGACAGGACGACAGACGTGGTCTGACTGATAAAAAGATTTCATTAGTTTGTTTACAGGGGCAGCTTAATTACAGGGCCGGCATCACCCACATGTCTCAAAGGTAACATCACACCCAAAAAAAAACTGAAAAAAACAGTTGTGTTGTCAGTTTTAATTATACAGTTGCTAAGCAAAATCCATGTTTCTCATGTTCATTAGTCTGCTGATTTGTGCTGGCTGGATAGGAAATACATAATTGGTTTATCAGAGCTTTTTTGAAAATGGCTGGAATGGAGGTTGGTAAGTGAAATTGGCTTTTTAGCTGCTAAGAATGCATTGAAAAAAACTTGTTAATATGAAATATGAAACTTTTTTACAGCCCGGTACAAAAAACTGTTTTGGTCCATATAGCTAATTTCCCTGTTTGTGACAACTGTACTGAATTTTTATAGAACTCATCTGTTCAACATTCAATCATTTAATCAGGTTTTATCATTATTTACCTAAACTGGAGAAGTCCATGATACAGTGCAGACCAAATATACAGCGCAATCGTAATCAAAGAATGGCACCAAGCAGGAACGAATCAATCAAAATCATCAAACCCGCCGTTCCTCTCAGTCATAATGTTTCTTGCCTCTCTGCAGCCGATCCAATCGATGTCCTGAAGATCCTAGATCTGTCTGAGGACATGGAGGGCGTGTTGTTGGAGTCAGGACTGTGCACCAGCAGGGAGGGACGAGAGGAGTCAGACCTCTCCTTTAAGATCAACAAGAAGATTCAATTGAGCGCACCCACCAAGCAACTCTTTCCTCGTACGTTTTAACATAAACCTCTGTCGGCTGAGATTAAATCACAGAGTGTGGGTGTGAAGGCATTTGTCCATTGAGAGACTGTGTTTGTGTGTATGTATGTCCTCTCTCCAGATTCGCCATTTCCCAGGGATTTCTCCGTGATGACGACAGTTAGAGCAGTGAAAGGTTCACAGGTCTTTCTCCTCTCCCTGTACGACTCGCAGGTACGCATCTTACACACTACATCAGCCCTTACACTCATGGTGCCGCATGTTTCTGTCACTCTCGTCCACTGTCAGTTAGATCAGAAACATACATACATGCTAGACTGACCTTAAACAAACTCCCCACACAGGATGCACTCCTGCTGGGTTGAGCATCACATGTTCATCTCAAAATGAGAATATGTTTTTGCCATTTTTTGCTGAATTTTGATAAAAATGTGTCTGGTTAAAATGATAATTTTGCCAAATCTTAGTCAAGAGAGCACATTAATATTATGCAAATGCAGTTATACATTTACACTGACCAACACAGAGTATATTCCAGGTGGAAAGAGCACTAGCCGGACAGCGTTGATAGATTTTCTGAGTCTAAAAGCTTTATTACAGTAAGTGAACAAAAATCACACACATGCAGCTTGTCTTGTTCTGACTGTAAAAGCAATAGTAAATATCACTAATGCAGCAAATATTAAAAATACATTAATTTGGGATACACATTATGCTGTTTGCTGTCAATAATTTAAAAAATGGTTGCCGCTGATAGTGACCAAAGGCCAAGAATTTGTTGCCAGTTTCTCCCAATGGTTACCAATCGCAACCTGGCAACCATTACAGCCCTATAGCAAATCCGTTTCCCATTTATCCCATTACCCCTCGTCCTTTCTCTGTGTCACTCAGGGCACACAGCAGCTCGGTGTGGAGATCGGCCGTTCTCCTGTCTTCCTCTATGAGGACCACGAAGGTCAGCCACCCCCAGAGCTTTACCCCACCTTTAGGAAGATCAACGTGGCTGATGGCAAGTGGGTGACTACACACACACAGGCACCCATACACACACGATTTTGTTTGCTTTGCATTCAAATTTTGACAAAAATATTCTCTCCTTCGGCTGGATCCTAAAAACATTCAGACACAAAACCTTCTCAGGAGTTAAGTGTCTTCTTCTCTCCTTCATGCCAGGTGGCACAGAGTAGCCTACAGTGTGGAGGGCCAGTCAGTGACTCTCTACCTGGACTGTGTTAAAGTGGACACCTTGGACCTGCTCAGAGGTTCTGATCCCCACATCAGCACAGAGGGCGTTACTGTGTTTGGAACGCGACTGCTGGACGAAGGCGTGTTTGAGGTAGAACCATGTGTGTGTGTGTGTGTGTGCTATGTAATAAAACATGGAAGCAAAAGAGGAAATAAATGAAGGTAACCTGTGACATTGTTGCACAAAATAAAGAGAGGAGCCTCTACACCATCCACCTTGTCAGAGAATTGGCAAAGCATAAAAAGAATCAGGACACACAGTGAGTTCATTGTGTGTGTTGAAGAAGTGTCTCTGCTTGTTGCTGCATGTTTGATTGCTTAATTAAGTGTTGACAAATGAATTAACAGAAAGGCTTGTCTCCCTACACTGCCCTCCAGTGGCTTTGGGGATGTACTGCACGTTCCTCACTGCCCTAAAGATTAAGTTGCCTCAAGTTTACAGTACAGCAGCAGATATTTTAAAATTTATTCTCAGATAATAGCTGTGACAAATAGATATATTTATATCATATATATTTATGCTCTGACTGCTGATCTGCTGACACTATGACTACTAGTGATCAACTCTGGAAAAATCCCATCTAAATTTGCAGCTGTGTAAAACCTTTTACGAGCTCTGTCTCTGCCGTGTCCTCAGCGGTGTGAGGTCATTTAGACAGATCTTAAGTGTGGACTCTGACCTTTGTTTTCGGTGCAAGAATATCAGGTGGTCCATCTGTTTAACTGAACAACTCCCTGCCCATGTTTGGCTTGGATTCCCTTCCATGTGTGAGGATGTGTAAGAGGGAGGAAGAGTTTGAGTCTGCCTGTGGACCTAATGTGCTGGCGCCACTTGAGACTGAATCTCTGGAGACAATTAAGTGCAGAGCAATGTTAAAAACAGGCTGTTAAGTCACTTTGATCTGACTAAATGAACACATACAGTCAGCGACAAAGACATGGGAGACAGATGCATACGACGTGTCAGTCAGTGTAATTAATGACCTAGGACGAATGGTGACATCCTTATTTCGATTTATGTGATCGGGGTTTACTAATGTCGTCACATACCTGTTTTTGTATGTTCGTGCGACACAGGGAGACATCCAGCAGCTGCTGATTGTCGAAGACCCGAGAGCAGCAGAGACATACTGTCAAGACTACATCCCAGACTGTGACGCACCTTTACCTTATAACACCATTTTAACAGAGCCTGAGGAGGTAAGTCCCCTTTCGCCAGCCAATCACAGAAGGCAGAGAGAAAGAGTTGAACCACATGTCAGCCTGAACACAAAAAAGAGGAATGGGATCCCGATTGAACCTGGCCCATTCCGCACATAACACACACCGCAAGGCATCTCAGGTGTTGAACGCTGTAAATCCAGACTGTCGTTTTTAACCGTAAATGAGCCCCCAGGGTTTCATCTAGTCAGAGTGAAAGTGTTACAGGTATTTATGGACAGATATGACAAAAAGATAAATGGTTTAATCATTTTAAGCGATGTGTTTACACCACAAAATGCTGTGGGTGACATAAATTAAAGAATCACTGTGGGCTGTTAGTCAGACATTTAGCTCAACACTGTTTCTGACATCATACTGTAAATATTTGCATGTTTGTTTCTTTCTCTCAAAGACAGACACACAAATGTCTTACCACTAGTTGGAGTTTGCACCGCTCAGACACATCGGGCTGTTTATTTCCCTGCTGTCTGTGTGATACATCATAAAAACTGCTAGTGTCTACTGAGCTCTCACTCTGTCTTACTTTATACCTGTCTTTCTCTGGTGGTTTTGATCCGGTTTACTTTGCCGGATTATTTGTGCCAATGCTCTCCCGGGAAAGGTTTCAAAACATCTTCCACTGCGGTTAGATCTATCATTTGGCTAACATGTCAAAACACTACAGGACTCCTGGTTTATTGTGTTCAGCTGTTTTATTGTAACATCAGCAGGAAGAAGCCAACGCTAAACATGGAAATTGTGTATTCTGATAACACTCTGATGAAGCCGCACACACTTTAATAAATGATCCCAAAGGAGCTAAAATAAAAAGAATGAACTGTAACCTCGCTATGGCTGGACTGTGCTGAGTATTTCTTGGCTTTTTCATGATATCTCTAATGTAACATTGTGCTCAGCCAGACAGTACTTTAGAGGAAGTGAATTCCTTGTGTCGATCAACATCCTTTGTGTCCGAAAACTAATTTTATCAGTGGTATTAATTAATTTCAGTGCTCTGAATGTGTATATCATCTCTGTTGTGAATATTTTATGATCTCCAGGTGGAGAGAGCCCCGAAGAAGAAGATGGTCCAGGAGTTTGAGGAGTTTGACTACAGTGATCCATATGATGACATCTCTGTTTCCACGGTGAAATCAGGTTCAAATATCACTGAGTATGAGGTGAGCGAGGAACGGCAGCATGTTTGACTTTGGATGTGTTTATTTCCTGTCTTTTTCTAATTATTCGTCTGTGTGTGTGTTTGTTGGACAGATTGTAGAGTATGAAGACTACGACAACACAACAGATTACTACCATGTGAACGAGTATGAATATGAGGAAGAATATGACCGCTATGGACCGGCCGAGAGAGAAGGGGAGTTCTCTATTAACGCAGAGGTAGAAAACTATCAGTTATACATAAATTAATCCTGTGTAGAGGACAGATCATGAACTTTCTCTGCTTATTATTCATCTGCATTAATGCCTAATGTCTCTGTCCATCTCCTGTCAATAGGATATACCGGAGAAAGGAGAGAAAGGAGAACCAGGCTATTTGGGAGCGGTGAGGAAAACACACAGAGGCTTTACAAACATACAAAAATACAATTACATATTGGTCCTCAAAACCACCTGAAACGTGTCCATAGCATCGAGTATAAAAAACGCCAATCAGCAGCAGAAAGGCGTCGAATGCTTCATCAATTTTCTTCGTTTTTCATGAGATACCATCTATACTATCTACAGTTAGACAGTTGACCTGATATGTCTTGATTCATGAAAATGTTTGTTATGAAAATACTTTGTTGTTTTTTCAGGTGTTTAATTCACTGAATAAACCAAACACTGACTTTCCTGACTTGTTATTTATCCAAAAACAACTTCTCAATTTCTTTTTCTGGAGAATTTAAGGAAGGAATTTATCGTTATATGTGTTAAAATGCAACTAGTATTTTGTATGTTTAATGTGTAGTTAAAAATGTACTATATCACAAATCATACTGTATATATATATATGAAAAAATGTTCATAATAAGACTAAGACGCATTTCATTGGTCACATTTCTTATCTAATCGTAATTATTAGAAACAGCCTCAAACATCCTTTATTGGTCTATGATCGGTAGCAGTACAGGTATTAGATTGAACAGGTATCACTGGGGTGAATGGTTACATCTTCTTTCTGTGAAATATCTCCAGGGAACGCAGATAACAGGATCACATGGGCCTCCAGGACCTGAGGTCAGTGAATTTCTCTGCACCAAATGTAACTTGAAACACATTTTTATTAAAAAAAGAAGAAGCCTGTTTTGCATGTGGGGAAGGCAGACACAACTGCAGCGACTTCAAATATGAAATGGAAGCTTGTAACTCCATCAAACTCAGTTTTTTCTGTGCATGTGTGCAGGGAGAGACCGGGCCTCCAGGAATCACAGGACCAGTAGGACCTCGAGGAGACCCTGGGGAGCTGGTGAGGACTGTCCTCTGTTTGCTGTGTGAGTACGCTGAGTCCACCACTTGTTGGGATCTCTTCATAACCGTCCTCCTCTGTCTCCTCTCAGGGCCCTCCAGGGCGACCAGGCCTAAACGGAGCTGATGGGATACCAGGTCCTCCAGGAAACATCATGCTCATACCGGTAACATGACGATACTTCTGTGTTGCCTGAGGCCTTACAAGCTGCAGTGGTGTTGCTGCTCCAGTTACTTAGTCCTGTTAACCCTTAACTGAGCTCAAGGAGTAACGGGTCGTCACAGGAATGTTACATACATTTCTTTTGGCTTAATAAGATCAGCACCTGCCCCTGACTTACCTTTCCTGGATCCAGATAAGAAATGTATTTTATACACTGTACTGTATTTGATGTAGCTCGCTCTTTAGTTTAACTGATTTAGTTAAAAAAAATAATTTTCTTCCTCTTCAAACCTTTCAGAAACCTTCATGTTCTGCTTTTTGTTCTTAAATTTTACCCATCTGCAGCTTTTTATGTAAGACTTTAATAGAAGTACTGCATATCGGCCACTAGGTGGGGTACTGAGTTTGACTTAAAGCATCTCGTGTACTTGTGTGTGTGTGTGTGCACAGTTCCAGTCAGGTGGCGATCCAAAGACAGGTACTGTGGTTTCTGCGCAGGAGGCGCAGGCTCAGGCCATCCTGCAACAGACCAAGGTACATAAACTTTTACCTTCACAGTAATATTAGAGCTGACGTAGAGCTGCAGCAGTTTGTGTGTCGCTGTCTCCTCACTCCTTCTTCTTTCTCCTGTCCTTTCTAGCTGGCTATGAAGGGGCCTCCAGGGCCGCTCGGCCTCAGGGGAAGACCTGGACCACTGGTGAGTGGAATCACGTCAGGTTGCTTGATGTTCTCCTGAAGCAGAAGGCAGGGAGGTGCAGAGGAAGGATGTATAAACTTACATAATTATTAAGGTTCTTCAAGATTAAGTACAACACAGTTTATTTATTTAATTAAACTGGTAGTGCACTTCTCAACACAAATGCATCAAAAGGCAGCACAACACAGACATTGGATATTGTGAATGAGAGCACACTTTGTTGCAGTGCTTAGTTAAACACAAGTCTTGCTTTATTACTTATGGGGTTTGCATTCACCCCCTGAGCAGTGAGAACAATGTAGGTTCAGGAAGTCAACACAAAAGTAGGTGGTGCAGAATAATGAAATAAAGCAGAAGCTGTGACCTTAAGTTACAAGTCATAACGTTCCTGTCCAACATTAGGTGGATTCAGTCAATCCTAACCAGATTTGTTTGGACAACTTAATGTTGTAAACATTTTTTTTTTTCCCTCAGGGTGCTCCAGGTCCCGCCGGGCTGAAGGGATCCAGCGGAGAGATGGGGCCAACGGTGAGTCAGTTGTCATGGCAACACACCAACACACTCCTTTTTGTATGCTCGTTTGAGAACAAGCTGGACTGTCACCTCCTTTCTTTCCACCTGCTTCTCCCCAGGGTCCTCCAGGACTGACAGGTATACCGGGTCAGAACGGACGAGTCGGTAAACGGGTGAGACTGTGTTACTCACTTTTTACTTTTAAATAATTTCACAAAAGCTCAAAACTCTTGGCTTGACTTGGCTTGTGTGTGTGTTTATTAGGGTCGTCCTGGTACAGATGGGGGTCGTGGTGTGATCGGAGAGACTGGATCAAAGGTGAAGATGAACGGATGTCGCGCTGACACTGTTCAATTACCGACTCCATTATCTTAAAATAACAACTAATCTGTCTCCTCGCAGGGGGATAGAGGTTTTGATGGCTTGCCAGGTCTCCCTGGAAACAAAGGACATAAAGTGAGTTATCTGGCTCAGTGAGACAGTGGTGTTAAGTAGATAATTCATAATACCACCTGCCAACTTCCATGTGTGTATTTTCTCAGGGAGACAGGGGTAAGCCGGGCCCTGCAGGTCCTAGTGGAGAGCCTGGAGAAAAGGTGAGAGGTGTATTCATGTTTACACAAGTTTGTGTCTCTGTATGTACAGGATGTATTCATGTCTGTGTTTCACAGGGCTCTGAGGGGCCACACGGGCCAAGAGGACAACCAGGTGATGCTGTAAGTAACACACACACATACAATAAATTAATAATCAATACACTACGGTTTTATTTAATGTGGCAATAGTCGAAAACAAACGTACTTATGTTATATGTTTAATTATACCTATCATACATATTACATATTAGAGAACTTTATTTACACATGCACTGCCTTTTAACCTTAAACTATAATAGTTTATATATAAATATGCTTCTTTGTTTTCTCCTCATTTACATGAAAGTACACCCTGTTGTTGAGTTGAGCTAAGCCGCTGCCTGTCGTAATGAGTGATATTATTAGTAATATTTGATTTCTCTTTAAGACTTTCTTCTGATTGCACAAAGATGGCATATGGACACAGTTACACATGTAAACAAAACAAAAGAAAAACAAAAGCTCAAAGCAAACTTACATTTTTGTTTAATAATACTTGTTATCCAACCAAACACAAATAAATACCCATGCACTGCACTTGTGTACAGTGATACTAACATCATAGATTCACTAACCCCTTACCTTAAGTCTTAAACAACCGTTAAAGAAGTGAGAACTAGACAAAATGTTCATATTTTCCTCAATCTTAATCTAAAATTGCTATTGGTCCTAAGAAAGAAGTATGAGGAGGATATGTCTGATGTGTATTTCAGGGTCCCAGAGGTCTGAATGGCCCCAGAGGTCGTCCTGGTCCCCCAGGCCAGATTGTGAGTGTGAAATTTACACTTTACACACACACACACACACACACACACACACACACACACACACACACACACACACACACACACACACATACAACATTCGCACACATTAATCTCTACGTTTGACAACAGTTAAAGACCTTAGACACTAGTAATTATCCTGATATCTTGCCTCTGTGTTTATCCGTGCAACTAAAACGCGACTCTTTCTCACCACCAACATAAATCCAGCTGTGGTGTCACTATCAGATGACGGCTTGTGATAATGCCTCGTTACGTTGTTACTGTAGTTCTCCATTTGTTAACACGGTATTGTGTCATTCTTATCTTGTCTGAGGAAATTACCGTCTATATGCCAAATATAACTACATACACCTCAAGCAGTTTCTTTTTTAGTTTGCGTAACTCACAGTATGTTTGCAATTGTAGAAACACAAGTTAGCACTTGGAAGATAACACACAGAGGAAGCACATTTTTTTGTAAGTACATATGTATGCTCGGTGTTGATTAATTAAGCATTAAAACGCCTCCAGCAAGGAGACGGTAGAGCCAAAACCAACCGGATGGCTGATAATTTTCAGCTTTATTTAGTTGTTGTCCCTGGAGGTTCCTGTAACAAGCCTAAGGAACATTTTAAAATTAAAGATAATAGGAAATACAACCCCCTTTTATCTTTTTTTAGTCAGTGAGGAGAAGAAAACATGTTTTAGAAGCAGAAGATTCATGTGACAGAAAAAAAGCTGCAGCCGGAAAATAAACCCCGCAAAGAGAATTAATATCTGCAGTTTAGAGCTCAGTTTCCATACGATCTCACAGTGTCCTGTCACGTTGTTATTTAAAGCTCTTGTGTTTTCTAGGATGTGTTTAAATTGAGGCCACATGAGTGCACTCAAGGACAGAGACAGAAAAAAACAAGTCACCGCCATTAACTTCCTCTCTCCTCAGGGCATTCGAGGAATTGACGGGGTTCAAGGATCAAAGGGAAACTTTGTGAGTATAATAACGGTAGCAGACAGTACAGTCTGATAACAAAATACTTCCCATGACATCATTTCCTGTTTGTAACAGGGACCCCCGGGAGACGTTGGAGCACCTGGACAGCAAGGCAACCCTGGAATCTTGGTACGAGCGGAGAGCACAAAAATAACTCACAAATGTGATAAATACACAGAAACATCAATGCTCCATTTCTCCTACAGGGTTTTCCTGGTCCTCAGGGGTTAGTAGGACTGCCAGGAGAAAAAGTAAGACACTTGAAGTTGGACTTTTTAAAATTTATTTTGGGATGAAGAAGTTGTGACTGGCTACCTGACTGTGTTTTGTCTCATAGGGGCCTCAAGGGAAGAAAGGGATGCAAGGTTTACCTGGAAATGATGGGCCCCCAGTAAGTACATGCATGTTTGTGCTTGTGTACGTCTACATTCTATTGACATAATGCATTACCTTGTCCCTAATCCTGCCCTGAACATCACAACTACATGCCTAACTACATGACCTGTCTTTAGGGTCACCCTGGAAGAGAAGGTACTCCAGGAGAAAAGGGACTGCCGGTAAGTCTGCTGCATGCACGCGTCAACGCCTGTGTTTACAACGTGTGCATATTGTGTTCATGTTATTACAATTAAGAAGGTGTCAAAGAGTCATTTGACTTTTTGGGAAGTATGCCTAATCGCTCAGTGCTCCCAGCTCCCCATAAAAACCACAATTTGTCTTTTTTTTAAATGAAACAAACGATGATATAACATTTTATTTAGTGCGTTTTAGAGGTGTTAATAGGGAGATTTGTTACCTTTCTAACTAGGGCTGTACGATATAGGATTTTTTCCAACAGCTGATTTTGACAAATTGCAGATGCTGATATCGATATACGCACATATTTTTCCACCTGATTGCAGACAACATAGAGTCTCTCCTGCAGTGGAATAAACTTGTCTGCAGATGCACATAATATATAATACTTTTTTTTTAAATGAATTCACCGGGCGAAAGAAAGAAAAACAAAGATACATGAGAGTGGTATAAATTCTGTCATCACACTTGCAGCAAGAAAACAAATAAGCATATTTCCCAAAATGTTTCTCAAGACTGTTCCTTTAATGCGTTTGTGGGTTTATTTACAGGGTCCTGTAGGAGTGCAGGGACCTGTTGGATACCCAGGACAACGAGGAGTGAAGGTAGGTAATGCAAAATGTGACCACCACTGGCTATCTGTAGCAGCCCACATTAAATTCAAATCTCTAATGCTCACCTACAAAGTAGCAGTTCATATGTTATCCTCCTCCAATGAATGATGCCTGGCTCTGCCACGTTCAGGACAATCCAAACTTTTCTCTTCCTTTGTGCCCCGATGGTGGAACGTCCTACTGTACCAGTTCCTACCAAAATATGTTCCTGTCAAAATAAATGACTACATGTAAATGTCTAACACGAAATATTCCAGCTATTGTGTAAAAACCTTGCGACTCCAGTTTTACTGATCCTCTGGCTTTAACATCACTTGATGAAGTTCCCGGTCCTCTGTTGGTTGAGGAAATCCCTTTCAATAAATTAAAACATGTTTGTCCATCTGAAAAATGATTTGTCATTGTAGAGAAACTCTCATCTCCTAGCCAAATAATTACTGTATACCATTATGGTTCTTAATGCCAGCACTAAGGTTTATTGGCATAGCATACTAGCAATTTGAGATGTTTGTCACCTTATAAAGATGCATTGATATTATATTATTTCGGTTTTCTTGTTGACTTCAAGTTTTTCTTTCCTGTTTGACAGGGAGCAGATGGAATCAGAGGATTAAAAGGAAGCAAAGGTGAAAAGGTGAGAGAGGCAGAGCGTGCACATCCAGGATGTTTTCTGAAAATATGAAATTACCTCCACAGATCATCTGCTGTATGCATGATGTTTTTCAATTCCATCTGTGATTTTCTTTTTTCCTGTTACACTGTTGCCTCCTCTGATTCATCCTGTCTGCAGGGAGAGGATGGTTTCCCGGGGTCCAAAGGGGAGATGGGAGCAAAGGGGGACTTTGGAGACAATGGATCTCCAGGTGGCCGCGGAGAAGATGGACCTGAGGGGCCCAAAGGCCAAATGGGCCCTCAAGGAGAAGCTGGCCCTTCTGGTGCTTCTGGAGAGAAGGTACAGAGCTAAGTTAGCATGAAGAATGCTAATCAATACTCAGCCTGTGCAAAAAAACCTGTGTAGGATGTGTTAAGAGTCACACTGTCTCTCTTCTTTAGGGGAAACTGGGAGTTCCAGGACTGCCAGGATATCCAGGGCGCCAGGGGCCGAAAGTAAACCAAAGAAAATAATCAGTGATAGATTGAATGACTTGTAAACAAGTTACAGATATAATTTATTCAAAGTGAATGTGTCCTGCTCCACAGGGTTCTGATGGATTTCCTGGTGTACTGGGAGCAGCAGGAGAGAAAGGAAAGAAAGTGAGTCGAGGGGTTGAAATCGTGTTGATCTTATTATTATGGCAGGAAATCAGACGTTTTCCATTAATCTCTTGTCTCTTGTGGTATTACCCAGGGTCCACCAGGACAACCAGGAGGTGCAGGCCAGAGGGGTCCAAATGTGAGTGTCTCAAAACTTTCTGTTGTTCAGTAGGTAATTGCAAAAGAAAAGAAAACACATGCCAAAGCCCCAGAGTTTGCACAGAGTACACTTTAAGACCAGGTGAGTCAGATGATTAAAAGCTGAAGTTGGCTGCCTCTCCTCACTGTCCTCTCTTCCCTTAGCTTTTTTTTTCTTGTTGAGGGTTCTACAATAACAGTGTTATTAAATGATTATTTAGTCTAGATTATTTAGAATAAAGTTTACTAATGACTTAGGAGAAATTGTATGCTGGTCTTTAATTCTAATTGTAATTTTATCATATATTGATTGAAATGGCCATTGCAGAAGTAGATACCAATTTCGATTAGGTATGAATGTAACATCACTACACCTACACATGTAAGTACTGTGAGTGGTACATTAAAGCAGCATTAATTAACAATTGTATAATATCTGATCCATTAAATGAAATGAAAATTAAGCCGCTAAGTGAGCTCGTACTGTGATGTATTCAAATCCATAAAAAAAAATCCACAGTCACGTTTTATGGTGTTTATTAAACAAAAGAATGAAAAACTACCTAGAATGGGCATAACAAGATGTAAGGAGACCAAACTATATGATATGAGATGGTCAAACTAAAGTGAAACCAAACTCCTGTGCCAGTTACCGGATATTGAAAATAACATGTACAAGCTAAACAAATAAACAAGCTATAAACATTTTGGCTCAATATCAATGGTTGAGGTGATTGGTTGATAGGTTGCTCATAGTGATAAAGCCAAAGGTAATTTTCTCCCAACTCTGCAGTTCTTCCCATTAACTTTAACACGTTTTCAGAGTCTTTCAGCTCATTGTTTTGGGTTTTCGACCTGCACCGTTACTGTTCTGCTTCCCTTTCACCCCTGTCATTGTATTGTTTTAGGCCAAGCAGATAGCTGTATTCAGCAAAACCATTGAACATCACCTTCTCAGCTAGCAGGTGAACATAGTTGAGCATTTAGCACCTTAAGCAGTTGGTGGAGACCAAAAACAGAGTTGCCAACAACTTTGCAACTTGCATTATTTGTTGTATTTGTAGCTGGTTTACACTTCTTCAGAATCTTGGGTTATGTGGTTAATGTCAGTCTTCATCGTGGTTAAGCGTCACTTTAAAATCACACCTTTGCAGATCTCTGTGACCTAAAAGTCACTGTAAGGTCACCGTATAGTGAGTTACTACTTGCTGAACTGGACACCTTCTGTCTCCGGTCAGTCAAAGTTCATCTTGGCTGTCGTTGGTTCGGTCTCAGTCATGTTTCTCCTGCAGGGTGCACGAGGTGCCAGAGGAGCAAGAGGGCCTACAGGGAAATCAGGAGAAAAGGTCAGCTGGCTCTCCTTTCTCTCAGCTAATAGTAACACCCCATCAGTCACTGCTGATGGATGTATTCACTTACACTATTATCTGAGCTTCATGTGTTTCTATATATCACTTCCTCCCTCTTACATTTTTACAGGGTGCCTCAGGACATGATGGACCCCCAGGATCTCCTGGAGAGAGGGTAAGAAAAAAACTGTTAATAATTATGAGTTGCTTAATGTTATTAATTATCTGTAATATGTTATATTGGATGGTTATGTTTCTTATTAGGGACCTCAAGGACCACAAGGAAGGAATGGAGAGTCGGGACCTAAAGGATCAAGCGTGAGTTAAGACAACAAGGACGAACAAGCACAAATTTAAAAGTGTTTCATAAGATAATATTTATTTATAATTGTGTGTATCACATGCAAAGACTTACACACAATCTTCTTCATATATTTCTTCATATAATTTGAATAAAATACACTGCATTTGCATTGCACACTTGCAGATAAACAGTATACTTCTGTCCTGCTCTGCTGCATCATACGGGAGAGACCGCTGTCCTTTTCACCAGCTGACCATCATCTTTCATTCCTCTTTTTTTTATTACTATTATTATTGTTGTTGTTGTTGTTGTTGTTGTTGTCAAGATAGGAGCAAGTCCTGGTAAGCCTGGTAATCTCAATGTTATATACAAAAGAAAAAAAACATTCGTCTAGAAGGCTTCACAGTGAAAATATAATCTTCCATAAAATACATTCTCAGCAAACAGATGAGTTTGACCTCTAAGTGAGTGTTCCGGTTAAAATCCAGATTACTGGCAAAACCATTATAAATATATATATAGTTTTTATTTTTATTGTAGCTTGTGGGGCAGTGCTTTTTTGTTGTTGTATGAATATTTCATACCGCTCGAGGTGTCCCACTTTGTCATTCTCTGATAAAATTTCCCCTAGAGAAAAATCCTAGTCACACGCTGCTATGAATCACCTACGGTGGCCTGCAAGAGACAGCTCCTGCATTCGTATTTGAATAGTTGACAGCTCAATGAATACTAGCAGCAGGGTGAAATGTAAAAATATTTTATGTGATTATTCAGACCGAGCTTCCATTCACTTTGCACCTGGTCTTGGCATACGTGTGTGTTTGTTTGTGCATGGTGGATGTGTGGGTGTGTAGGGTCCTGCTGGGAAAGATGGACTTCCAGGTCACCCAGGTCAAAGAGGAGAGCCGGTGAGTGAAATTTCATAAGACGTCGCCAGTTAATGCAGCTTTTCTTTGAGAAATGGTCTTCACACACACACACACACACACACACACACACACACACACACACACACACACACACACACACACACACACACACACACACACACACACACACACACACACACACATATATTTTCTATCCATCTTTGTCTGTGACTGCAGGGTTTCCAAGGGAAGACAGGACCTCCAGGACCCTCAGGTGTTGTGGGACCACAGGTGAGCTCAACAATATGAATCAGGTCTGTTATGTAATAATTCTCCTGCTGGGTGCTTTATGTCTGTATCAGTGTGATTGACCCAATCGCTTTTTTTGTTTCAGGGAAAATCAGGTGAATCCGGTCCAACTGGGGACCGTGGTCATCCAGGGGCACCAGGTGTACCTGGAGAGCATGGTTTACCTGGGGCTGCTGGGAAGGAAGGTGGAAAGGTGGGTACGCACATAAACACTGATCATCATCAGCATCAGCATCATCATCATCATCATAGAGTCGTCATTTGTGTTTTGATTGTACAATGTTTTTTGATTTTCTTCTCAGGGCGATCCAGGTTTCCCAGGAACATCCGGAAAGAATGGTCCTGCAGGACTGAAAGGGTTCAGGGGGAGCAGAGGAGCTCCTGGCATCATGGTAACACACACTACAAACACACACTACAAATTACCTGATTCCCTAATTTTATTACATATTACAAATTATATGTGATCTTTCCAGGGACCTCCTGGTCTGAAAGGGGGATCAGGACCGAATGGACTCCAAGGAGGCATCGTGAGTGTCTTTTGTTTCTGCCTTTCATGTTCTGGATGACGTCTGAATCTCTTTTCTGTTTGTGAAATGAAAGCATATGACTTGAGTCGTGTATGTTTTCAGTGCAGTATTGTACATATTTTATGGCCAATGAGAGCATGATCAGTTGACTGAACAAATTCACATAAGAAAACTGAACTATTTTTTGACGTCTCCTATTGAAACTAAAATCAAAATATCTGGATTTCTTCAGTTTTCATGCATCCAATTTAGCCTTCATTGCCTCAGTATTTTAAATTGCTAAGACCTTTATTGATCAACATGTCCTGTCTGTAGGGGTCAACAGGTGAGAGGGGCCCTCCAGGACCAGCAGGCGCCATCGGACAGCCTGGTCGAGCCGGGGCAATTGGAGGACCTGGACCAATGGGAGAGAAGGGCGAGCCTGTAACTACATAACTCATTTTTCTATGTCACTGTGTTTAATTATATCCATTTGAACCTGTTGTTTTTTAAATGGTGAAGTATTTAGCTTGAATGCAGAATAACACATGTTGAATATGTTTGCGTTCCAGGGAGAGAAGGGTCCGATTGGACCAGCGGGTCAGGATGGAGATCAGGGACCTGTAGGGATGCCTGGGGTTACGGGGCCTGCAGGACCACCAGGAGACGACGGAGATAAGGTAAACTGTGTGTGTCTGTGTGTCTGAGAGAGAAAGTTTGTGTTTGTACTCTGGCTGTAAAATGTGTTTCCTCTCTGTGTTTGTGCGTCCACAGGGAGAACAGGGACAACCTGGGCAGAAAGGCAGCAAAGGAGACAAAGGGGAAGGAGTAAGTTTGCAGTTCAATATGGACTACGCTCCATGGCCAGAGGAGACCTGATCATGTCTGAATGTTTCACTCTCTCCGTCTCTCTCAACAGGGTCCCCCAGGCCCCACTGGCATGCAAGGGGTGGTTGGTCAGTCAGGACTACCGGTGAGTCTTTGCGTTCTCTTGATCTTTGTTCAGTGTCTTGAAAACTAAAACAAAAGTCCCACAAGTTGAATTTGCTTTCTTGTCACAAGTTAGAAGAGAGGATCAATACCTCTTTCATGCTTAGCTTAGCATAAAGTAGCACCTGTTATGCCCATATATTATTATTAGCACATAATCTCAGTTGTTTAATAAAAAAAAAAATTAAAACACAGTGGATAAACTACAGTTTGTGGTTTCAGCAGGCCATATGTCACCATGAGGTAACCAGGAATAGAGACCAGTACTGTAAATAAGCCCCCACATAATCCCAGAGAGTTGCTTCATTTTTTACATTGAGGCATTTATATGTATTTAAAAAATTAGATACAGCATAACATGATGATTGGTGAGCTTTAGAGATTCTCTTGAACAGGGACGAGCTGAAACATTTCTTCAAAGCAACATTATGTAAGAATGGAGATTTTTTTTTTTTGTATTTTGGTGCCCCCAGTTTTAAATTACAATTCACTTATACACTGCTGCTGTAAATATGGACAGCTGTTCATGTGCATTTGTTATGATTACATCATTATGATCAAAACCTGGCAAGTCATCGACTTCGCTAGCAGTCAAACATAAAGCAAGGGCAACAACGCAAGCTTGATAATATTACTTACTCGTCCAACAGCAAGAAGCTGAAAACCTCTGCCCTGTGGTATCAGTGTATCAACAACGCTCACAGTCTGGAACACATGGCTAAATAAGTGAGATAACTTCCTTCCAGCAGCTACAGTTTGAAGAACTCAACTTTACTGTCCGTCAAGAAACTCTGTAAAACTCAGAGTTGTGGTGGAGCAGCCGGGAGACATCACAGTAAAACCAGAAAACATTTTCTCCGCAATATGATCCAGTTCTACCAAAATCAGTTGGTGGTGTGTGACTTAGTGCCATAAAGCATTGTGCACTTCTTGCTGGAGATTGTACCCGGAGCTCAAAGTGTGTGAGAACAGATGTACGGGGCGCAGTGTGAGACACTATTCATCCAATTAAGTCAGTGTAGCATTAAAATGATTTAAAATCTGTTATTTTATGGTAGAAAAGTTACGTTTAAGCCTTTCTGACATTTATATTAAATCATCCTTTATGACAGGTTGTAATCATTTAATTGTCGTAAAGACACTCACTCCTCAGTCTCCTGTGTGTACCAGGGTGTCGATGGACTGGTGGGTCCTCGGGGCCAGCAAGGCATGTATGGTCCAAAAGGAGATGAGGGACTCCGTGGCTTCAAGGGCTCTAAAGGACCAATAGGATTACAGGTGAGATTCGTGCAGCAGTCAGGAGGCAGATAATTGAAGTCATGTCTTCTGAATGGATGCAGTGAACTCTTCACTTTAATCCTCTGGTCCTGTGTCTGTGTGTGTGTTTTCTAAGGGTATGCCCGGCCTGCCAGGAGAGAAGGGTGAGAGTGGACATGTGGGACTAATGGTGAGCTTATATCCTGTTTTAAAAATCTGTATTTACATCACATCTTTCCTTAATTTACACAAATGAATCAACACATTACATATATGGTTTTAGGGTCCTCCAGGTCAACAAGGCCCAGCTGGTCCTCAAGGACCTGTTGGGGGACAGGTAAGTGTCATTGTTATATTTATGCATCCACATTTAGTCAAGCACTTGTTTTTAACTCTGAAGAAATACTGGGATCTTGTCTGTGTTGTTCAGGGTCCAGCAGGTCGACCAGGGATGATAGGACAGCCAGGTATTGTTGGAGAGAAGGTAAAGAAATTGACAACTTTGGCATATGTAACGTATGAAACAAGGACCGGTAGTCTCTTTCTGGATGTCTTACATATTAGCTTTTGTCTTCTCTCCAAGGGGGAGGACGGCGAGGCAGGTGACCCCGGTTCAGTCGGTGTTCCAGGAAGGCTAGTGAGTTTGTTTGCTGTATTTTTTTAGGGAGACGGGATCTTAAGTTTTGAGTTTTTAAGCTTCTCTTGTTCTTCTTCTCTGCCTGAAGCACTCTTAATTACTCACTCTGCTATTTTGCTACTTTAGGGGGAAAAAGGAGACCAGGGGGAGAAGGGAGATACAGGCCCTCCAGGAGCCGCTGGTCCTCCAGGAGCCAGGGGCCCCACAGGGGAGGATGGAGCCAAGGGCAACGCTGTAAGAAACAACCACCCAACAAAAAAACACTGTTCACTATTCATACAGCTTTTCTTGTACTACGATGTACTACGATTTGCATTGCCTGAGAAAGGCTGAACACAGTAACTACATGTTGAAAATGTAAAAAAATAAAAATAAATTAAGAGCTGAATCTGATGATTTGATGTTTTTACAATATAAAAACAATTCATACACATGTTCGAATTCTGTGAAAACAACATTTTAAAAACAGTAGCTGACTCTAGCTTCTGATGTATTTACTGCTCGACCACAGAGACAGAGTCAAGTAAACCACTAAAGAAAAAGTGCTACATCGAGTCAAAGCTCGTATTTGAGGTAGACTGTTTTAGCCGCAGCTAAAGCTAAAACAACGGTTTCCCCTAGCTGTTTTCTGTTAACAAAATCAACATTCAGTTTAGTATTCTTCATAACTAAAAGAGTCTGTAGCTAAATCCAAAAATCACCTAGCTAAGCTCCTGCTAAAGCTGGCTTAGCTTAGCATCTAAGTATTTTTCATTGCATCTTTCAACTAGTGAGTCTACTGCGATTTTGGTGGTGAAGCTTCTTCTAAATTCAAGATTCAAACATGTTAAATTGTACATTGTATACTTTTTTGGTATTTTTATGTATACCTTTTATATATATGAGTAATATTAAACCAAAAGACACCCAGCAAAACAGAGATGCATTTAATCAATGTAGCCTAACTAACCTAAATTATCACTAAATTAAAGTATTTTTCAGTAGCAAATATAATATAAGTTATATAATGCATTTCTCTTTTGAATTGTATGTGTGCATTTTTAGGTATTGTGAAAGCTCTATGGAGTTTTTGAGTAAAATAATCAGCCTGAAATGAAGCCATCACAACCTTTCTATCTGCTCCACACTTTGTCATGTCTACTTCACTGCTTCTGTAGGTGCTGCTCTCTGCCTTTGTCGGGCAGTACATGATTAAAAAAACATTTATAGGCTCTAATATATATAGTGCAGTACCAGCTCAAGCTCTCTCTCTCTCTCTCCCTCTCTCTCTCCCTTTAGGGTCCTATAGGTGTCACCGGGGACCTCGGACAGCAAGGAGAGGCTGGACCCAATGTGAGTGGCTGATATTTCGAATGTAAAGGCTGACCAAAACAATTCTTCTGCAATAAAACTTGTTATTTTTTCATTTGCTTTTAGGGAAAATCACTGCAAATGTTTTTTTTTGTATTTCAAAGAACTATTTCCTGTTTACTTTAAATACAGTGATTATTAAAGACCTTGGGAAGGAACAGCGGTGGGAGGCAAACAGCGAATTCGCATTCAAGTCATAGCTCCATACACAGACTCGTAGATTAAACATAACTGAGTGAGAGAGGACAGTGTTTAGAAATATTGTACGGCGTAGTGATTTGTTTTGGTTTACTAAAGGCAATGTATTGAGTTGACTTTTTAAAGAGGAAACTATTATTCTTAAGATTTATGGAGGAGTCATGGTGGCAAAGAATATGCTGCATCCTCATGACAAGATATTTCTTTTTTGTGACCTGGAGCTTTCAAAATGTTTTTTGAATTTGTGGAGCTGCCTCTGTGCTTTATTACTCTTCTTTGATGTGTCTCAATTGTATCAACATTGGGGCATCAGTATATATAAATAAGTAGTAATATATCAGTATATAAATTCAGGTTTCATTTCACTTTCACTTCTTCAGGGTGTGGACGGTCTTCCCGGGTCTAAAGGAGACACAGGAGACCCTGGGAAATCTGTGAGCTCCTCTCTTCTCCATCATACACAATGACATTCCTTGATTTATAAACATGAAAGACGCTGTCATACAATGCAATGACTGCTCATATAACAGTTTCTTCATACTTTTCAGGGACCACCAGGAGCAGCAGGAGAACCTGGACCATCTGGACCTCCTGGACGAAGGGTTTGTGTGTTTTTGTGTTGTCTGCAAGCACCTCTAATGCACTCATTTTAGTGTCCTGTTTCTCTGTTAGGTAGAGGTTAAGGGTATTTTTCTTTACTCATTCTTATAGTATGTGTGTGTGTGTGTGTGTGTGTGTGTGTGTGTGTGTGTGTGTGTGTGTGTGTGTGTGTGTGTGTGTGTGTGTGTGTGTGTGTGTGTGTGTGTGTGTTTGTGTGTTTGTGCATCTCTGTAGCAGTGTGACAGATTCAGGTTAAAATGTTTTAAAATACTCTTCTTCAGGGCCACTTGGGAAAACCAGGGAAGGAAGGAAAGGCAGGCCTGAAAGGAACCAAGGTAAGAGTTAGAACTAACACTTTAACAATGACTCAACTCAAACAATAATAACATCTTAATACTCACAGAATCTGAGGGTCACCCTGATCTCTGTCTCTTTCAGGGTGCTCCCGGTTTGGAGGGTCCCATAGGGAAGACGGGGCCCGTAGGTGCTCAGGGACACCCTGGAAAGTCTGGTCCTCAAGGCTTAAGAGGGATTCCTGGCCCTGCAGTAAGTCAGAGAGCGAAGAGTGAAGCAGTAGAAATTGAGCATAAAAAAAAACGATGAAGGTTTAATTATTTCTGTTTTTGTGTCTTTCTTTCAGGGTGAGCAGGGTTTAAATGGACCACCTGGCCAGACAGGACCTCCAGGTCCCATGGTAAGATGACTCATCAAATCAAGAACATAATGGAGAAATAAAAGAAGAGAAAATGAACTATATATTCTATTTTATAGACAGTATGATCAAAGTCCTCAGCACACGTAAAGAAGTCAGAGTTTTTATGTTCACGTGCCACATTTCAACTTGTGTTTGACCTCATAACTTCACCTTCTCAGGGTCCACCAGGATTACCGGGACTAAAGGGCGACCATGGCAAGAAGGGAGACAAGGTGCGTGCATACCGTACACACACACATACACATTCACTTTGACCTTGACCTGACTTTTTGACCTTATTTGTGACATCTCCGCAGGGTCACGGTGGTCTAATAGGTCTGATAGGGCCACCAGGAGACATTGGAGAGAAGGGTGACCGAGGACTGCCAGGAAACCAGGGACTACCGGGACCAAAAGGAGATGAGGTGCGAAGAAATAGGCACACATAAACCTTACAAACAGGCAAAGTAGAAAAAGGGTTTGTGTGCCTCGCTAGTATGCTACATTAAATTGGGAGTTCAAATTCAGGTGGATTTACACCATGGTTTTATGCTTGTGGCTCAGTATGTTTTTGAGTTTATGAATATCTGTCCTATAATTACTGTAAAGAAACACAAACATTTGCATATTGTCAGTAAAAGCAATGGATCTGTATTGCTGCAATTTAATTACAAAGTCATGACACCTAATAGTTATATCACCAGTATATACAAACTGTGCTGAACTGGCTAACATGGTTTAGCTTACATAAAGTACTTTATCCCAAACAGCTGAGACATCATCAAAGCTTTTCAGATAACACTTTATATTGTAATTTGACATTATTAGAGTAATACGTAGTTATTTGATGGGTTTAGGGTTTGTGTATCAAAAAAAACCTTTTATGTATCATAAGTACAAAAAGCACAATGTACAGAGTGGATGATGCTGATTGCCTGAGAGGCCCAGAGTAGATATTTTCATGGAGACGCCCAGAAGGCCAGAAACTCATCTTTAAAGAAACAGGATGGCGATATTCTAGATTTTTCTTATTCTCATCACATCCCGTGAAAAAATCAAAAAACAACATTGATTTTGTTGTTATTTCCTCCAGCAGTTTCGTCTCCTTTTAATCTGACTGTTTTGTTTCTTTTGTGTTTTATATCAGGGTCCAGTTGGTCCATCAGGTCCCCACGGTCCCCCTGGCCCCACGGGTCTGTCTGTGAGTATACAAGATAATCATGAGAGTACATGCAAAAATATTCATCACCGTTGTTGACATCATGATTACAGGAACTTTGTTCATCTTTACCTTGTTACCTCTCTCACAGGGTGCTACTGGTCCAAAGGGCTCTAAAGGAAACCTGGTAACTATTCATTAGTCAGTGATATCATCTGGCGCCTCATACATCTGTACCGCCCTAAACTTTGTTCTGTTTGTCTTTTTAGGGTCCAATTGGTCCCAGAGGAGATACTGGGCCTGCAGGACCTCCAGGACCACCAGTGAGTTCTGCTTACTGAAATTTAATACATCCGGCAACCGTACAACTCTGATTAACTCACAACTAACTCTGCCAGCACTGATCTCCTCCCCACCTATCCCTCTCCTCTCCTCTCCTCTCCTCTCCTCTCCTCTCCTCTCCTCTCCTCTCCTCTCCTCTCCTCTCCTCTCCTCTCCTCTCCTCTCCTCTCCTCTCCTCTCTGTCTCTCCTCTCCTCTCCTCTCCTCTCCTCTCCTCTCCTCTCCTCAGGGTTTGCCAGCATCTGGGATTTCTCCTCTGCCAGAGCGAGGACGGAGAAGGAGAAACCACAACCTGGTGGACGGTGCTGCACTTGAAGAGGAAGAGGAGGCGATAGATGGAGGAGAGTATGAAGGGGTGCAGGGGGACCAGGCGGAGCAGAACGGTGGGACGAAGGAGGGCCAAGGCATGGAGGAAGTGTTTGCATCACTGTCCTCTATGAAAGTAGAGGTGGAGGGTCTTCGTAACCCACAGGGGACATACCTCAGCCCCGCCCGCACCTGCAAGGAGCTCTGGCTCCTCAACCCAGGGCTCCCCAATGGTACGGTTTGTGTTCTCCTTAATACAGCTATCGGCCTGCATGACTCTTCTAGATGTTTGTGTGTCTGCTTCTAAAATCATCTGTATCTATTTGATGTTTGTTTATTAGTCTTAGCGATATTAGCCCTGTGTTTTTTGACCTCACTGCCTCATGCTCTCTCTCTCTCTCTCTCTCTCTCTCTCTCTCTCTCTCTCTCTCTCTCTCTCTCTCTCTCTCTGTCCATAGGTGATTATTGGATAGATCCCAACCAGGGTTGCCATAGAGACTCCTTTAAGGTGTTTTGTAACTTCACTGCACAAGGAGAGACATGTCTGTACCCTGACAAGAAGTTCCAGTCGGTTAGTTTTCATGCTTTTTTTTTAAGCGTTTGATGCGTTAGCCTTTGCCAGCTCAGTGACCTCTCAGAAAGAGACGCAACATTGTTTAGTCATCTGTGTTGATTTTCTGAACTTGAAGCTGAGTTTGTTTTTTTTGTTTCAGGTGAAGTTAGCAGGCTGGAAAGGGGAAAGTCCCGGCACATGGTACAGTAAATTCAGGAAAGGAAAACAGGTATAGTATGAGGATGGTGCATGTTGTCAGTGTTTGACAGTATGTGTTTTCAACACCTCATGGAAAAGTGGCAATCTCTATTATAAACACAATGAGTAATGCAAAGAGTATGAGTTGACAGCAAAGCTATCAAACAATGACGAGGATTAACATGTTCTAAACACTGACAGTATAAAGGATGGGCAGCGTATGCGTTTCTAAGAAGGCGTTTTGGAGCTCAGGATCTGTGGCTCTGGCTGCCGCCAGGGAAATTAGCTATAGAGACCTGAGCAAGTTAATTCTACCAGCCTTTATTCTGCTGTGAGGTTGGACATTTTAATATGCGGGCTTATGGCGACTGGCTCGTTCTCGTTCGGCAGTTGTAGCACTTAGGCATAGGCTGCACTTTACAACCACGGAAGTTGCCACTTGAGAGTAATGCAAAGAGTAGGAGCTGACAGTTACAGTGATTAACATGTTCTGATTAACATTATATAACAAAACCAAAGCCATTTTTCATGATTGTCAACGTGGGTCAGACGTTTATGCTCTTTAGAGGATAAATCCTACTTATTCTGTTTAAGGTGATTCCCTGACATTAGCTCTAGTGCTACCAGCAGTTTGACACATATGTTTGTTTTTCCCCAACAACTATTGGATGAATTCCCCTGAAAATATGGTGCAAACATTCCTGTTCCTGTCAAGCAGGTATGCATGAGGCAACAAGGAAAAAGGCCCAAATGCAGAAAATCAGGGCAGGCGGAAACGTTCCAAAAGCTCACAGGCAAGGCTAGCAAGTCCAAACAGAGGTAGTTGGAGCTCACACAGTAACAGGAATGGAGCAGGTAAAGAGTTCAGGCTCAGAAAAACAAAGACACTAAGCAACACTGACAGTGTGGCACTTGACTGGGGAGAAAGGGGGCTGGCATGTGTACTGACAGGAGACCGGGATTGATGGGGGCATCTGGTGGACAGGTGGAGAATGGCAGTACAGCTTGAAAGACATCCTGCATGTCTTTCCTGGGGGAAGTGGGAATATGGCTGAAAGGGAAAGACAACACAACTGAAACAGCTGATGTGACAGTTCACCTCAGGGGGGGATAAATTATATTGTACAACAGTTAGTTCCAACCAAGTAATCTGATCAGACATTATTCCATGAGTGCTGACATCACTAAAACTTTTAACTACATGTATCACTCCGTGTTCTAACGACCATTGCATTAATCATCTGTCTTAGATTGTAACAAACTTTGTGTCTTTGTGTAAAGATGAACACATTTCTACAAGCAGTTTAAAAACACACAGAAGGATCCACCATTTACTTTATGCTGCCGTTAGAAACTGAATATGATCAGCTGGTAATAAACCTGATCAGACACTGTCAGTACTCAAAGCACAACCATTAATCAAACCAGTAACTGACAGCAGTCGACGTCAGACAACCTTATCAGACTCAGCAGTCACATAGTGTTTCTGTAGTATTGACAAAACGCTAAAAAAAACTTAAACTCAGTTTAAGAAATACACACTTTGCTGGTGCTTCCTGTCTGCCTACCTTACCCATCTTCTGACAACGTTAAACATTTTTTCTGAACATCAGGACGAGAAAAAGACATTGATATTTCAACCAAAGCGACTGTCAACAGACCCTTATCTCACTGGTTGCATATATGATACAAAGCAGCTGACCTGTGGTAACATGTAGATACACAAAGTAGCTTGAAAGCTACCGTTCTGGAAAGTGTTGATGTTGTGGAGAAATTGCTGAAGTCAAAGGTTAATGGTGGTCAGGAGGGAAGAAAGTGTTCAGGAGCCTCTGATGTCTTATGCTGTATTATTAATTGACGCTTGGTCAAGGAGAATTAGAGACACTTGAGTCGGTCTCACATTCTGCTGAACTCGTGATGGTGGATAAACTTTAAACCCAAAGATCACACCCCAAATACTATACGCCCAGAATTAGTCAAAGAGAATGTCTGTACTCATGGAGGTGTTATTGTCAACACATTCTAGTCTGGGGACACAGATGTCTGTTTACGCAGATTGGAACGGCAACAACAAGTTATCTATTATGTCTATGAAGGCAGCAACAGGTCTCTTCGACCCTGCCCACCACAGTGTTGAGATATGGTGGCACCCAGTCAAAGACAAACAATTAATACTGCCGAGGACCACAAGGCTCACACGTGACCTCAAGTAACCTAAGGATAGAAAATTCCATAACAGTTGCAGTGTTGCTTGGTAACTGTGCAGTCACTGAGGCAAATAAATTATTAAATACATAAACAAATCATAATCTGTTGCCATATTACTGTAAACTAATAAGCTCGTAGAACTGTTGTATAAAAAGCAACTTCACGCTCGAGGTCACGATGTTGTCCTGAATATCAGCACGCTGTGATTATCTTCAGCACTCAGTCGTGCTGATATTCAGGACAACATCACTCCCTCTCATGTGATATTGATTCAATAACTTTGTTGATCCCCTAAATTTTCATGCAACCACTGGGGCAAAGTCACAGCATCATGATCTCCTAGGCAACACCAAGTGTTGATGGAGACTTGGTAGAGTTAAACCATTTCCTGTTTAGTGTACTAAAGTTCTGTTGCAGTAATCCAGTGTTTTCCGTTACTCAGTCTGATTCTGGTGCTCCCCTCCAGTTTTCCTACTCCGGGTCAGACAGCGTTCCAGTCCACGTGGTCCAGTTGACCTTCCTGCAGCTGCTGAGCGCGACAGCCAAGCAGACCTTCACCTACCACTGCCTCAACTCTGCCGCCTGGCTGCACGTCGCTACCTACAGCCACGAACACGCACTGCGCTTCAGAGGCAGCAACGGGGAGGAGCTGACGCACGAGAACACACATTACATCAGCGCGCTGTACGACGGGTGTCAGGTGAGTGACACAGAGATGTATATCAAAAGTTTGGACACACCGTCTCATAAAAACAGTAACCAAAAACAAAGTAACCAGCTTTGCTTTGATGCACACTTCATGAGGTCACCTGGAATGACTTCCAACGGTTTTGAAGGTGTTTCTTCACTCTGCGGTCCAACCATCCCAAACCTTTGGGTTCAGGTGATTGTGATTTCTTGGTGAAATAGCCCTTACTGGAGGTGTGTCTACTGGATGGTCCCACTAGCCTTGGTAGCCGTTTTGGTTAAGTGTACCTTCACGAAATCACCAACAGTGACACCACCAAAGCACCTCCAAACCATCACACTGTGTCCTCCATGCTTCAGAGTGGGAACCACACATGTAGAAATCATCTTCACCTTTCCTGCATCTCAAATCTCAGTTTTGATTCATCAGATCAATGATTTGCAGTAATTTAACCACGAAGGCCTGATTCACACAGTCTCCTCTGGACAGTTGATGTAGAGATGTATCCACTACGTGATCTACAGTATATGAATCATTTATATGGGCTCTAATCTGAGGTGCCGTTAATTGGCAATTTCTTAGGCTGGTAACTGTAATGAACTTCTGCAGCAGAGATAAATGCTGATGTTTCTTTCCTGGGGCGGTCATCATGAGAACCAGTTTCATTATAGCATCTGATGGTTTTCACAACTGCGCTTGAGGATACATTCAAAGTTTTAATATTTTCTGGATTGCATGATTGGACCTTCATGAGTAATGACACACATGTCATTTCTCTTTACTTAGTTTATTGTTTCTTGCCATTATATGGATCAGAACAGTAGTTGAATAGAGCTATTCACTGTAAACTGTGTGCCCACACTACCTCCGGGCGAACCAAAGGCAAACTTGTTACTTGAAAAGCTTTCTAGGTGACAATCTAATAAAGCTGATTGAGAGAATGCCAAACGTGTTCAAACGTGTGTTGTGTGTTATTCACATATACACAGATTTATCCCTTCCACTGAAAGAACCCAGTTTAACACAGCCTCTCCAAAATTGTGCATGTAGCACAGCACAATCCCATCATATGACAATAGTAATGACAAAAAATATTAATCTAGAAAAGAACAATGACATGAAACTCCTCATATCGCTGTTATTCCTTGGTCTAGGAAGCACCTCCAGAATATATTAGATATTTTAGGTCGATATATTAAAGAAATGAGGTCCATATATGATAAAACTAACCAATTTCCCAATTATTTAATTTATTTTGTCAAATATTCCATGGGTAAAAGGTTGAATTACCTTATGCCACTCTAAGACTGTTTAGTTTATTTGACAATCCCAACAAATCTAAAAGATGGCTACATTAAAGAATCTAAAATATAAAACATACTTCTTTGATTACCACATAATAAAGTGTTATTTCATAGTTTCAGTGTCCTAAGTGTTAATCCACAATATAGAAGATAATAAATATTAAGAAAAAAACATTGAAGGTGTGTCCAAACTTTTGACTGTTGTGTGTACTCTGCATTCTCTCCAGCAGAGTAGATTTTTATTCATACATTTACTCTTGACCTCGGGCATGATAAAATGAGAATTCCCTCCACATCCATAAATTGGTAGATGTTTGATGTATTTTCCTTCTCCCGAGGTTTTCATGTTGAATTCTGATTTTTTATTTTATTTTGGGTTATATTTCTCTGTCATCAAGGTCAGATATATTGCAAATATAATTCTAATTTTGATTTCTTTATACAAATTGACTATCCACCTGTTTGTTTTCTGATTGTTCAATTGTGTTTGTCCGCTGTAGACACGTTCGGGGCAAGAGAGGACGGTGTTGGAGTTTGACGCCCCGCTGTCCAACACGCTCCCCATCTTCGACGTGGCTGTGCCTGATTTTGGGAAGGGGAACCAGAAATTTGGTTTCGAAGTTGGCCCGGTCTGCTTCAACGGTTAAAACAAACCGGGGAGGGAGATTACAACAGGAGTAATTTAATAGGAAAAAAGAGCCATGGACACTTTTTACATGCAGGGAGAAAACTACATTCAAGACTTACCTGGTGCAACATATTTATAAGTTGATTTACCTACAACAGTGTTCCTTCATCTAAGCATTCATCTTTTATAGACATTTTCACTCAGACTTAATTCGTACATCATCTTATTCATCTGAAATGACTCAAGTTTTCAGGAGCAGTTCATACATGTATTGACTGTCAGCAGTTTTCCTCAGTTTTCTGTAATTCCTCTTTGAAGGAGTGAGTGGTGCTCTCACAGTTTCATCCATGTCTGCTCATATATCTATTGATCTATGCACTCTAATCCCATCTATACATAACCACACACACGTCATTATGATCAGTGAATCTTCAGAAAAATGCCACATTCACCCATCGTTTTGTTCTGTTTTCATCAAACCTCAATTTGTTTTTGATTTTTTTTGTTTGTTGTCGTCATATTGTTATAATTATCTGTTACTGTATGTGATGTATATTGGAGTGTAATTCATCACGGTGCTATTATGTAGCTCCATCTGGAGTACATGTCTTGTATGTAAAAGGTAAAAGGGAACTGGGGCAGTGCATTTTTTTTTTTTTTTTTTTTTCATATTGTGAAGCCGTGTTTTTATATTTTTTCAACATAACAACTGTGGTGCATGACGGCCTCGAGGTCTTTCTATGCATTAGTTGTGTGGGGGAGTGACTGAGTAACATATTTTAATAAAAGTACATAATGTACATTTAAGTTAATATGATGAGATTTAGTTTTATTGAATGCTTTTGTTAAAGAAGAGAAAAAAACAAACCATGCCTCACCACCTGCTTTTTTTCAGGCCTGCTCTTTGTTTTTGTTGTATACATGCTGTACTTTTCTTTCCATGCTCATGGGGCTACAGCTTGATGACTACATACAGTATAATGTAGCATTTAAAAGCCGTTTTAAGATAAGATAATGTTAGGATAGAGTTTATTGATCCCATACCTGGGAAATTCACCTGTTACAGCGGCTTACAATAGACAAGGTGGATAAGAAAAATACTCTTACTTGCCTGGTGGTTTAACTGTTTAAAGTGGACTCCCCACGTACGAAAGGGTGAGTCCTTCCCACATCGGCCCAGTTTCGACTGGCTTGTGGTCCACAGAGGTTTCTTTTGTTGTGTGACGTTCCCCATCTCTCTCCCTCCATCCAGAGTTAGCAGAGAGTACAAAGGGAGTTCATTCACCCCCGTCTCTGTGTTACTACACTCTCGATATTCCCTCTGTAGCCTGTTAGCTTCTCCATCTTACTGGGGAGAGATGGCGATGTCAGTTAATCCACCACTTTTCCTGTTGTAATATCTAAAGAACTATTGGAAGGATTAGCCATGAAATCTGATGAAGAGGATGAGGCCTACTTATAAGTGATTCAGTTTGCCTTCATCATCAGCAAGAGGTCGACATTTTTGCTGATACTGATAATTCATTTTTCATCTCACACCAAGAACACGTCAAATTTCTATTTTGTCCAGCATTCACTAATGAATTTTCCATTTAGTGCTGACAAATATTAGCTAACATCTCTAAACTAAAATAGTTCACATACTGTACATGGTAAACTAACCACTGACAGTATAAAGATGGACAGCCTGTGCATGACATCACCCACAGGTTTCTGAAGAGCTGTTGTGTTGTGAAGCTGCGGCTCTGGCCATGTTGGCAGTCCTGCCCCTTTCGCCTCTTAAATAATCTAAATATCAGCAAAGACGTGGATCATCGGTGGACCTGAGGCGGGCAGAATAACACCTGAGAGCTCAAACAAGACATCTGTACGGGTGAGTTTTATAGAAAATCAGACTCAGTGCAGTTATCATGAATGAGAAAATTAGCTATAGAGACCAAAACTGTTTTTTGTAAACATGTTTATTTCTGCTGTGAAGTTGGACATTTTAATATAAAGGCTTATGGAGAATGACTCATTCTGTAGCCAGCCTCAAGTGGTCATTCGAGGAACTGCAGATTTTGGCACTTTCACATTCACTTCACTTCACAGCAAAGGATTTGATTAATTGTTTCTACGGTTCATGTAACATGTTTAAGATGATTATAGGGGTACTCAATGAGTACATATAATGCATGTCAATTAAAAACAATTTATATATTTAAATTTGAATGTTATATGGTAAAAGTAAACTGATGTACGAACCAAATGGCAGCTGTTAAGCACCCTTATTCCGAGAGGTCAGAAAAATAGGTTGGGGCCAATCCAATTAACGCCTCATGATTCATTAGTAAAATCTTAAATTATATTCTTAAAGTGGCTGGAAGCGAGTGGAGGGGATGATAAAATGTATGACATGTGCTTTGACTTCCAGTTAAAAGCTCAGCAAGTGCATATTCAACTGACTCCAAAGTGCTTTTCTAAGTGCAGAATATGGCTTGGTCTAAATGGTTTGAAATAATAAAAGCATGAATACATTTATTTAGGTCAGCAACACATATTTAAAACAAAAATAAATTACCCTGTGCTTGTACTTGCTTTTCAAACATCAAATTTCTGTCAAAGATGATTTCTAAATTTCTGGCATGAAGCCAGCTTTTTTTTTTTGCCTTAATTTCCACTATGAATTAAATGGAAGAGGTGTGTGTTTGCGCGCGCGTGTGTGTGTGTGTGTGTGTGTGTGTGTGTATGTGTTTGAGTGAAATGTATTACTATTCTGTATTCGCTGTGTGTTTTCTGCATCTTGAGCATGCACCGGACATGTTCTCTCTCGTTTTTTCTCTCTCCCCTTTCCTCTCTCTCCTGTCCAACCTGACATCTGCAGTACATCTAACAGACATTTTCCAGTGATGCTGAATCTTTAATAAGGTGAAGCAGACGAGCACAGCTCGCCCGGGAGTGTTTAGCAGCTCATTTTCAGCAATGAAATATAGATGACATGACATTAAAGTCGCTCTACATCGTGGTTAACTACAAAATGCAAACATGGGGAATCTGCATATTTGTACTGTTTGAGCCTAAACCTAACCTCGACATGAGAGGTGCTCGTACAACTCTGTTTAATATTTTATTCCTTTTCAGTTGGTGCGTTGAAGATAAATGTTATAAGCCAATGAGGGTTGGTGATGTGGCTAGTGATAGCAATGTCTATCCGTTGGCCCAAACTTGGTCAGGAGTGAAATATCTCAACAGCTAATGGATTGGAGAAAACATGGCTCTGGTATTTATCGTCCTCAGAGGTTAAAATAATAATTTTAGCTTTATTCTCAGGCCTGCCAATGATCAACAGTAGGTCAGATTGCCATGCTAACATGTTCCGATGAAGATTATCATGTATCTTAATATATCATACAGTAGTATGATTGAAATACTATTATATATGCAATAAATTCTCAATATCAGTAGTTTCAGATTATTTTATTTACAGTATTAGGTCAGATTTTCATATCAACAAGTGCCAATGCTAAAAATTAGCATGTAGCTGAACTAACTGACTTTAGAAATCTTGCGTCTTGCTTAAATCACAGCTTAATTTAAAGCAGTGTTTGATTGAAATACACTGATTTTTAATCCTAAATTTAATTATTTTAAAAACAATATCAATAATTTTAGATTATTTTATGTATGCACAGTTCTTGTATGGTTGTCTGTGAAAAATATTTAAGATTATATGTGTAATAGGTACAAAAGATGAGGTATTGTAACATATAGTTGGTTATTTTCTTAATCAATTGTTAAATGTGTAAAATGTCAGAAATGTCAGTTGCTGAATTTCCCAGTGCCTTCAAATAGCTTGAAAATGTCTTGAATTGAATTAAAATGATACACTGATATTAACATTTTTTTGATTTGTTCAAATGATACCCAGCCACATCTTTATGTTACAACACTGGACTCCATGAGGCCAAAACCAACTCTTATTTCACACGCCATCTGTCACTGTCAAGTGCACCCACACAGCCTCTAACAACGTGTAATCTACAGCCTGTGTCGACGTAACAGATAATCATCCTCTTCTCCAACTCCTCCTTCCCTGTGCCCTCGCTTTCACCTTCTCGGTGACAGTTGTCCTCTCCGGTTGGTGCCTGAGTGGTTCTCCTCAGCAACACCAGGACTGTGCTCTTCTTCTTCTTCTACAGCCAAAGGGGATTCAGTCACCGCAGTCCGGCCAGAGAAGTCCATAACCCCAGAGGTGACCTAAGTGAGGTGTACAGTCCTCAGTGGTACTTGAAGTAGACATCGGAGTCTCCTCGAAGTGTTCTGCAGGGTCACAGCTTGTGTTTTGTTTTTTAAAGCCAAACCTCGGTCAGGACCAGTGAGACCTGAAGGAGATGGCGATGGGTTCACCTGAAGCCCTTTGGGCGCTGCTCTTTACTGTCTGCTCATGTAAGGTAAGAAAACACTGTGCACACACCTCCAGCTTTTAACCTCTGAGTTTGGAACAAGGAGTTTGTCAGACAAGCCAAAATATTTCCAATTTTGGTTGAAAGTTAACTTGACAATGACAGTCAGATGACAGTGTTTAACTTAGTAATTTGTGCTGGACTTCAAAGCAAAAAAAGAAGTGAAGTTTATGGTAGAAACACACATTTTGAACTTTTTTTTTGCCTCTTTCAATTCCCATAATTAAAGAATGTATTTTGTTTTGCATGTAAAATGTATTTATATCTCCCAAAACACTCATCTTGTTGGAAATTTACATTTGCTTCCTCTGGCTGAGCCTTTTCTACAAAGTCCAAAGAAATGAAATGCATCACAGATGACAACATAAAAAGGACTAGATAAATATGATATTTGCTGCCAGTGGACTTGTTTCCAGCATTTCCATGGGTGCCTTCCTTCTAGTCTCAGATATAAAACACATTATTATAAATTTATTTTACCTGATTTTGTACTTTGTATCATAATTATTGTTATCTTCAGCTTTGTTTTGCTCTTTCACTGTATAAAACATATTAAAGGAAGATACCTGGGTCAGTGACCATAAATACCCTGAAGGTGTGTGTCACAATGCTTCGTTGTCATGTCAGCTCTGTCTCCCTGTCGGCTGTGTTACCCCCTAAGTGCTGCCGATTGAAATATTCATGTAAGTTCAGCGTATTCGCTGTAGGGTGTTTCATGTATAATCCATGTGTGTCCTTGGGGCTCTTTACTGACACAAGAAAGCATGAGCATGTAACCACTGATGAGAACAAAGGCACGATAAAACATTTAGTGTTGGTTAGTTAAACTGTCGACACATAATCGCTGCAGGCATGATTCACAGAGCCGCTGTGTTCTTTTGTTTTGCAGTAAAGAGACGCTCCTCTCTCTAACACAATTATCTGTTAACACTGATGTTATGTACGACGTCTTGAATACTTTAACACTGTTTGATCAGCTTGATACTTCATAACTTTTGACTAATTTTATGAGAAATGCTCAAAAACATAATTTGGAATTGAAGTCAAGCTTCGGAAGTCCACAACAGAAAATGACTTTTGTTTGTGTCGGTGGCTGAAAAACGTTGTTAAATAAGATAGGATAGACTTTATTGATCCCACACTGGGGAAATTCACTTGTCACAGCAGCTCGTATAAACAAGGTCGATAAGAAATCACTCATAAATAAGAAATATATAGAAAAAAGTGCTGAAGCCAGGCTGGTGTTAAAGAGTTTGTCAGCTGTTATAATGAAGGACCTGTGGTAGAGCTCCTTCTTACATGGTGGGAGTAGCAGTCTGTTGCTGAAACAGCTTTGAGGACTGAGAGGAGTTGTCCATGATGGATGTCAGCTTTGCTAACATCCTCCTCTCCCACACTTCCTCTGTGGAGTCTAGGGGGCAGTTCAGGACAGAGCTGGACATCTTGACTCTCTTCACTTTTTCTGTCCCTCTCTGATGCCACCACAGTGTCATAGAAAGTTTTTAACAGAGCCCTGCGCACTCCAAAGGACATCAGTAAGTGGACATGACTTTGACCTTTCTTGTTCAGGACATCTGTGTTGTCCGACCAGTCCAGTTTGTTGTTGAGGTGAATCCAATACCTGGATATTCACCAGAGTGGTCTGAGGTGTCTTCCTTCTGAAGACTTGTTTATAGGACATAAATCATTTCTTGAGTACCTCGCCTCACTGCAGGAAGGTTACTGGTTTGAACCATTGCATGTTCTCTCACATTCCAAAGACATGCACTTAACAGATTAACTTTAAATTGCCCGTAGGTGTAAATGTAAATGTGAAGGGTTGTTTGTCTCTATGTGCCCTGCGATAAGCAGGCGACTTGTCCAGGTTGTACCCTGCCTCTCGCCCAAAGTCAGCTGGGATAGGCTCTGATGAGGATAAGAGGTTACAGATAATGGATGGATGGAGTATGCAGTGTGTTGTGTTTACTCTTGAAAAGGGACAAAATAAAATATAAAGAGGTTAACAGCTCCTCTGGAGAAACATTTTAATGTCTCCTTGTGAATATATAATAGATGCAGTTACATGTATTACAACACAAAACAGAAATGCAGCATCATTCAACAGAGGGGAGTCATCAGAGATTATGATGGCAGTGGGCAGGAATGACTTCCTGCAAGCGCTCCATTTTACAGAGGAGTTGCAGGAGCCTCCGACTGAACGCACTCTGTTGTTTGAACAATGGATCCTGCAGGGGATGTAAACTGTTGTTCATTATGTTGAGACATTTATGGAGCATCCTGCTCTCTACAACCAGCTCCAGGAGCTCCAGCTCTTGTTTCCTGATTGTATAAAATAGTTTGCTACATTAATATTTTGTATTCATCTAACTTCCAAAACGAGTATATAGTATATTCTGTATCCTGAATCTGTGGTACTCGCTCCTTTTCCCCTGCAGTGCCTGAGTATTACTGTCACACTGTTTGTTGCTTCCATAGAAACGCTGCAGATTCAGATAAAAACATCTTTAGAACATCTTGCACTTCATCTTCAAGTTTTTTTTATTAAATCTGGTGTGAAACAGTTTGCATACTGAGTTTAAGAGGCACCACTGACCACATGAGGGCACTGTCGCATTAGTTTGCAATGCACACGCACACACACGCACGCACTCACACACACACACACACACACACACACACACACACACACACACACACACACAGAGCAAGAACAGGTCAATCCAGAGCATTGTGCTTTCATGATGTAGGCGTTTGCATTTAATCAATATAAAGGAAAGTAGGTGGAAATAAACAGAGGAAAAGAATTCAGTGTGTTCAATACAGATGAAAATGAAACATCAGAGGACGGGAAATGTGAGGAAAAAAAAGGGGGGAATGGGTCGGATGAAAGACAATAAGGAGAGAAAAGATTATAAATGTTTAGTGATCTTTTGTCAAATGTAATGTTCATTTGAAGAAATCCTGTTCAAGGGGGGAGTGTGCTCATTTGATGAATGAGTCAAAAGAATAGGTGAGAGTACAAGTGCGAGGGAGAGATGGAGGAGTGTGCCTGAGAGAGAAGAGGAAAGAGGGTGGAGGGAGGGAGGCAGAGGCAGAGAGTTAGTGGATAAATGAGAGAGCAGCGCTGGCTCAGCCACAGCGTCTTACTGCCAGGAGAAGGAAGGAGTCCAGGAAACACACACACACAGCTCAGTAGGACCTAACCAGCTGTTTCAAGGAGCATCTCCTGCAGCCTCTAGCTCAGCGTTTGATGTTTGGACTTGATGCATCTTCACATGGAGGCATCTGGAGTGGCTTGTGCTCCAGGATTTACTCTCTAACCTGTGGCAGTGTAGAAGCAGCAGTGGGACTATTACTGACTTTTTTTTTTTTTGGATTGTAAAAGCTGAAAACTCTTGAGCGTGTTTTTACCTGTGGCATCATGATGTTTTTAGCATGACTCCTGTCAACAGTTTGGATTGTGTGTGAGAGCCAGCCAGTAAGACTTTGTGTGTGTGTGTGTGTGTGTGTGTGTGTTGTGTTGTGTGTGAATGTGTGTGTGTCAGGATGAGTGTTCCCATGTTGAAGATTGGCGCGGTGCTCAGCACCATGGCTATGGTAACTAACTGGATGTCCCAGACTCTGCCATCGCTGGTTGGACTCAATGGAACCATCATCTCCCCTGAGGGCACACATGAGCGGATCGTCAGTGTATGTAATCTGTATACACACACCACACACACACACACACACACGCACACACACACACTCACACACACTGTGCTGTAAGAGTTATTTTCCTAAAACTAAACCAAAAGTTCATCTTTCACATCCTCTAAAATGTGTCAGTTTCACAGCACAGATGTCTTTGTCATCCTGTACACCCTCATGTCTGAATCTGCTGCTCTTTGTACATATAATAACATCAGCTCTCTAATGTGGTATCCTCTGCATTTAACATTAGAAATTACTGTCTTTAAATTGCAGCAGGAAAAGGGAATAAAATTTACAGATATAATAACATTTATCCGACATGCAGCAAATAGTTGATCTGTTCACTGGTGCAGAACATAGAGTGGGAAAAAAAAGAGCACAGCGTGTCACAAATATGACAAATAAACAGCAGTGATATATAAATAAATAACTGTTGATATGACTCATAAAGAACATATTAAACCATATGCAGCCACTGCTACACACTCACACACACACTCACACACACACACATGCGCGGGGTGGGGTGGGATTTCTCTCTCTCTGACTTACTGGGGTGATATTTCTCCTGGGGAAGGCTGACTCACCCGTGGGACAGCCAGCAATTTGTTGCCCTAGCAACACCCTGACAACCCCAGCCCCAGTGTAGATATTACACTGTACATGCAGTTCTCTCACGCTGTGTGTAAATATGTACATATTGTCTATGTGTATGTATGCATGTGTTTGTGTGCAGTTGGGCTTTGCATGGTTTAGTTCTCAGCCGCCTCACAGCTGCTGTGTGGCAGTACTTTGCAAGTTCAGCAAAGTACGCACAGTCTCAAGTAGCAAGTAGACGCCTACACGGAGAACAGATGGAGGTGTTAGAGGTTCGATGTTGATACTTTGTGCTAGGACATAATAGGCAGAGAAGGTCTTAAATCTTAAGCTGTTATGTTGATGTAAATCACTTGTTAACTTGTGAATTGTCGGCCAGATGTTTTTTGTGTGATACAGGAGCTCAAGTCAGTGCCATTTATTTGGATTTATTTTAGACTGTATGCTATTTAATTGTATTAATAATACAAAAATGGTTATCTATTTTTTAGCTTTGTCTGAGCTTATCCTCATCGGGAGCCAATCTGATCAGCTGACTGAGGGCAAGAGGCAGGGACAAGTGGCCAGCTCATCACAGGGCACATAGAGACAAACAACCATTCACGCTCACATTCACACCTGCAGGCAATTTAGAGTCAGCAATTAATCTATTAAGTGCATGTCTTTGGACTGTGGGAGGGAGCACACGGACATGGTCAGAACATGCAAACTCCACAGAGAGAGAGAGGGTTCAAACCAGGAGCTTTCTTTCTGTGAGGCGACAGTGCTAACCACCGCACCGTTGTGCCGCCCCAAGATGGTCACAATATATTTATTTAAAGTTTATCTAAAGTTAGAATAAATATGTGTTCTGAGACTAAAGAAGAAAGTGTTATTAACCACCCAGCCAAATTTGAATGATTAAAAATATTGACAGGTTTATGAAAGTAGGTGTCAAAATCAGGTAAACATGAGCAGCAGCAGTATTCTCAGCTCTTGGACTGAGATGACACCCTGAGATTAATTCATCTCTCTGCTAGGGGTGCAGGGGTATGTTTAGGGTGGCCTCAGCGTGTCATCGAGCCACCCTTTAGGACCGCCCAAAAAATCCTGGACTGAAAACTGATGAAAAACAATTTTAACCTTGAACTCCACATTTCAGTTTAAAGTCTTTTTATATGTTTTCAGCAACTATTGTCCAACATATTTAATGTATTTTGAAAGAAGTCTCACTTTTTATATTTTATATTATATATATATATATATATATATATATATATATATATATATATATATATATATATATATATATATATATATATATATATATATATATATATATATACATATATATTTTTTTTATTTTATTTTATATTTTATATTGGGCTGCTCCGGGACCAGGGAAGACCATGTTTACATGTGTTGTAATGACAATAAAACTCCTTGAATCCTTGAATTGCCTTAAATTTTAATTGCTGATTTTAATGTTTTTAAGTTGGTTTGGTCCAACCATTTATCCTTTACTTTATGCTTTAACTATTTCCACCGTTAATCTAATAATTTAGCTACCTATTTTAACATTCACTGATAACCTTTAGCTATTTTAACTGCTAATACATTAATTTTAGCGTTGTATTTCAAACCATTCATGTTTTATTTTCAGCTATTTATTTCATTATCCATTACTGTTTAGTGGTCCCCTCTTGCTCACCTTGCTTATTTGCAGGTGTTCAGGTATTACAGCTGACCCATGTAGATATTTCTAAATCAGCTTGTTTTTCAAAACAGTTGAACTGCTCCATAATCATGCTACATTACCCCCTGGCAATTGCTGAAGTAGCCCCTTGGGTACACGTAGTGAGCACTTAGATTTTTGTGGGTAGAATAAGCTGCATTTGTTGAGTATTTTATGCGCATCCCGACTCTCCTGCCTCTGCCTCGATCTTTCCAGTTCTTGTTAACTCTCTCTCTGCTCGCTCTCGCTATTTGCACTGATCACAATCAGATGAGCTGCCTGAATAGATTTTTATCATTTTCCTCTTGTGTGAAATGAGCCCTTAGGTGCCGTATGTCCTTTTCTGCTTAATTACATTGAGCAGTCGGCACAAATGATGCTTACATTCTCATCCCATCCACGTCCTCCTCTTTCAAACGCCCCTACCCCCCATCAGCTTTATTGTAAATAGGACTTCAAGGTTACCACTCCAAACCCAGCTGATTGATTTATCAGATGTTTCCCTCCACCTCCTCTTCCTGTGCCTCCTCTCGCGTCTCCATCCTCCCAGCTTCCTCCTCTTGTCGTTATTCTTTTTTCAGGGTTTGTAGGGCAGCTTCTCAGTGAGATTACTGTGACTGGCTGTTGTGTGTCAGGTTGAGCTCAGCTATGCTTTTACGTTGTTCTAAAATGTTAACACTAAGTAGGTCAAACTAAAGACCTGGTTAAATCTCACCAAAATGAGCTCATGATTTCACGTGTGCTCCCATTTTAATGCGTTGTGACTTGGGTCCAACGTTTGGACCCCAGGGAACAAACGCTGTCACCTCAGCGATACTTAATGAGGTACTAAATAACCCAGAAAATTAAAAAAGGAAACGTGTGTCTTTATATAACAACTTAAGTAGTGTTTTAAAACTGTTGATAAATGTATGTGTCTTGCTGTGTGCAATGTATTCTACAGAGGCAAACAATGCCCGAGATTTCAGTCTTACAAGCTACACCTACCTTCCTGAGTTCACCCCTACAGGTGATAAATGTTACACTGTGTTCACCAGCCTTGGTTGCTTACTTTGTCTTTCTGCTGTTCGGTGCTGCAGGTCACATGTAGTTTGTTTGTAGAGCCTGGAAACAATGGTATAGGATCAGTGAGAGTGAAACACAACAATAAAGCTGTGAGTCATCAGAACAATGAGCTGAAATGCTGTAAAGCTTCATCAAACCGAGTGGAACTGCAGAAAGTCAGATTTAAGTGCCCATTTTTTTCAAGTTGCTGAAACTGGATTGATTATACCTATGAAGACACCAAAAATCAAGACAATATTTTGTTTGACATCTCCCTTAATTAATCAAGCCTGAAAAAACCCAAGAGGCAACCTCCATGGCTGTGAAGTGAAGCTTATGCCGAAGTGCCAAAACTGCAGTTCCACTTGAAGCTGGATGCAGAGTCAAACATAAGCCCCCATATTAAAACTTCACAGCAGAAATAAACATGTTTACAGCCTGGTACAAAAAAAATTCTATAGCTAATTTCCCCTTTCATGACAACTGTACTGAGTCGGATGACGCTACAGGCTTGTTTGAGCACCCAGGCATCATTCGGCTCACCTCAGGTCCACTGATGAGCCGCGTCTTTGCCGACTTTTAGCCGGGAGGCGGAAGAGACATGAATGCCAACATGGCCGTGATCAGGGCCACAGAGTTTGAGCTTCAAAGCAAGCGCTTCAGAAACCTGAGGGTGACGGCATCCATCATTTATACTCTCAGTGATCTAACGCCCAGTCATCTCTGGTAGCCCGATGAAGCTTGAAAAAGTCCAGCTACTTGAATGAAGTTTTTTTTTTTGGATATTTGATGCTTTAACTTTCAAAATTCAAAGAGGGGATAGAGACCACAAAAATTCAAGATTTTAATGCTATGAATCCAAATTACAAATTAGTTCCTATGAGATTTGCTTCAGGCATCTTTTTTTGTACCATCAAGACTGGAAGCGTGCATTGGAATGGACTGCGAGGAGGGTTGAAATCATTTTTTTTGTGCAGATTTCCAGGCACTCTGGGGAGCCAGTGACTTTTTGCCAAAGAGAACAGCAGCTCTGGCTGTAGATGCAGAGGGTGGATAGTCTCCAATTCTGCTGCAAGCTTTCCTGGATACAGACATGTGGAAGATGTCACAGCTGATTTTAGCTGAAGACGAGAAATATCCAATTTAGACATGGATGACTATGGTGCAGTCAAGTACAATAAAGTGCAAAAAGCATGCACTCTCTTTTTCACAAACCCAAATGGACACTTAATCACAGGATGAGTCCAGTCGTGAGCTCACAAAATCCTGCCGAGATTTACCAAAAAGATAGCATTCGACAGAAACCTTTTCAAACGGGAAATATTTGTCCACCCTCCTAACTACAACGTGACCTGAATAACATGCAGAGATGCTGAGAGGAGATGCTGAGAGGATGTGTGTTGTGTGTTAGAAAAAGGAACAAAAGATATTGCTCCTGTACTATGACTCATTGGGTCTCTTTGAAAAAACACTTCACAAAAAATAGATCCATACAAACTAACAACAACAAAAAAGAAGCAGAAAACACAAAAAAATAAATAATAAAACACCCACTTCAAGGGCTATGAAATATAGCTTTGACATTTTACTTTTAAAAAACAGAACATGTTTACCACCTTAAAGGACCACTGTCTAAGATTCTGACATATAGTTGCTGACTGCAAGAAGGACAAACTACCCGTGGCTATAATCTGCATTATTGCCAACTCTGTCAACTCCACCATCCTGGTCCTGAAGAAGCATGGAGTGTAAAGCCCCAACAGATTGCTTGGTGTCACAACCCTGAACAGTATCTGAGCAAACGCCATCATGGAAGAGACCTCTGACCCAGCTCTTGTCAATGTCCCAGTCAATGGAGGTCACGTGGGGAAGACCGTCAATCCCCTCATTTCCCAAAAGATCTGCTGAGTAACCAGCTGTCCACCCTTGACCGGCAGGAACTTGGAGGCTGACACAGAGGTGGTGAAGGCCAAAGCTGGAGCAGGATCTGTTACCCTCTCCGTGGCTTATCCTGGTGCTCGCTTCACCTTCTACCTCTTGGACGTCATGAATGGAAAGGAAGTGTTGGAGCGCTCCAGTGTCAGGTCTGAGGAGACAGAGTTCAATTGCTTTTCCACATCTATTTGCCTGGGGTAGAACGGCATTGCAAGGAAAACCTTCAAGGAAATGTTGGTGGCTGACGCCATAAAGAATGGGCTAAAATAAAGTGAACAGGAGACGCTAAGGTTAAGACATGCGAATGATAATTTGTTCTGTCTTGACTTGAAAGCCATCTCAAGATTTACCCAAATTTCTCTTTTTACACCTCAAAAAATAGGCTGTACAAGTACCACCATTATGACTTTACAACATCAAAATACAGTTCACAAAGATGGCAGGTTTTTTTTCTAATAAGGAGATATTTTGCTGTTTGTTGAATCCTGAATAGAACCAGAGGATTGATGGAAAATGGGTACGCTTCTTTTGCTGATATTTCCCAGTTGAAGCCACGATTTCAGTGTTTTTAAACCATTTACTTTACCTCTGCTTTCATATGTTGTTTCATCATAATTTGGCTGATAGTTAATCATGGATGTATACGTGCTATGTACAGGACTATGTAGCAAGCTGAAACTTTGTATAGGATTTTAGTAATGTGTGTTTTTACGGAGAGACACTGGAGAGAAGTGGTTTAGTTTGTTCATTCTGTGCGACTGTAGAAACATGGTGGTTAAATATAGTGCACTCTGTGGAAGAGGACCCGACTGTTTTAACACAGTTGTGTGAGAATTTAATATTTATATCAGGTAGAATGAAAAACAGTTTTTCTCAATGTTGTCCTCAAAGGTTTGAGTTATTGACAAAATCTGTTGACCTTCTCCTCTGTTGGAGGCACAGTTCACGTGGTGTTCCTGCAGTGACTTCATTAACACAGAGCCTATTTGTGTGCAGGGTATGTACCCAGGCTCAGAGGAGGGCTGGCAGGTGTACAGCACGGCTTCAGATCCTGACGGCAGGTGCGTTTGCACGGTGGTCGCCCCGGCACGAAACCTCTGCAAACGAGACCCACGGAGTCGACAACTACGCCTGCTGACCGAACAGGTGTGTGTTGTGTGTATCTGTTTGTCTTTGTTTGACTCCGAGTGCATCCGTCTGTGTTGCAGTGGTCAGCATTGCGATGCAGCACAGGGGGAGAGGCAGCGTACTGGAATGAAATATTCACTGGTCTGTCTCTTTGTTTTGACACTTGCAGACACACACATGAACACAAACACACACACACACACACACGCACACACACACACACACACACACACACACACACACACACACACACACACACACACACACACACACACTCAGGTTTCACTGACAGATGTATCCCTGATACATCAGTAGCTGTATCCTCTAAAGACTTGCAGTCGTTCAACATGCCAAAAGAGTTTAAATGCAAAGGAAGCACTGACAGATGGAAGGAAACAAACACTTTGTTCTATATGCAGGCTTTTTATGAGTATATGTATGCTTCTACGTCTGCTGAATGTGTTTATACACAGTACATGTGTGTGTGTGTTTATATGATGATATGCATCTGGCTGCGTAAGCACCTTTGGTTGAATGTGTATGTGTGTCCTGAGAGAGAAATAAAAGTGATTTGTGACAGAAGTAGATGAATTATTGAGCACCATCAGACCAGCAAACATTTCCCAAAGCATGCACTACTGCAAGGCTCACACATCAAGATATATACATCCTGTATTCTCGCCAAAGTAAAAGTGAGCCACAGCGCATGCGCGCACACACATACACGCACACACACACACACACACACACACACACACACACACACAATGACATCATAGAGATTATAACTCCTTTTTCATTCACTTCACAGCCGGTGTCACATTCTGTTCTCCCCGTCACTTAAAAAGAGTGAGAAAAGAGAAAGGTAGATGAACGCTATCTGGAATATCGTCTTCTCTTCTCACCTCACTCTTTTCCTGTTGGGAGGCTTCTGTATTTATGAATCTTAATTAGCTCAGCATTTCTCAGGAAGTGACACCTAGATCCTGCTGTGTGTGTGTGTGTGTGTGTGTGTGCGTGTGTGTGTGTGTGTGTGTGTGTGTGTGTGTGTGTGTGTGTGTGTGTGTGTGTGTGTGTGTGTGTGTGTGTGGCCTCCCCAGCATATGTTACAGCGGGGGATGTGTGGGTGGTTTTGTTTTGTTTGTTTGCATATAAACTTCTGGATATCTGGGCCATTTTTATAATAGATTTTTTCCCCCCTCCTGCATGCTTGTTTTTCCATTCAATATCAAAAGATATTTGAAGTATCTGGTAGCATTTCAGGGTGGTTAATGAGAAGAAGCGTGGGAGTGTTTGTTTTTTGAGAGAGAAAAAAAACAGATTGTATGTGAGAATATGATGACTTTGTATCATGTTGTTAAGCCAAGGTTAGTTCACCCTAAGTTTAGACTGCACATAACCCTAAAAATATATTTTCTTACGCCTCTATTTCGTATTGTATTTCAAATGAAGGTAGAATGGATATTGTTTGTGGTGCTCGCAGCTTTACAAAGTTACATTTAAAAGATTCAGAAGCAATGTGCCTTTCCAGAATCATCATCTCCCATATTTCAGATAATCCACAGTCCCCACAGTAAAAGGTTTAAACTGGATTCACTTTGTTCTGAAGAAATAATCACTATGAAAACATAATGTGATCTTTTCTTAGTTTTAACCAGGCGAACAGTGAAACTTTGTTTCAAACTAATTAATTAAGGATTACTTGATCGGTTGCCATGAATCTTTTGAACGGACATCTGTGCTCCTCAGAGGATGAACCCCAAGGACTTCGCTGGTCCATTAAGTTTTATTTTTTTCCTCGTAAAGGTTCATATTTTTTTTTACCTTATATAGAAATATGTATAAACAAACAACTACTGTATGGACATTTGCTACAGATATTCAAGGTCCCCAGGGGATAATTATTCCTGTGAGTTCTGATAATGTTGGTGGTTCACAGATGTCCAGGTCATCTTTCTCAGAGAAAGGTTAAATCAGTCAGAACTGAAGAAGCCTCTTGGTTGAGAGAAAGTGATCACTTTCCTATCAGCCTGAGCTGTTCTAATAAGAAATGTTAGCATGCTGACAGGTTTAACTAACTCACAGAGCTGCTAGGGAGGCTGTAGACTCTTAATTTTGTTAACAAGCAGATAAGATAGCTGCTTCTGTCACAGTGGACCCAAATGCATAAAGAAGGTGAGGTGAACAGAAGCACTTAATGATTGAAGAACAGGTTGGCAAACTAAAAATAACAGCGAAGCAGCTGGTGAGTCAATGCAGCAATAACAAAGTACAGAAATCCAAGTATCTATGTGAAGTCCAATCAACAGATATCCGAATAAACAAAAGCAAGAGAACAACAGAACAAAGAATCTGCAACTTGAACAGGATGAGTGAGCAGAACGCAGGATGATAAGAGACAAAGGAAGGCAGAGACTAAATAACACAAGGGAGGACAACTAGACACAGGTGAAACTAATGAGGAAAAATGATAATTTGAAAATAAAACAGGAAAACAGCAAACTGAAAACCACGACTAGCTACAGTATATCCAAATAATGAATGATTAATGTCTAACTAGACTAGATAGAATGTAAACATATGTTAAAGTTAATATATACGATAGATCTGAATTCAAATGAAACCTGTACTAAGTTATTACTGTAAAGATGTACAGAAATTAAACCCAAGCTAAGAACTTTACAAGTAGAAAACTATATGTAAGTACATAAAATAATAAATAGAACTACAAATAGAGATAAAAACAATATACAATCATATTAGGCTGTAGACACTGAATGA